>CAMTDV010000001.1:55340139-55940139 GCA_947069175.1 Scalesia atractyloides | reverse complement strand
TTGTTTGAATCCTTATTCTTTCCATGATTTTGGTTGTATTACAAGCATTGATATTATGTATTCTATATTATTGTAGCCTTAGGGCAAAAAACGAGCTTACTTGTTTTATGAACAAACATTATTATGTTAATCTTTGTATGAAACTTTGGTACTTTTCATGTTAAGTCTTGATGATCATATGGCAAATATGTTTCATTGATGTTGGATTCTTGATTATATTTGGTTATCTTGGATGATTAATGAATGTTTAGTTGAGAATTGTTGAAAAACCATTGATTAAGCGCTTGTTAGTAAGCTTTTAATTATTAATAGGTTTACACTATGAAACTAGAAATGGGTATTGGTTTAATAAAAGGTAAATCAAATGTTAATCAAGAGTACTCTGTTGCACATAAGGACCTTAATGGGTTATATGGTGTTGTTACAAGTTCTTGATACGGTTTATGATCTTTGTTTAGTGGTTTTGGTTGAAATTACTTTCTTGGTAGATTTGTGTTCAAAGTTTGTAAAATGGAATAGTTTGTGATATGATCTACTTTATGCTTGTCTTGGTGGTTATATTGTGTTATCGGTATTACTTTCCTTGATTAAGTGAGTTAGAAAACTCTTAACGGATGACTAACTTATCTTTAGAAGATTTACATGAAAATATATCAATTACACGCTAAGGAACGATTTTAGGTGGCTAAAGTGTATCTATCGAGTTAGCTTTCCGAAGGATTGTCATGTTAGGATTCTCGAAAGGGATACTAATTGTCTATATAGTTAGAAGATTGATCAAGTGCCTTTGTGACATTCCTGACTTAGTTAACATGCTTAGGTTGTTTGTAAAACAAGATAATATATATTTTTATATTTGGAGTCTTTTATGTTTTAAATATAGTTTTAGATTAGTTTAGTTAAAAACTTCATTCACCTATATTTATACAAGTAAACCAGTGACAACGGTTTAGTACTCATGCCTCCACCCGCGTCCATAGATCGACATCTATCAAGACCCCAAGTACTACACTTAGATTTATTAGATTTGTTGCTAAAATATCGGTATTAAACCCGAAACTAGTTCATACCTATACTTTACTACATATATGATAGGGTACACTTGTCCTTTTATGTGTGTTTTAATGTTATGGTATAAATCATTTTTATAAATATTAAAACCAGTTCATGTGTAAAGTTCATTGTAAAATTATGTATATATACGCACACGTAAGTGGTACCCATTAAAGTTTAGTTGTGATCTAATTAAGTTTAAGTGTTCTACTAACCTTAATAGCTGTGAAGTGAGAGGTTGTCGGTTAGTCTCGATTGCTTAGGTTTCAAGGGTTAAATACTTTGTTAGAAGATCCCTTAGTTCATGGTCTTTGTGTGCTAGCTGCATTTGATCATATTACCTTAGTTTCTCTAGACTTTCTCGTTGTGAGGTAGATTGTCACTAGGGTGCTTCATCACTAGAATAGGAAAACCCATGAGGGAATCATCTAAATCGGTAGGGTTCTATACGTTATCCTTTATGTTTAGCATATTAAGATCCTGGTTTCCACAATTAATTACATAACTGATAGAATGTTTCATTCATGTGTAGCAGTCTGACTTAGGTAGTGTCCTTATTTTCATCTAATCACATCTCGGTCTCAGTTTGTGCCTTTGTTCGTCTAGTTACTCTTTTAATTATATGCAATTAGGATACTAGAAAGCCCCCTTAAAACAAAACAATTAAGTCTGTGGAGTCAGTCGTAGACAAGTTAATTGAGTCTAGTATACGTAATTAGTAGAGTCTCGTGGCTTCGAAACTCGGACTTACTTTAGCTTTACTACATTGATTGGTACACTTGCCGGTTGTGTGTTCTAGGTTTTAGAGAATCTTAGTTTATAAATTTAAAACTTAGAGTGTCTAGTTTAGGGTCAGTTTTAATTAGTTTTTCCTAAACTACTTTTAGCACATCAGTGTCTCTTGGACGAGTCGGTCCATCTTAGCACTTCATAAACATTTTGATTGCGCTTCAAAGATCGGTTATTAGGCTTTTGTGAGTCTGGGCGACATTCCTAGTTGTCTAATCTCTATAGAATTTGTCTTCTTTAAGGAGAGTGTAGTAGGGTTTAAATAAGAACATGGAAAATTATCTAACTTAAAGAGTGTCATGTCATTAGGGATTCTTACCTAGGTGGTTTGTAACTTTTGCTTTCATCTTAGTTAGTTCTCGCTAGTTAAATTTGGTTACCGATGTAATGTAATTTACATCAATTTCCATGTATAGTTTGTATAATAATTCGAGTCGTTTTGTGTCTTTTTAGCATTAATTTTGTATATTATCATGTCTTGTGTGGTTTGTAGGGTGTCAAAAGTATAAACAAGCTAACATGTTAAAGAAACGAGCACATGGGAGAAGGTTTGGGCTTAGTGAAGGATTCTCATGAAATGGAATAGATATTTAAGAGGATGAGATGATAGAGAGTTGAATTACGAAGACGTGGACAAAAATGGTGAAGAAAATGAAGTTGAAACAAAGAAGTTATGACGAAAACGCCTTTCGAGTATAGATGTTCGTCGTGCCACGTGGCAATGAAACCTTATCATGCCCGCACGAGGCGAGGATGAGCCTATTTAGCGCGAAAAACTTCAATTTTGATCCTATTTAAGCCCACAATAAACCCCCATAAGAACCTAGAGAACCCTAGACAAATTAAGAAGCTGAAAAAAAAAAGAGATTTTGAAGATCAAGAGAGCTCTGAAGTGAAGAATTGAAGCTTGGGATCGAATCTTTCAGGTGTTCAACATTTTGTTTATATTATTTTTACCATGTTTGCTAAACTCTTGAAGATGGTTGTTTTTTTGTTTTTAAGACTATGTTAGGCGAAATTTCTTATTACTATCTTGGTCATACGTTGATTATAGTTGTTTGATATTGTTTCTCTTCGAATTTTGGATTTACTATGTGGATTTGACTAGTAAAGTATTTTACTTTGGTTTCAATGTACTAGTGTATATGCATGCTTAAGCTTAATTGAATCTTTATCATATGTTTTACTTGCATTCTTGTCGATTTCTTTCATGTATGAATGCTTGTTAGGTCATGGACAGTGTGTTAGCGGCTAGTTTACGATTAATAGTATACGATTTCCTGTAGAAACTATGATTAGGGTTTGAATTAGGATTGAGTGTCCTACCAATCTTCAATAGCCGTGAGGTGAGAGGTTGTTGGTTACTCTCGATTGATTAGGTTTCTAGGTTATCTTAGAAAGAAGATCCCTAGTTCACAGTCTTTGTCTTCTAGCTAACTTAGAGTATAAACCATAGTTTTCCTAGATTTTCAAGTCGTGAGGTAGAGTGTTTAAGGGTGCTTAGTTATCATACTAGGAGAGTCTATGAAGGAGTCCTTTACACCGATAGTTAAATAGCCTAGTAGGTTGTTATAGGTGTCTTCCCGAGAAGGGTCAAGGGTCTAATTTGGTTATCCTTTAGGTTTAGTATATGAAGATCCTGGTTTCCACTTTATTTCCAAAACCGATAGAATATGTCTTGCAAGTGTAGGATTCAGACCTAGGTAGTGTGTTTTCCATCATCTAATCACATATCCCATTTAGTTTGTGTGTCTAGTCAGTTTTAGTTTATTTAGTAGTTTGTTAGGAAACCCCAATCAATGAAACATTTAAGTCGAGTCAGTCTAGTAGTTAGTTAGTCAAGTCCAGTAAACGTAATTAGAGACTCTTGTGGGTTCGATACTTTGACTTACTTAGGTTATACTACATTGATCAGTACACTTGTCGGTTGTGTGGTTTAGGTTTTGGATAGTCTTGGTTTATAAATTTAAAACTTAGTGTGTGTAGTTTAGGTTAGAAGTAATTCGATTTTAATTAAAACACTTTGTTCACATCAAGTTTACGGTGCCATTGCTGGGGACACTTGCGATTGCGTTTTGGTAGCTTCGATTATATCTTCTTGTTGTATTTGTGCTATCTTATTTTTTTTTAGTCTTTTAATCATGTTTAGAGTCTTCTCACTTGTTTTGTGTCTGTGTTTGTAGTGAATGCCACATACGCGTTCGCAAGGACCGCCGCCACCACTCGTTATTCCAAAGCTTACGGATCTAAAGTTCGAGGTTATTACATATTCTTCTTCTTCTTCAACCCCTTTTGACTCTACTCCACCATCTACACCACCCGCACCACCTAATACACCCCATCCACATCTATCATGGTCGATAAGTGTAGGACCATCCATCAGCAAGACACCCAGGGTTTCACCGGTGTGAACTCTCCCGTTATCGTGCTACCCATCATAAACAAAAAATTATAGCATATTCCCTCGTACATCATGACCGCTATAGCTAATTCGTGTCAACTCCATGGTCGTAATGACGAGGATGCACCCGTTCACATGCCCGCTTGGCCCGCACTTGTGGTACTTTCAAGCTGGAAGGTGCCATAGATGATGAAATTTACCTTCTAATATCCCCATTCACCTTGGCTGGATGAGCTGCTACTTGGCTCGATTCTCAGCTTGTTTGTACATTTACCACATGGGCAACTCTCTGTGAAGGATCATTGAACAAATACTTCCTACCAGCCACAGCTTCTAGGCTTAGGGACCAATCCATTCGTTTCGGATGGAATCTAACGGTCGTATTACGTTTCATGGGAAAGATTCCAAAACATACTTGCTCAATGTACCGAAGGTTGTTTATCCGATTGGGCATTCGTAGAAAAATTCTACAACACTCTCACCTACAAGACCAGAGCTCGGCTTGATACTTCAGAATGGGCCACCTTATGGGAAAGAAAAACTATGGTTGAATGAAATGACATATTTTCGAGCTTTTCTCATTCTGGGTACGAATAACGGTTTGCAAATAGGAATTTGATTCTTGTCTCTAGTACAACTTCGTCCACACGAGGCATACACCAAGTCACCTCGGATACTAGTGTGGCTACTGCTTTGGAACATCTAACCCGAGAGATGAAAGAGATTAAGTCTAAAGTAGATAAATGTGAGATATTTCGGGGAGGTCACAGTACTCTTGAGTGTCCATTGATGAAGCAAGAGCATGTAGAGTTTATAGTAGGCTAGAATTAGTTTAGATGTTCTTATAACTCCGGTTGGAGAAATCAAAATTCCAACTTTCGATCTTCCGGTCACCCCCCTTGTTTTTGTCATAGCAAAAATTATAACAAGGGTAGCATCGCTATAGTGGTTAGAATGTCGATAGTGATCAGTCTGTTGGGGTTGTGGGTTGGAAAAGGTAGAGAGTTTTTTGTCTTAGTTTCTGGTCAAGGATCTGAAACGCAGCAAACCTTAGCCAAACATGACATTCTTTTTAGAAACCAACATTCGACATTTTTAGACCTTCAAAGAACTGTAGGGGACATAGTTAAAAGTTAGATGCGAGAGCCATGGGATAGTTTTCAGGTAGCACCCAAACCAACCCAAATACCCATGTTAAAGCCATTACTACTAGGTGGGGTTGGTAGCTAGGAGAGTTTGAGAGATCACTGGTTCATGTAGAGGAAGAGGTCCCAGTGGATGAAGAGTTGGAGTTAGAAACCATCCCTCAAGAAATAGTTGTTACGAAACCTGTTGAGTTTGTTAGACCGAGTCCAAAGATAGATTGTGCTCGTGTCCCGTATCCCGCACGCCTCAAGCATAAAAAAAATCATCCCCGTGTCTCGTTTATCGAAGCGCTTCAGCATATGCCTAAGTATGCTAAATTACTAAAAGTCCTCTTGAAAGGGAAAGGTATATTGGGGGAACTTTTAAATGTTCCATTGACGCCCGACTTATAACATTTGCAAGATTTCAAAGGTTGTATACTTTCAATCATTTCCGTATTTAATAAAATTTTATATTTTATTTACGAAATACGTAATCATCCGATCCAGCAAAACGATATTCATGACATTTCCGGAATAAAATCCAAGTTACGTATGCCTTTATACCCTTCAAATAACCTAAATAATGAGTTAGAAGGGTTAAAAATACACTAACTTATAATTAATCGAATTTTTACGAAATACTTGAAACACTTGAGCTTTGATAACACAATTAAGCAAGTCATCCACAATCCAAGTGAGTACATAGTTCCGCACTTTTAAGTTTTCAAATTGTTTTAGGGTGATTCATATGTGCTAATTATTTTCCACATCTATAAAACTTATTTACATATGATTTATATACACAATATGCTTTACATTGTACGAAACTTGATGGTGCGTTGAACATAAAAATGATGCATTCATTAACTTTGGCCAAGCCGACCGTTAGTATGTTATGGTACCATAGGATTAACAACCCCATTCCCGCTTCCTAGGTCTGCTTGGAAGTTACCTCTGGGAATGACAGAAACTATGAAACACATTTGATAAACCTTTATTTATAAGGGTTTGTCTGACAGTCAACAAGGCTTAAATTTATTCACCGACAAACCACACTCGTTTTATACAAATAGGCTAATTGTTTTATATAAAACAAGACATTTTGTTTATAGAATACATTTGGTTTACACAAGACATTTGATTATACAAGACATTTTTTTATAGAAGACATTTGGTTATACAAGACATTTGGTTTTCAAACATGTATATAACCATAAAATTTTTGTGCTCAACATTTGGTTACATGAGTTTACAAAGAAACAATTTTGAGAGGATTCATTGCTACAAAAGTTCATTCACTCATCGACTCTTGTAGTCGGACAAAGTATTGAAATACAAATACTTAACCATGAATTTAACTACAAAACCTATGTTACTCACAAACTTTATTGTTCATCGTCTATTTTCACATATGTTTCAGGTGCAAATGTTTGATGATCTACAAGTAAGCTACACATAGGAATGACTCGGGCCTTAGTATGCTTATAATAAAAGAAGTGGTTTGTATTTCATTTTCGTATTCCCAAAGACAATGTAATTCACTAATTCAATAAAAGAAAACTTTTAATACAATGTGTTCAAAACAATTTGTAACGTGACCCCCGACGATTTCTTTGCGGGTTGTTTATACATGGTGGATCCGCGGTGGTAATGAACAAGCTACCGGAAAAATACATTGATCCGGGAATCTTCGTGATCCTGTGTCTATTTGGTAGTGAAGTCCAAAACCACGCATTAAAAGACCTTGGTGCTAGTATTAATTAATGTCCTACTCACTATACGAGAAACTAGGCCTTGGTGAATTAAACCAACCTGCATGACTCTTTCGTTAGCTGACAAATCCGTTAAGTATTCGTGCTGTATAGTAGAAAACTTACTTGTCAAGGTCAACAAATTTGTGTTCCTTGTGGACTTTGTAGTTCTTGACATGGAAGCCGATGAAAATGTTTCTTTGATCTTAGGTAGACCTTTCTTATGCTCAACCAAAACCTTAATTGATGTCACCATAGGCACCATTACACTTAGGGTAGGATAGGAAACCATCACATTTGAGGTATCTATGTCTAGGAAAGTTATGAGTGATAGGGGAGAATCGGTTTTTGCGGTTAATGTTAGTGAAGTGGAGGGTAGAGAGCGAGAGTTGAGTTTAGAGGAGGACTTTGGAGAGGAATTAATAGGATTACCAAAGTATGAAGAAACTGGATGGTGATCTTGCACTTTAGAGGCTTTACTAGAGGGTACACCGTCTATGGTGATCAACCTTGAAGTTGATGGTGAGATGAGAGTAAAGAGAAGGTTATGGGTTTAGATAGTCTTGGTCTAGAGGTTGAGTTAGAAAGAGAGATTAAATGGTTTGAGCATAGATTAGAAGTCATGAAAAAGCCTAAGTGTGGGGAGAATTTAGTTGTTGACCATTCACATTTTAAGTTTCCGACACTCGGTTTTAGTTTTGTTGAGAAAGGTAGTAAGCATTTGAAAGAAATGAGTAGTAGTTATAATGCTAGTGCTAGAGTCCGTAAGGTTGCAAACAAATGTGAGCTGGATCTACATGATCCTCCATAAGTATTTGAAAGTTTAGAGAATAGGGGTAGTACCCGGTTTGTAGAGTTTGTAGAGTTTGAGTCGTAGGTTTTAGTCTTTTTGGTAGTTTTGGTAGATTTTCGGCTTATGTTTTGTTTAGAGTGTTTTTGCAGGTAACCGTATCCATCATGGAGTAAAGAATGCACAGAAACGGTGTCCAAATGTGTTTTCTATGCAAAATTTGGCTTGGAATGAGTTTGGGATGAAATTGGACGAATTAACGAAAAATTCTAAGGCATGAAGCTAAAAAATGGAAGAAACTTATGTGAAAAAGGGTTCTTAGCGTCACGCAAGGAGCATATAGGTTCGTGGTCACGCGACCGGTCAACAAAAGTAAACTGACGAAAACTAGCTGCTCGCATCACGCAACCAATAGACAAGACTTCGTCACGTGATGTGACGAGGTGGACTCTTTGCAGATTTGTTTCGTTATCCGTTTGATTCGTTTTTCACATGTGCTATCGATACGGTTCATATTTTCCTGTATTTTGCGTTTTTATTTTGTACCATGAGTCTAAGTTAGTGTTTTTAGTCGGTTTTTTAGAGTCGGTACTGCTTGGGTTTTTGCTTGTTTTTGCTTATGCGGGTTTGAACCATAGCACCTTTACTCAATCTCCATTCGAGTGATTTCGGAGCTGCTCATCGGATGTCAACGCATTTACCGAGTATGTCACTTAGTTGTCAGGGCTGATCACAAATGAAATACTATATGATCGAGCTGGATTGGACAAAAGTTTTTGGATCTTACATGATTATTTAACAAGCTAAGTCCTTTCTAATACACCCTGGTTTTTTTATTCTTATTTATTTTAGTCTTTTGAATCAGGTTCTCTTCCTACATTGAGGGCAATATAGAGTTTAAGTGTGGGGATGGGAAACTGTCGTTTAGTTTGTATTTTGAGTCTTTTGAGTCAAAACTTTTTTGAAAAAATACAAAAAAATTTGAAAATTTGAAAATGTCTCTGATTTAGAAGTTTGCATGTTAAAAATATGGAAAATGATAGTAAAGTTAGGTTTTGTTTGTTTTTCCAACAATAATAATAATAATATGAGATGATAAATAATCGAAAACGTGTCTAATTTGGGATGTGTGGGTAGTTCCAGCCAGTTGATAGGTTTCCTTTGAGCTAACTATACTTAATAAAGTTAGGATACCTTTTGGATACTCATCTAGGAGAAATAGGGAAACTAAAACCTCCAAAAATAGTATAAGAAATGCGTTATAAGTTAAAACTGTCAGAATTTTTATCAAAGAAGAAATGCCTCTGGAATCTCCCATGGGGAAGGTGACTATGATCGAGAATCCCTCTAGGTTAAGATAGAAAAAAAGATAAATTATCGAAGCTCATGCTGACGTTACTTGGGATGGTGACTCTAGTTTGGACAAGCTCTGGGTTAGGTATAAATATGTCTAGTGCTCATGTGAAGAAAAAAAGAGAACAATTTTGATGTTAAATTCTTTTGGTTTTGGCATAAGACGGTTAGGAAATAGTCCAATGACTTTTCCTTTTGTTTCATAAGCTTGAGGCAAGATTTGGTGGAACCATGGCTTCCGAAGTGTGAGAACCTAGGTTGACTGACCGCACTTTAATTAAATAAACATGATAAGGGCTTAGAAACTTGTGTTGGGTTTAAGTGGATCGTATACTGGTAATCGCGATTAACACTTTAGCAGATTTTAATTAAGTAACCTTGTTTTTGAAATCGGATGTAAACCTGATTGTGATTCCATGTACATAATTCTTTTTCAGAGACGAAAATGTAAATTACATCAGCTTCCATATTAGTTTGTATAAAAATTCCAGTCGTTTTACCATTGATTTTGTGTATTCTCATGTCTTGTGTGTTTTGTAGGGTTTTGGAAGTAAAAACAAGCTAAAACATTAAACAAATGAGCATATAGTAGAAGGTTTAGGCTTAGTGAAGGATTCTCATGAAATGGAAATGGATATTTATGAGGATAAGATGATAGAGAGTTAAATTACGAAGACGTGGGTGAAACGGAGTTGAAACGAAGAAGTTATGACAAAAACGATTTTCCCAGTACGAATGCATGTCGCGCCGCGTGGTGACGAAACCTATTCATGCCCGCACGATGCGAGGATGAGCCTGTTCAGCATGAAAAACTTCAGTTTTGATCCTATTTAAACCCATAATAATCCCTAATAAGAACCTAAACAAACCTAGACGAATTAGGATGCTGAAAACAGAGATTTTGAAGATCAAGAGAGCTCAGGAGTGAAGAATTGAAACGTGATATTGAAGATTTCAGGCGTTAAGTGATGCATAAGAATTTATACATCTTTTTAACGATAAATATTCCCCGTTTATACGAAAACTGAAAATACAGGTCCGGGCTTCGGCCCGGTGAAGAAATGAAGGCTTTTGGAGCAAAAAGAAGCTAAAATGGATCTTTCCAGCAAAACTGCTAGATATGGCACGATCGTGCCAACCCCAAGCACGACCGTACCAAGCCTTCGGAGACTGAACTATCATCAGCACTATCAACAACCAGCGCAAACCAGACCAGTCCAAGAACTGACACGGTCATGCCGAAACCACGCATGACCGTGCTTGTGTCACCTCAGCTTATTATCCCGAGATCGAAATAGTTATTGCCGAGTACGTCATCGATAAGCACGACCATGCCACCTTGTGGCATGATCGTGCCACCTTGAGGAAGTTTGAGCGGGATCTTTCCGGATTTGGTAGCAAACATGGTCAATAGCTCAGAAAGGTGTCTGACATTTGCCAAGCACGACTGCGCCAAAAGGTGGCACGGTCGTGTCAACTCGCTAGTACCATAAATACTTAGTTTGAGCTCATTTGAAGGGAGTTGGAGCATTTGGGTGAACTTTTCTCTCAAGATTCTGGCCTTGGAAGCTTCTAGAGTCAAGAAGGAGCCTTGAGGAAGGTTGTATCACTTGAATATCAACTTATTTTACCATTTATCGTATCTTAAACATTAGTTAACCACTTGTTATTCATGAACAATTTACATTATCTTGCATTTGATTTAGTTGTCATGAGCCTTATAGGCTAAACATTTGTGTTGCTTAAACATTGTTGAAGCTAATGAATAAGTTATAACATGGAGATAGATGTGGTGATTGTTGTTTGTTAATCTTAATGGTGATATTTAATCTTGTTCTTGGAGTTCATGTTCATGTTTAAAGTCCTTGTTCTTGAATGTTTGGTCAAAAGTATTTACATGTTGTGTTGGAAAGCCCATGTAGATATTATGATCGTTGAATCTTGTTAACTTGGATATGATTCATAGCATTAAACTAGGAATGGTAATTGCTAACATGATTAGAATGGTGATTTGAACATGTGTATAAATTCTTGCATTTAGATTTGGAAAAATCATATGAATGTGTATATGGATTCTATAGTTTGTGCTTATGTTGGTTTGATGATTTAGGCCAAGATTGTTGTTCTAGCATGACCATGCTTGTGATTGATATCAAGAACATGATGAAGATGTCACTTACTTGAAACCAAGTTAGGGTGATTAGTGTGTTGTTCATATTAGTTTTCTTTGACTTGTAAAGTTAGGAGTTTTGACAAACAAATAACTCTTTATTAAAGATTAACATCAACTTAGCAAGTAAACTCAAAAGAATTAATCCTAGGTGATTAAAATATTGTTTCGTTATAATTTTACCAAGATACATAAAACTATGAAACCTTGAATGGAAACTTAGTTGAATTTTGACCTTGCATCACCATTAGCCTTCCTTAATCATTGTCATATGTTTATTAGTGGATACTTAGTTTAAGCAGCCTCTTTTGATTATCGTTCTTCCTTAATTTAGTTAGTTTTTGTTATTTATTCATGATTGTTTAAAATCAAAGAAATCAACTCGTTTATTGAAAGGCTTAAAAGTAACAAGGGTTTAGTATTAAGAGACCGTGTCCATGGATTGATATCCGGTTCTTATCGATTGACTATACTACCACCTGATGGGTACACTTACCCTATTGTGTGTGTAGTTAGTTTTTAAGTGAAAACCATTTTTAAAACCCAATTTGTGTGAAAGAAAATTATAATTATTAAAATATATTCAATTCACGCACATCATTAAGCATCTTATTACTCGGTTCTTTCGTTTATATTCTTTTTACATGTTTGTTAAACTCTTGTAGATGATTGTTTTTGTTTTTAAGACCATGTTAGGCTCGATTTCTTATCACTGTATAGGTCATACGATGATACACTTGTTTGATATTGTTTTTCTTCGGTTTTTAGATTTATTATGTGGATTTGATTAATAAAGTATTAAACTTTGGTTTTAATGTTCTAGTGTATATGCATGCTTAAGCTTAATTGAATTTTTATCAAATGTATCACTTGTGTTCTTGTGGATGTTTTTCATGTATGAATGCTTCTTAGGTCATGGATGGTGTGTTAGCAGCTTGTTTACGATTAATAATATACAATTTCCCGTAGAAAATGTGATTATGGTTTGAATTAGGATTGAGTGCTCTATCAATCTTCAATATACATGAGGTGAGAGGTTGTTGGCTAGTCTTGAGTGATTAGATTTCTAGGTTAGATTCTTCGTGAGAAGATCCCCTAGTTCACGGTCGTTGTTTCATAGATAACTTAAAGTATAAACCATAGTTTACCTGGATTTTTGTGCCATGAGGTAGAGTGTCTAAGGGTGCTTTGTTATCACACTGTTTAGATTTGATCTTTACACAAGCTTATGATATCGCATAGTCATTGTCTTGCCATCGAGTGTTCTAAACATACTCCATTACTTGTATGTTCATCTATATATTTAGCCGAGTGGGTGTGAACATTGTGAGGATGTAAGGTGAGCTTGTAGGGATGTCAAAGATGGATCATTGCTCATAATCTTATTTTACATACTTTTTGGTGTCCTTCCATGTCGAGTAATCCGTTTTTGCTTTTGGCCGAGTTGTTTATATGTGCTTATATAATGCTTGTTGAGATGACTTCCGTTAAGAGAGTTTTTGTTTATTTAAGTTTGCTTGAGGACAACCAAAGTTCAAGTGTGGGGATATTTGATGTATAATAATTTATACATCTTTTGAACGTCAAATATTCCCCGTTATACGAAAACGCGTTGTATTTTCATTGATCTTGACACTCATTGGAGTTATTTGTGAAAATACAGGTCCGGGCTTCAGCTAGGTGAAGAGACGAAGGCTTTTGGAGCAAAAAGGAGCAAAAATGGAACTTTCTAGCAAAACTGCCAGATATGGCACAACCGTGCCAACCCCAAGCACGACTGTGCCAAGCCTCCGGAGACCGGCACTATCATTAGCAGTATCAACAACTAGCGTAAACCAGACCAGTCCAAGAACTAGCACGGTCATGCAAAACCCACGCACGACCGCGCTCGTGACACCTCAGCTTCTTATCAGCTCACTCCCAGGTCGAAATAGTCATTGCCGAGTACGTCATCAATAAGCACGACCATGCCACCTTGTGGCATGATCGTGCCACCTCGGGGAAGTTTGAGCGGGATCTTTCATGATTTGGTAGCAAACATGGCAACAGTTCAGAAAGGTGACTGACATTTCCCAAGCACGACCGTGCTAAAAGGTGGCACGGTCGTGCCAACTCGCTAGTAGCATAAATATGTTGTTTGAGCTCATTTGAAGGGGAGTTGGAGCATTTTGGTGAACTTTTCTCGCAAGATTCTGGCCTTGGAAGCTTGTAGAGTCAAGAAGGAGCCTTGAGGAAGGTTGTATCACTTGAATATCAACTCATTTTACCATTTATCTTGTCTTAAACATTAGTTAGCCACTTGTTATTCATGAACAATTTACATTATCTTGCATTTGATTTAGTTTTCATGAGCCTTATAGGCTAAACATTTGTGTTGCTTAAACATTGTTTGATGATTTAGGCCAAGATTGTTATCTAGCATGACTATGCTTGTGATTTATATCAAGAACATGATGAAGATGTTACTTACTTGAAACCAAGTTAGGGTGATTAGTGTGTTGTTCATATTAGTTTTTCTTGACTTGTAGAGTTAGGAGTTTTGACAAACAAATAACTTTTTGTTAAAGATTAACATCAACTTAGCAAGTAAACTCAAAAGAATGAATCTTAGGTGATTAGAATGTTGTTTCATTACCCAAGATTTATAAAACTATGAAACCTTGAATGGAAACTTAGTTGAATTTTGAACTTGCATCACCATTAGTCTTCCTTAATCGTTGTCATATGTTAATTTGTGGATACTTAGTTTAAGCAGCCTCTTTTGATTATCGTTCTTCCTTAATTTAGTTAGTTTTTGTTATTTATTCATGATAGTTTAAAATCAAAGAAATCAACTCGTTTATTTAAAAGGCTTAAAAGTAACAAGGGTTTAGTATTAAGACACCGTGTCCACGGATTGATATCTGGTTCTTACCGATTGACTATACTACCACTTGATGGGTACACTTGCCCTATTGTGTGTGTAGTTAGTTTTTAAGTGAAAACCATTTTTAAAACCCAATTTATGTGAAAGAAAATTATAATTAAAAAATATATTCAATTCACGAACATCAAGTTTTTGGCGCCATTGCCGGGGACGCGGTCTTCTTGAGAACAGTTTAAGTTACTTATTAAGCCACTGAGAAAATTGTATAAAGTTTTTGTCTAGTTTTTTATTTGCCTTTGTATGATCCTTTGAAAAAAAATGAAAATGTTAATTAATTTCTAGTTGTTTTTATTTATATATATATAGTGCATTGTGTCCCTTCTTTTTCCTTACAGGTCGTGCATGTCCTCAACCCCTACTGCTGAAACCGTTGAGCCTTCATCGGAGCCGGAACACAATCTTCATCGAAGACTGCAGGAGCGGTCCCGCGTTGTGGCCGCTACAATCGAGGTAGACGCTTTGGGAGACCACACATTCCACGAGGTTCACCTAGAAATGGCAGACGAAGAGGAGACGAGGGTCTTAAACGACATAGGAAAACCTTTAGTTAAGGGCTTACCTACGAGCATCAATGCACCCACAATCAATAATGATAATTTTGAAATCAAATCCGGTACCATATCTTTGTTGAAGAATCTGGTACAGTTTTATGGCAAGGATCACGAGGATCCAAGTGTTCATATTGCGGGTTTTCTAGAGCTTTGTGCGACATTCACGATTCATGATGCATCATCGGATGCAATACGCCTTTGGCTCTTTCCGTTTTCCTTAGGTGATGGAGCTAAGGAGTGGCTTCTGCCACTTCCAGCTGGGTCTATCACTACATGGAATCAATTAGCGGAGACGTTCCTTCAGAAATATTTCCCTCCAGAGAAAACTGTTCGGTTGAGAACTAAGATTCTCAACTTTCATCAGGATGATGATGTGCAACACCGATTCTCTACACCATACCATCCACAAACGAGTGGACAAGTCAAGGTCACTAATTGGGGCATCAAACGTATTTTGGAGAAAATGGTTAACTCTAGCCGTAAGGACTGGTCCGAGAAACTGGATGATGCACTGTGGGCTTTCCGGACAGCTTACAAGACTCCTACATGCACCACACCATCTAAATTAGGCTATGGGAAGTCTTGCCATCTCCTTGTGGAGCTCGAGCATAAGGCATATTAGGCATTAAAACAAGTTAACCTTGATATGGCAGCTGCGGGTGAGAACAGGTTTGTGCAAATCCACGAGATCGAGGAGCTTAGGAATGATGCATATGAAAGCTCCAAGCTATACAAGGAACGCACTAAGACGCTCCATGCTTCCCACTTGAAGGACAAGAAAGAATTCCGAGTGGGTGATCATGTGATGTTATACAACTCACGTCTTAAGTTGTTTCCTGGCAAGCTTAAATCTTGATGGTCGGGTCCTTACACTGTACGAGAGTGTTTCCTTACGGGATGGTAGAGATAGGTCATGAGGATGGCTGATTGTTTAAAGTCAACAGGCATAGGCTGAAGGCGTATGTTGGTGGGCCCGTTGAGAGTTAGGAGGTTGTTACCCTCCACCCCAAGAACAAATGAATTCGGGGTGGTGAGTCTAGCTGAAGACTCGTAAATAAAATTAGCATGTTTTTGTGGTTGATACTTGTTTTTCCTTTGTTTTCTTAGAATTTTTCAGGTTTCAGTTCGTCCTGGTCACGAGTGATGTTTGAATGCGTTGCCGATCTTCAGATATGTTAGTTCGGCTCTTTTTCTTGATAGGAGGTGTTTCGTGAGTGGCCCGAATTCAAGCGGTTTTTATTTTGGTTTTATTATTGTGAATTAATAAAAATAGCTATGGAAATAACTAACTTTTGTAAAAAAAAACCGAAATTAAGCACTATCAATAGGGTTTTCTGGCACTACCAGACCTGCTAGTGTCAGCCCCCTTTTCAGAATTCATAAAGACAAACCCTATTCTTCCTTTGAATCCTAATCTTCTTCACTTGAATCCTCCCAACCACTCACGAATCCTCTAAACCTCCTTCCTTCCTTCAAGAGATCTGTCATTCATGCCTCCGAATCAGCATTCCAGGTACGATTTTTTTCTCTTTTCTTGTTAGCTTTGGGTAATCTTGGGGTTTGTTCTTCAAGTTAGTTTTTTCTAAGTTTTTAGAGTTTGGTCTAAATGACCCCAATTCAAGCCTGTTTTTTTGTGTTTTTGAGTCGTCGTGGACCGCACTTGAGCGATTTACAAAACCCCCAAGTGAAAGTGTTAAAAATTGGAGTTTTGGGTGAGTTTTGGAGGCTATCGCAGGTTTTGGTTCCGTCACGCACGAGAGTGCCAGACCCTGGCATAATCGTGGTCTTCCTAAAATTGTGGCTGAACTATGAAAAAGTTTCCGGAAATTCATCAAGCACGATCGTGCTCTCTTTAAGCATGATCGTGCTCTTCATAAATTGTTGATGATTTTGAAGAAACTTGCCTAGAAATTCAAGGCGCACGAGAGTGCCATCTGATGGCACGACCGTGCCCTTCATCCAATTTCGATATTCAAAATTTTTCACCCAAAATTGGTCTGGCACGAGAGTGCTCATGTGTGGCACGAGAGTGCCTGTTGAAGAACAAACCCAGAAAATTTCATAATTCAGAGAACTTCATAAAATCTGCTAAAAACAAAGTGGATCTGTCCAGAAACCAGTTTTTTGTTTGGTTTTTCGCGTTTTAACTGCTAATCTTGTTGCTCACTCTTGGAGATGGATCACCCATTTTTTAGGTTCAGCAACAATGCCAAGGAAAGGCATTGCATCGTTAAGGTGGAATGGCTGTGGGCTAGGAGGCACTTGATTGAACCAATGCGGACGCTACAAACTGTCGATCTCGACCTACTTGGTCAGTCCGAGCGGTTTGAGGATCTGATCACTCCACCTTGGACCCGCCTCTTCGCGATTGCTGAGCTACAATACACAGAGCTAGTCATCGAGTTCTTTGCTTCTTTTCGATTTGTCTTTCCGTGCCCGGATGTCTACGAAAAGAGGTTTGGGGTTAGTTACCGTCTTGGACGGAAATGGAACCACCAATCCATTAGTAGGTTCGGTCAGATACTCGGGTTGTATGTTGATGATGAGATTGATTCTGAGCTCTTTCACGGTAGTCTTCAAGAGTGGGAAGCCGACGCAGATAAAGCCGCTTTCTGGGCCGAGATCACTGTACCGGGTCGAGAATGGGACCCAAGGCGAGCTAAGGCTACATGGATTCTCGAACCGCTGCACCGTATTATCGTGCGTGCCATCTTCCACATCATCGGAGGTCGAGGTGACAGCACCGAAAATATTTCCACCCACGACCTCTTTCACCTTTATTGCATCATCTCTAGATCCAAGTGCAACGAAGCTGTCAGCGTAGCCGAGTCAATACAGAGGGGGATTGGTTCGACACCCACTTCGAGAATCTGCGGGGGTGCATTTCACCAAACTTGCCAAATACTACAGGGTGCGGTTACACAATCTGACTGTCGTTTATGACTAAGGATTACTTGACGTGGCACAGCTGACTGCTATGCATATGATATGAAAGGTAAACGGTATCCCGAAACTGGATGATCGCTTGCGCAGGGGTTGGGATCCGCTTCCTTATGAGGATTGTGATCATGATGGAGGTGATGTTGGTGGTGGTGGCGACGACGTCCATATGTAGGATGCCCCAGTTCATGAGCAGGGTGAGGCTGCTGGGGGAGCAAACCCTCACATGCAGATCGGTGATTTAGGCCAGGGCTTTGGAAGCCCAAACTGAGAGCATATGTACGGCGGATACGGTGGTGGTTATAAGCAGGGTGCATACGGCCCATTTTAGCCATCGTCAGTTGATCTGTGGAGGTGCACGGACGGTTTGGTTTTAGATCAGCAGAATGGCAGGGAAAATTTTTTGGAGGACATGTATGAGCAGAGTAGGCGCAGCTTTGATTGGCTCTTCGGTTCGCAGTAGCACATAGCGAACTCTCTCGGTTCTCCCTACACACAGCCGCCGCCAAACTTCGCGCGAAGATCCCGGTTTGACCGCCGTGATGACGCCGGTCCTTTGGGATCTGGCGACAGCTCCTGATCTCACCACACATCTTGTATTTTGTTTTCATTTTGTGTTTGAGGAGTGTGCCATTTTGAACTGTCCGTACACTCCTCCGTCTTGTAGCTTTAATTTATTATGTTTTAAGCTTTAATTTATTATGTTTTAATTTAGTGGTTCGCATCAATAAACAAAGGCAAGGGAAATCTGGGTTGGGTTATTTCTTGTGAGCTTGATTATGTTTGCTAGTGTGTAGTATTGGTTTGATGATGTGCTAGTTGCTGGATGGCGTGGCAGTTCGTTGGGAATGCTCCTTATTACATTCTTTTGCTCCATTCTAACCTTTGCATTTCAGGGGTGTTTTCGTGTTCCCGCTTCCTCCACTTTTACTATGTTTGCATTTCATTATGCTTGTTTTTTGTTGTATATCAAGGGCGATGTACAATTCATGTGTAGGGAGATGGCTGAAAGCTTGTTTTTGGTTGTCTGTTTTATATATATATAAATAATTATAATAATAATAATAAATAAAATAATATAAAATAATAATAATAACAATAATACTACAAACTCTCTTGAATAATCTAATCAACATAAGTTTTATGTAAGCACTAAAGTTTTTGATAAATATACAAGGGTGAACGCAAAAAGGGAGTTGCTCGAATAAAGGTCGCCATCAAGTAACAATTTTTTCATATAAAATTGAGCATGAGAAATCTAGCAACCTACCTACTTGTTTTCCTTGCATATTTACCCAATACGCCCGTTTCCGTGAGTTATTTTTGAGCCTTGTAGCTTTAGAATTATTTTTGCTCATGTTTTGGCGGGAAAAGATTGAGTGAGCCAGATGACTCTTGCGATTTAGAACTTATGTTAGGTATACATCTCGAGAACACAAAGCAAACACATAGCATAAAAATGATTGAGGCGTTAGGAAACCTTTTATTTTTAGCCATTTTTAATTAGTCCTACTCCCAAATCACACCCCTAGTTAAACAAATTTGAGCATTTCCCTTTCGTTTCTTCTAAACCACTAAATATCACCATTTAGCCAAATTAGCCTTTTGTTTTTTAACCCAATTTTTTTGGGTTTAAAGCCCGGTTCGGTCATGACTAACTTGTGGCCTTCTTGTATAGTTTATCGATTTTCTAGTTACAACCTCATAGCTAAGAGTTTTTATCTAAGTAGATGTACTTAGTTCTCTCTAAAGCATGGAGTTAAAAAAAATTAAAGTTCGAAAAAGTCTTGTCAACTGGCTTTGTTAGAGCAACTTTGGGAAGAAATCTAAGCCGGTCGACTAGCTCTCGATTAGTTATTAATAAGTTGTATAGTTATATTTTCCTTTGATTCAAGTTAGTCGAGCCGTTGGTCTTTAACCGTTAAATCCATTTCCACACCCTTAACCCTAGCCAAGTTACAACCCACGCAAGACCTCTTGATTTGTGTTATGTGTTAGTCGAGTGTTTAGATTTGATCTTTACACAAGCTTATGATATCGCATAGTCATTGTCTTGCCATCGAGTGTTCTAAACATACTCCATTAATTGTATGTTCATCTATATATTTAGCCGAGTGTGTGTGAACATTGTGAGGATGTAAGGTGAGCTTGTAGGGATGTCAAAGATGGATCATTGCTCATAATCTTATTTTACATACTTTTTGGTGTCCTTCCATGTCGAGTAATCCGTTTTTGCTTTTGGCCGAGTTGTTTATATGTGCTTATATAATGCTAGTTGAGATGACTTCCGTTAAGAGAGTTTTTGTTTATTTAAGTTTGCTTGAGGACAACCAAAGTTCAAGTGTGGGGATATTTGATGTATAAGAATTTATACATCTTTTGAACGTCAAATATTCCCCGTTTATACGAAAACTCGTTGTATTTTCATTAATCTTGACACTCATTGGAGTTATTTGTGAAAATACAGGTCCGGGCTTCAGTTCGGTGAAGAAACGAAGGCTTTTGGAGCAAAAATGGAACTTTCTAGCAAAACTGCAGATATGGCACAACCGTGCCAACCCCAAGCACGACTGTGCCAAGCCTCCGGAGACCGGCACTATCATTAGCAGTATCAACAACTAGCGTAAACCAGACCAGTCCAAGAACTAGCACGGTCATGCAAAACCCACGCACGACCGCGCTCGTGACACCTCAGCTTCTTATCAGCTCATTCCCGAGATCGAAATAGTCATTGCCGAGTACGTCATCAATAAGCACGACCATGCCACCTTGTGGCATGATCGTGCCACCTCGGGGAAGTTTGAGCGGGATCTTTCCGGATTTGGTAGCAAACATGGCAACCGTTCAGAAAGGTGACTGACATTTGCCAAGCACGACCGTGCCAAAAGGTGGCACGGTCGTGCCAACTCTCTAGTAGCATAAATACGTAGTTTGAGCTCATTTGAAGGGGAGTTGGAGCATTTTGGTGAACTTTTCTCGCAAGATTCTGGCCTTGGAAGTTTGTAGATTTAAGAAGGAGCCTTGAGGAAGGTTGTATCACTTGAATATCAACTCATTTTACCATTTATCTTGTCTTAAACATTAGTTAGCCACTTGTTATTCATGAACAATTTACATTATCTTGCATTTGATTTAGTTGTCATGAGCCTTATAGGCTAAACATTTGTGTTGCTTAAACATTGTTAAAGCTAATGAGTAAGTGATAACATGGAGATAGATGTGGTGATTGTTGTTTGTTAATCTTCATGGTGATATTTAATTTTATTCTTGGAGTTCATGTTCATGTTTAAAGTCCTTGTTCTTGAATGTTTGGTCATAAGTATTTACATGTTGTGTTGGAAAGCCCATGTAGATATTATGATTGTTGAATCTTGTTAACTTGGATATGATTCATAGCATGAAACTAGGAATGGTAATTGCTAACATGATTAGAATGGTGATTTGAACATGTGTATGAATTCTTGCATTAGATTTGGAAAAATCATATGAATGTGTATATGGATTCTATAGTTTGTGCTTATGTTGGTTTGATGATTTAGGCCAAGATTGTTATCTAGCATGACCATGCTTGTGATTCATATCAAGAACATGATGAAGATGTCACTTACTTGAAACCAAGTTAGGGTGATTAGTGTGTTGTTCATATTAGTTTTGTTTGACTTGTAAAGTTAGGAGTTTTGACAAACAAATAACTCTTTATTAAAGATTAACATCAACTTAGCAAGTAAACTCAAAAGAATTAATCTTAGGTGATTAAAATGTTGTTTCATTATAATATTCCCAAGATACATAAAACTATGAAACTTTGAATGGAAACTTAGTTGAATTTTGAACTTGCATCACCATTAGCCTTCCTTAATCATTGTCATATGTTTATTAGTGAATACTTAGTTTAAGCAGCCTCTTTTGATTATCGTTCTTCCTTAATTTAGTTAGTTTTTGTTATTTATTCATGATTGTTTAAAATCAAAGAAATCAACTCGTTTATTGAAAGGCTTAAAAGTAACAAGGGTTTAGTATTAAGAGACCGTGTCCATGGATTGATATCCGGTTCTTACCGATTGACTATACTACCACCTGATGGGTACACTTGCCCTATTGTGTGTGTAGTTAGTTTTTAAGTGAAAACCATTTTTAAAACCCAATTTGTGTGAAAGAAAATTATAATTATTAAAATATATTCAATTCACGCACATCATTAAGCATCTTATTACTCGGTTCTTTCGTTTATATTCTTTTTACATGTTTGTTAAACTCTTGTAGATGATTGTTTTTGTTTTTAAGACCATGTTAGGCTAGATTTCTTATCACTGTATAGGTCATACGATGATACACTTGTTTGATATTGTTTTTCTTCGGTTTTTAGATTTATTATGTGGATTTGATTAATAAAGTATTAAACTTTGGTTTTAATGTTCTAGTGTATATGCATGCTTAAGCTTAATTGAATTTTTATCAAATTTATCACTTGTGTTCTTGTGGATGTTTTTCATGTATGAATGCTTCTTAGGTCATGGATGGTGTGTTAGCAGCTTGTTTACGATTAATAATATACGATTTCCCGTAGAAAATGTGATTATGGTTTGAATTAGGATTGAGTGCTCTATCAATCTTCAATATACGTGAGGTGAGAGGTTGTTGGCTAGTCTGGAGTGATTAGGTTTCTAGGTTAGATTCTTCGTGAGAAGATCCCCAAGTTCACGGTCGTTGTTTCATAGCTAACTTAAAGTATAAACCATAGTTTACCTGGATTTTTTGCCATGAGGTAGAGTGTCTATGGGTGCTTTGTTATCACACTAGGAGAGCCTGTGAAGGAGTTCTTTAAACCGATAGTTAAACAGCCTAGTAGGCTGTCATAGGTGTCTTCTCGAGAAGGGTCGAGGGTCCTGTTTGGTTATCCTTTAGGTTTAGTAAATGAAGATCCCAGTTTTCACATTACCTCCAAAACCGATAGAACATGGCTTGCAAGTGTAGGATTTAGACCTAGGTAGTGTGTTTTCCCTTACTTGATCAGTTACTAGTTAATTAAAGATCCTAATTCAAAACTCAAATCTAAATAAACTAGTTAAGTAATTAGTTGAGCCAAAGTGTAGTTTAGAGTCGCTAGTGTCTCATGGGTTCGATATCCGAACTTCATTAGGTTTTATTACTTTCGATAGGTATACTTGCCTGTCTTGTGGCCTACTTAGGTTTTGACCCAAGTTGGGGTATTCGCGGGTTTGTTGGGTTATATAAGATGTGCCGATGATGAAGGCAAAAACCCAAAGGATTCCATCATCCTAGCCTAAATAAGTTCAAGATATAATCTCCAAGTCCAGCAATTTTTACCCCCTTGAAAGCTTCTCAAAACAGCCGCCCTACTTCCTATTGCATCAAACTGCTGCCTCCAAAGAAAATAGAGAACAAGTGCTGATCCTCAAAGTACTAGTCAACAAGTCAATAGTCAAAGTCAAAGACTGAAGACCGAAAGACCGGTCAGCAAGTCAAGGCAGAAGTTTTGGATTTCTATAAGTGCTGGATCACAACTAGTAGTTCTGTGAAGATATTCTTTGTATTTATTGTAAGATAATACTAAGAGCCGAGTGCATAAGAACTTAGGGGGAGTACTTTGCACTTCAATGATTGTATTACATATTTGAATTATATAATGAATCATTTTCAATCATTATCTATTCATCTATGAATTATTTAATGTGTTTAGATATTACAGTTTAATTGAATTTCTAATTTGATTAACAGTTTTACTAAGAAAAACACACACAACACACACTCAAATCCTATAATTGGTATCCGAGCAAGGTTCACGAAATTGACTTCACCATTGATTCAGAAGTTAATTTAACTCAAATTGATAACTGATCGGGTGATCAGAGGGATACTGGCCATGGCATTACACAACAAAATCTATGTTGGATTGCTCCATTATGAGAATGTCAAGGAGTTGTGGTATGCTTTGAACGAACAATTCGGTGGTACGAATGAGGTTTAAGAGGATAAGTGAGAAATTTTAAACCAACAGTGTGAAACATTCTCTCATATCAAAGGTGAATCTCTAACTCAATAGTTTGAACAGTTTAATTGTTTAATCAGTGAGCTAAGGCTTGCAGATCAAATGTTCACAAGCTGCATATGTGTTGAGAAACTCTGATGGTTTAAAGAAATGATTCTTGCACAGTTTCATGGCAAATTCCTCCCTTATGAGAGAGAGCTTGACAAGAAATGTAATCAAATGTCATCAGGAATAGTGTTGATGATTACATGTATGGTAACACAGTCCTGGTGAGCCACAATAAGTCATCATTATCTCACAAAATACATTAACAGAGTTATGACCATTACTTTGACATAACTACTGGTTTGAACTCTCAAAAAAACACATCGCCGATTGAAAACTCTAGTTATGCCTTAATGATGCATAACAAACACCCATAGATCCAATTGACCAGGAAGAGTTTGACCTCCTTGACTTGCTTGCATTATTAAGTATCAAATCTAATCAATTTTATAACAAATTTGGTTGGAAATTTCCTAGGTTGGAGGGAAAGGGTAAATTTGAGAAAGATAAATCCCGAGTTGTGTGCTTTAAATGTCATATGTTAGGACACTTAGCTAGAGAGTGCAAAAACTATGCACAAAATACCATACCAATTATGTCTTACTCATGTTAATCATCTATTGGTCAGCTTTCAAGGGTACGAAATAAACAACAAACTTTCTTTTTCCCAAAATACTCCTAAACCAACTGCACAATACACTTCACACTTAGCAATGGACATATTCAAATGAGATATCAGTATGATAATACGTCACCTTAGTGTCGATTTGTTCAAATTCACACACCTCAATCGCAAGCTTAGTTACCCTCACACTCACTGGCTACTTCATCAGTAGTTTCACAAACTACTAGTTGTTCTTCACTAGAAATAAGTTATCAAAGCTTCTTCACACAGAACTTGTTGGTTAGAGCAGCATGCCTGATGAGATCACAAGTAATAACTTGGCAATGTTCATTGTTGATATCAAGGAACAAGCTATCTCCTGTAATTTAGATGATGTTGAAGACTTTTTCAAAGAAAACTAATTTATGAAATTCCTAAAGGAACAACTATCAAGCCTCTAGAAACAAAGACTGACAATCAGGCACTTGTCTCCATAAATGAACTTAACAAAAATGGTTATATTTAGTTTGACAGTTTGTGGTATATAGATAGTGGTGGGTCAAGGCATATGATAGGTTGTAAGATTTTCATATCCAACTTAGGGCTCATGGGGGGTCGGATATATCTTTCTGAAATGAATCAAAGGGAAAAATACTTGGGTCAGGTGAAGTAAAAGCTAGAAAGGTGAAATTTGACAATGTTAAGCTTGTTGACAACTTGAAGTTTAATCTTCTAAGTGTGTCACAAATGTGTGAAAAAGGGTATGGTACATTTTTCACAAAAAAAAATCATGCAAAATTGTTGGGGCAGATCTTGTAAAGAAAATTGAATGCTTAATCCTAATAATGCTCAACTTGTTGACAATAGAAGTGGAAATTTATATGTTGTTGATACATTAAAAGAAAATAACCCCATGCCACAAAGTGCCTGTTTAATCTCTCAAGCACCACCAAAACAAACTAAATTGTGGCATAAGAGGTTAGAACATATTAACTTACAAATAATCAATGATGTCTCCAAACAAGGACTTTTGAGAGAGCTTCCTAAGAAAGAATTCAAGTGTGATCAACACTGTGTTTCTTATCTAAATGGAAAACAACATAAGGTCTCTTATAAGTTTGCCCTGATACGCAGTTAAAAGCCCGTTGTTTATTAGTTTTAAAGTTTATGTTTTACATGAATTTGCGTTTCAAATAGCCTACTTTGATTGGATTTTTTAAAGATCTATTCGAGGTCTAACGGAGTTTAAAGAGCTATTCGAGAACTTTACAAAACATCAGGAAGCGATTGGGACCAACCGGACATGCGAAACAAAGAAAAAAGGAAACCAAGGCTAAACGAGGCATCGGCGATGGCCTAGTTCTGCGTCGCAGATGGCCTACGTCGCCCAAAAATGCCCGTAGATAGTAGCGAATCGCATCGACCAAAAGTTGCATCAGATGAGGGCGTCGCCGACGCTGAATTTTGTTTTTATGGAGTTTTTGACGAATTTTGAGAGGAATAAAAAGGAGTTACGAGTTTCAAAACACATTATCAATTCTTGGAGTCAAGATACATCACAACCATCATCCCCAATCTATCTCTAACACCAATCATCACCACCTTCAATCCATTCGGACCTATCATCATCAATCCAACATCATCCATCCAATACATTCAATCCACAATCATCTTCAAACCCTAACCCTAACCTTCATAATTTCTCCAAGCCTCGGGATTATGGCTCGGTGCTCATACTCATCATCCGGTGTTCGTGAGTCATTAACCATGAGCGGCTAGTCTCTTCGGGTTTCACCCCAGTGTAGATTTTTGTAAGATTTTCTTGGGTTTAAACATTGTGCTTAAATTGATTTTGTAATAAGTTGATTGTGATATTTGAAACCTTTAACAATTGTCTTGCATTTGTATCAAATTCGTGAATTATCGAGTGAAGATTAAATTTGGCTTTGCGAAATGTTTATGTGCACTTATGCCTTGTCTTATGTTAGAATTTACATGTTCTTGATAATGAGGTGCATTGCGGTCCGTTCTAGACACGTTGATAGCTCTTGGCACCTAAGTCACGTGACACTAAATTTGTTAATCATCAAACAAAACTAAATCAAGTTAAAACGTGTAGGAATCCTAGGTCTTGCATTATCGAGCCGGTGTGGAATTTGTTCTTTCACTATTGTCTTAAAATAAAGAACTCAGTTTAGTGCAACTTTGAGTAATTTATTTTCGTAGTTAATAGAAAATTTGTCGGTTTAATCTGACACCCATTTTCCAAACAAACAAACAAAAGAAATACTCATCATTTGCAAGCTTCATAATTGTTTCAACTTAATAATTGACCAGTCCTGACACAGACCATAGACTCTCGTGGTTCGACCCCTTGCTACCACTAACTATGAGTTTTTAGGTAATTTGGGACTATAAATATTATCTTTGACTAGGGCGCGACAGTTTGATCAAATTTTAGTGCCAGGGAGTTCGTGCTCTTTGTGTTTAGGACTTGTTGATTATTTGCGTGATTATATGTGCAAGTGCTTTGTTTTTCTATGACATAGTCGCTTTCTTTGTTACACGGGTATGTTACTTGTGCAGTTTACAGGTAGTATATGCATGCAAGGAAATCCGAGAGGACCTCTCCATTAGTGTTGGACCAGAGGTTTAACGTCTTGTGCAAAGAAACCTAGCCAACCGGTTAGAGGCGACACTTGCCCCTAATCCACCCAACCAAAACTTACAACATACCCTATCACTTGGAACCATCCAAATGGATAATCAACACCCAAACCAATCGAACAACCAAAACCAACACCAACATCAATACCAAGACTACCCTCCCTATACCAAAATAACCATAATAACCAATCAGGGGGTAGTAACAACCAAAGACCACTGACACCACAACATTTAACCCATACCCAAAACCAACGCCCAAACCAACGAGCACCTACTCTACCAAACCATCCATGTCCTCAAAACCAACCTCAAAATCAACACCAAAACCCAATCCCACCAAATCCCAAAAACTAAAACATTAACCCCAACCGTGGGGCTAACCAAAATCATGGCAATCTCGTGAATGAGCCCCTTCATGACCTTGATGAATTTAGAAATAACATCGGTGATGACAAGCCGTATAGTGTTCCGGGCAACCAATCACTGGAACAGGTCAGTGTGCATACGGAGCATTCAGATGGAGATGGGAATTATGATAATAGGAATTTCAGCGGGTTTGAGGATGATGGTTGGGGGTGATTATGACAACAATGGAAACTTCTACAATGGCGGGGTTTCAAAGATGAAGACGTGGGGTATCAAAATGCCAACTTTGTGGATGATGGCGAAAATTGGGGGTATGGTTATGCCCGTAATGACGGTTATGGAAATAACCATCAATGACAACAAAACAATCAAAGGAGCCGGGTTGACGGTAACAACAACAACAACCATGCTAACGACAACCGGATTCCTCAATTTGTGGGCGGGGGTAAGCAAAGGGTTAACCGTGGGCCACTAGTGCATCAAAAGGTCAATGATCCACCACAAAACTGACCACAAATCCAAAACCAATGTCAACAACCTAGAGGTGTGAACGGTAGGTTTAGACCGATGATCTCCGATAATGAGTCACCCATTGTTCCACCACCCGCGGGAAGAGATTCTTTTGATTGCTAACCGAACTACAACAACATCTGACCACACTTTAATGGGTTCTCGAAGGAAGACCCATACACGCATTTGGCTGAATTTTCAGCTTTGTGTAGTACGATTGGGGGAAACAATTTCTCCCAAGATGAGGTGAGATTGAGGATTTTTCTGTTTTCACTAAAGGATAAAGCAAAGCAATGGTTCTTGAGATTGCCAGCTAATAGTATATGAACTTGGGGAGTAATGCAACAAGTTTTCCTCAATAAATACCATTCAATGGCAAACCGATGATGCTAGGGACGAGATTCGGTCGTTTCGACAATTACTGACTGAACCATTGCATGAAGCCTTCACCTGTTTTAAGGAGTTGATCAGAAAGTGTCCGCACCATCAAATTGAGTTATGGGAGTTAGTGAAATGTTTTGTGAAGGGGTTGGGGATGGAAGAGTAGAAGTACCTTCAATCCACTAGTAATGGTACTTTGTTGAATAACCATGAAGATGATGATTAGGAAAAATTCCAAAGCCGTTGAATCGGCCGATCGAGCTAAGAAGTATCCGATCTCAAAGTGTTGGCCGAATCTTGATTCTAACTCCAAGGACCGAATTGAAATATTAGAATGGGAGTTAGCTCGGATGAAGAAGAAGGATGTCAATGCGGTAAAAATTGTTGTATGTGAAAATTGTGGTGACATGGTCACCGGAACGAAAATTCCCCAAGTGAACATGATTCAAGCTACCGAAGAGGCGAGTCAAGTATATGGGGATCGAAAACAATATGACTTGACCTCCAATATATATCACCCCGAATTGAGAAACCATCC
Source organism: Scalesia atractyloides (assembly GCA_947069175.1). Lineage (NCBI taxonomy): Eukaryota > Viridiplantae > Streptophyta > Magnoliopsida > Asterales > Asteraceae > Scalesia > Scalesia atractyloides. The sequence goes on along the minus strand of CAMTDV010000001.1, from coordinate 55,911,167 downwards.
TAATTTTAGGTATGGTAATGCTTCAAATCCGATGAACCCGAACTTCCAATCAGGGAATCAACGTGGGCAATAGTACCAAAACCGCTAAGGTGGTAACCAAGGGGGTTACCAAAGGAACAACTATAATCAAAGGGGTAACCAAGGGTACAACCGTGGCATCAATTACCAACACCGTTACAACCAAGGCGGGAATGGTAACGGGTCGGCGAACAATCAAAGCGTGGAGATGATTTGAGCGCTAAGATGGATGCTAGGATGAGCATGATGAAAGAGGCGAGGAAAGATAACGACGTGCGAGAAATTCACATGATACCTTGGTAAGGCAAGTGGGTCAATTGGTCGAAGACGTGGCCTAACTCAAAGGGAGTGGTTGAAGGCTGCCAAGTGATACCACCGTGAACCCAATGCATCAAAGCTTAAGTACAAACAATGCATGGAACGTGCACATTAGCGCAGTAAGTATTCATTCAAAGGCACAAGTTTGTAGTTTTGAAAACACTCCACTGTCACAATTTGTTGATGGTGTAGTGTAAGATGTGGATGATGCATCGGGAAGTGAAAATCGGCAAGAAACAATTTCACAACCAAAAATTGAAAGAGAAACTTTAAAAAAATCATTTTTTGTGAAAATTGTTTAAATGAAATTCAGACTAAGATCAAGGATAAGGGTGTGGAGGTTAAGACCAACCCATATCCTTCGGCCTTTTTAAACCCAAATAATGCATCAAAGTTGGGGAAACGGGACCCACCAAAGGACTAGAGGTGGGAAAATTTTAAACAAGCAAAAATACATTTACCATTACATGATGCCATTAAAAAGGTCCCGACTCATGTTGAGTATTTAAAGGAGTTAAGCACCGAGAAACGGAAACTTAAATTATTAGCAAGTTTGATTTAATTTCACATGTTAGTGCCATTTTATTGAGTGTCCTTCCCTAAAAAGTTCAAGATCCAAGAGACCCTCTAATTCCAATCTAAATTGGTAAATTTAAAATTGAGAGGGCGCTCCTAGATCTTGAAGCTTGTGTGAGTATCTTGCCTGTGAGTCTATACAATCAATACGCTTTTGGTCATTTGAAGAAATTTCACACACTGGTGGTGTTGGTGAGTCAGACTACCACGCATCCACGGGGGATGGTGGAGGATGTGATTGTGAAGGTTGAGGATTGCTACTACCCTGTTGACTTTTTGATAGTGGATTATGTTGGAAGTGTTGAAGTCACACAACCTATAGTCATAATGGGTAGGTCGTTCCTAGCAACTACTAATGGCATAATAAATTGTACAACGGGAACGGTAATCACGAAATTTTGGGATCGGGAATGGATTTTGAACGTATTTCCTAAGTTTACTAACACATTAGGTGAGGATGAGTGTCCTAAGGAGGACATCAATCCAAACAAAAAAAAATGTACTATGGTTGGTAGGTTTGGAGAAATAAAGAAGAAACCAGTCAAGAAGAAGAAGACACCTCAAGAGAAGGAGGAAGAGAGTTCAAGGAGGTTGACCCGTTCAGGACTCAATGGTATGAATCACCGGTTGGTGAGTTGGAAGAGTTAGTAGGAGAAAGCACTTCATTCGATCACTATGAAATGATATGTTTTTTTGTTATTGTTGTAAATTTCCCTTTCTTTTATTTTGTTTAAGGGTGGTATATTACCCTTTATTGTTTTGGTCTATTTTGGGCTCATCTGTTATGTTCTACCATTTAGAAAGACGAGTTTTCCTATTGTAGCATTCAAATAAATGCCATGGTACTTCTCATTCTCCTTACCAATTATACTACTCTACTTATTAAAAATATAATTAGCATTAAACTCATTATAATTGACATTTCATATTTCAATAACTTCATGCATGATAAGCTCATCCTAACGCATGTTGGTCGTATTAGGTACTTTGTGGTGCATGTTTAAACACATTAGTTATCTAATATGACAATAAGGGATTAGAAGAGTGAGAATTGGGTCGATTGTGATGCACTAATGCCTAGGGTATCGTTTTCAATACATAATTTTATTATTTTCTAATAATTTATTAAAACTTGATGATGGTACAGAATGATTTGTAGGATGTTAAGTTTGGGGATTTCGGCATGCTTATTACTAAACCTTTTAGTAGAGACCTGTCCAGTTGCAAGAAAATGCCTGGTTTTGAAAAACATGAGGTGCGTCAAGACGATAGAGGTCTTGAGGCACGAGATGCAATTTATTTATGATTTTTTTGTATGTCTCATATTTTTTAGTTTTTACATCATTTGCTTCATTATTGTGTTTACTCATATTCATTAGTTTGTAATGCACAGCAAGCCAACAGCTATTTTGTTCAAGATGTTGCTTAAAGACCGACCCAAGGATAAAACGTCCAAAAAAGAACGGCTGCTAAGAAAGGAAAAGATCTGAAGGAAAGACAGCTGAAGTCAAAAAGCTAGCCAATCGTTGTCAATATGGTTTGAACCATCAAGTTTGTGAATACTGTGAACGGCCGCTTATGGTATGGAACATATTATGTCTTCTCCCTTATCTCTAAGACCCAGGTACAACCAACGTTGCAAAGCTGACACATACATGAATTTCCTGCCTCAACGCATGAATACGCCTTCTATTCTTTATAATTTATAAACATTTAAATTTTGTTGTGTGACAATTGATGTTAGAGAAAGATCTAATCGTGGAAATTTCTGCGAACAAAAAATAGGAAGACAACAAACTTTAGCAAAAGAACACGGTGAAGAGTATGCAGCCATGAAATTAGCAGCGCCGCATGCGGTGTTACCATCTCAGTATGGCACCTTTCGATGTTCAGAGGATGGGGAGGGATCTAGTGGGGAGTCTTGCAGGAAGCATACCCTGGGCAGAAGATGGGACGAGTTAATTGAGAGTTTATTTGATAAAGATGAATCAGGTCACATGGTGTTAAAGAAATCCCATTCTATCGTTTGATTCTTTACCATCATGTTTTGGATAAAGAATGGATACACATGAAGATGTAAAGGTACCGTGTGAACTGTTCGAGTTGAAAATTTGCTTTTAAGGAGCAAAACAAATGTCATCATTTTGATACTCCTTGTTGTTGGCGCAATTTTGATTAGCCTGCTCATGTATGATTTGCTCAGGTCAGGACCCGACCCGTGGATCAACAAGTATGTTGACACAAGGTGGGTGTGAGAGAGTGTTGGGACCAGCTTTGCCAATTACATTTAGGCCCAAGTGGGAGTCAATAAGACAAAGATGGGTGTCCACAGGTTGATCGTGTTGCACCTATATCTCTTTTAGAAACCCGATAATATGATGCAACATGTACCATTAATCTGGGGTTTCTATATATTGTGTTATTAGTTTTTATTATTGTGATTTCTAACTAAGTGAGTTTTAATACATTGTGTTATAAGTTTTGGTCATTGTGTTTAGTCTGTTATCCATTGTGTATTTTGTTATGCTGTCCACTGTGTGTTTTGTTATGTTGTCCATTGTGTTTAATCTACTATTTATACTATCTATTGTGTTTTAGTCTGTTTTTTATATTATGTTTTTAGTCTATTATACATTGTATTTTAGTTTGTTGTCAATTATGTTTTTTATTTGATGTCAGTTGTGTTTTTAGTCTACTTTGCATTGTGTTTTTAGTTTAATACTCATTGTGTTTTATGCAACTGGGTTTTCAATTTTTTCCCAAAAATATGATAATATGATGGTAATATTTAAAAAAAAAGCCGCTCGATATTATGGTATGATTTAAAAAAAACAAACAAAATAATTTACGTATAAAAAAAATTGCGACGGTTTAAAAAATGGAAGGGGGATAGCATGTGGTAGGGCATATTCGTTTTTTCTGTTGGATAGAATTACCATTCATATTTGATCCATCCTTAGACACACGTGTCACTCTATGGTGTATTCTTACCTTTCTTATTTAGTTTAGCTTTATAGAATATATTAACACCTTAACTCAAATTTTCTTTGCTAATTATATCCATCCCTTCAATATCTTGACCCTCAACTTTGAAATTAGCCTGGTTTTATAGTAACTTTAATCATTAAATTTATTTATATTTCAGTGTCAAAGAATAAAGTCATCACTTTATTTTGCTATAGTCGCTCATTGTTTAGTTTTGTATATTTTGTTCTTATATTGTGAAACTAGCAAAAGAATTTTAGATATACCACTAAATAAGAAACAAAATAAGTAATATTGTACAAAATGAAGGGCGGGTGTAACCGTATTATTTATTTTTGTAAATCTTAACGATTTTATTAATTACTTTTTATAATATTCATAACTACTTGTATAATAGACATATAAGACGAGGATCATAACAAAACACTAAATATTACAAGGACAAAAATAACAACTGTAAATCACTAAATTTTAGAATTTAAAGTTCAAATTTTTTTAATTGATGTTCGTTACATTTACATGTGTTATTATAAACATAAATGTTTAGACGTATATGTCTTAATCTAATCATTTTAGTGACAACTTACAACTAATGAATCAAAGATATTAAATTGTGTTAGCTAAATAACAAAATTTGAGTTAATATGAATGATAATTGAATAACTGCTACACCTACTATACGCAGTTGGATAATAATTAATTATAATCTTAAATATATACATAGTTTGAATGTTCTTAATCTTACGAACCCATCTTAACAGGATAAACTAGTAGTTAATTTACAGTGAATAATGAATATTATAAAATTTTACTCGCACCGTATTTGCAATAAATCTATCTATAAATTTATATGAAGTCACTAAATAAGCGACTAAGGCGCTAACCAACCTATTTAATTAAGATTTTTAAGATTTTGTTTGTTGTATCAAACACGAACGTTGTTGACCTAATATTATCTACATTATTAATTAAACTTCTTTTGTCTCTTTTAATATTATACTGTTCCTATAATATTTTAAACTTTCATTTATTAATTAAACTTTTTTGTCATAGAGTGTACTTTAACATTTAAAGTGTTAATAATATTATGGCATGTTAACTAACATTGTAAACCACTCTCTTCTTAAAAGACATTTAATGAGTTATGTGTTAACATGTTAACACAATGTTAAATGGATTGAATTAATTATCTTTTTCTTTTTATACAAAAAACCACTAACAGGTAGTATTAAATAAAGTTAATGAGATTAAATCATTTCATTGGAATGAGGCAAAATAAAACAAGGAAAAAATAAATGTGACACATAGGCAGAGTTAAGATGGGTTAAAGTATACCAAAATGTCTAATATTATACTATTCCTATAATATTTTAAATAGACATTTAAGTTTTTAATAATTATGGTCGACAAGAGCCTTGCGGTTGTGTGTTTGACTTTTGACGCCTTTCACATTATATTTCAAGTTTTCTAAAATTATAAAGCTCTTGATTTTAAACCTTTTTATTTTGCTTGACTTTTGACGCCTTTCACATTATATTTCAAGTTTTCTAAAATTATAAAGCTCTTCATTTTAAACCTTTTTATTTTGCAAAGTTTCTTAAAATAACTAAGTAATAAATTTATAGATATTAGAAAAGTATAGAAATTAAATATATGTGTATTTTATTACGCTTCCTTGTTTTGGTATTAACTTTTAACTTATCTGGTGTTGTCATGACTAAAATAACTACCACTGCTCTCTATGTCAGTCCATGCCATCTCATTTTCATCCACCAATTTAATTCATCATCCTATATGGTATGGACTATGACCCTACTATCATCAACTATCCTCCACTTCTAATTCATTAGAATACGGTCTTGATTGTCATGTATTAAACCATAGGAACCACCATAGATTGAAAAAGATATAATGTAACACTATCACATGTAGCAATCAGAAATCGAATTCACCACCCCACATACCTAGCCTTGGTGGATAATATATTGTATCTACTTACATATAAGTGTATATTTAATATTTGTGTGTTCTTCTTATAGCCTCAATGATGTAGAACTAAAAAAAGCGTACACAATGTTTTCTGTTTGATAACTAATAGGAATAGGAATGGGAATCATTGATAAATCCAAAAATATCTTTTACTGAATCTTTTTTTCTAAGATGCTCAGTGAGTCGGTATCATCCTTCCCTTAATGCACGGTAACCATATTTAATATTTTTATATAAATAACGGTGATACGTATAATTTTTGTTCTAAATTAGTGTTAGATGGAAAAACTATTTATTATTTTGGTGTTACTTAGAACTACTTATCAAATTGGTGTTTTCATTTATTTTGTATTTGCCTTTTTCTTTTAACCATTTTAACCAACATAATAAACTTATTTTTTTTTATTCAATCAATTCACTGTGTGTATTTTTTATTTTTTTTATACCTTTTTTTTCAATCGATCCAATATGTTTTTTTTTCAATCAAATTATTTATGGTTTATTTATTTCATAATTACCTTTTCTTTTAATCAACCTAAAGAACTTATTAATCTTTATATATTAAATCAATATTATACCCTTTTCCATATTGTTATAATTTTTTTTCAACCAACCTATGTCAAAGACAAACTGATAAAATCATTCACAGTAAATTTAAACAATGAAATAAGAAAAAAGATAAAAAAAACTAATCAAGCATTATAATTTTAGTGAAACTTCAATTTCAAAAACAAAATGGTATGAATTCATGAACAACGAATTTGTTTTTTTAATATTAACTAAGTGATATAATATAAAAGAAAAAAAGAAAGAGGATTACTTAATGGTTTTACTCTGATAATGAGACTTAATAATTTTACCACATCTTTTCACTGTTTTCTTGACTTCCTAATATGTAAATAAAAAGAGTCGAAGAAAAAAAGAAAGAAACAGTTTTATTCTTTTGCATTTTTATTCTTTTACAGACGAATAAAAATGCTAACAGTGGATTGATTGAATAGAAAAACAATAATAAGTTTTTTATGTTGATAAAAAGACAAGGTAAATAAAAATAATTAAAATATTATTTTAGTAAATAGTTTTCAAAGAATATCAAAATAATAAATACTTTTTTAACTAACACTAGCTTAAAAAAAACTCGTGATAAGTATGATAATATTAACTTCAGTCTCATACAATAAGTTATGTGATTATTTTATTAAATCTACAAAGAATACACATGCAATTAATTATTGAACAAAAATTTGCATGAGTTATTAATGTTTTGTAGGAATAAAATGCAAGCCTCCATCGTCTCAACCTGTTAGGTTGAAATTTGCTAGGTATGTAAGTGTGTATTTTATGCACATGTAACATCTCATTTACTTTATTTTTCTTTTGTTAACATCTTTGTTTACATGCCCATGTGAACATTTTTTTTTTATTTTTCATATTATGGTTAATGTTTGTAGGATCCATTTTTTCATCCATATATTTGTGCAAGAATTAGAAAAAAAAAAATGAGAGAAGATTGGGTAGTATGCAGGTGGTGGGGCCGGGTGAGGGTTGGGTAATAATTAAAAAAAATCTTTATCATAAATTGCTATAAAATAGATCAGATATCTTAAATTATATATGTAAAAAAATCATTTTTTTAAATTATAATGTTAGGGTAGTAAAGTTTTATATTTTCAGTTTTATTTTTTAAATTTTAATATAGTTAATTAAAATTATAAGATTAGTAATTAAAAAAAAGTAAATGTAAAAGGTGTAGATAATGTGGCATTGTTTTTAGGTGTTTTTAAGATTACTAATTGGGTGGGTATTAATTGTTTTTAAAGAATGAGTGTTTTTCTGATATGGCAGGTGACTAGTCACATTTTTATATGTTTTTTGTGCTGCTTATTGTGGACGCTCTTACACACTTTTAACTTATTCTATAATATCTAGGTCATGTATATGACAAAAGATTCGTATCAGACCTACGCGACTAAGAGAGAAAGACAAGTGGCATTAGCAACTCGCTCCTTGATTTTTAAACAGCTATAACTTTTTCATACGTTAATATTTAAAAAAAATTACACCGTATTAACGACTATTTTATTATCTTTAATTTGAGCAGGCTATTGCTATAGTTTTCTTAAAATAATTACGTAATTTTGAATACCCTATTAGTTCATTACGTGATTTTAAATACTCATCACATGACTACATGATTTTGAATACCCGTTACATGATTACACATTCAACATAAATCATTACGTGACTACCCATTCAATATAAATCTATTACATGATTACAAATTCAATATGATTTGTCATAACTAATGTTATTACAATTATGCTTATTACATGATTACACATTTCAATAACAAAAAGGCTATAATGAAATCCATCACATGATTACACATTCAATATAAATCCATTACGTGATTACACATCCAATATGATTTGTTATGAATGTTATTACGATTATGCTTATTACGTGATTACACATTTCAATAATACATAGTTAACCATTGTTACGTAATTACTTAGTGGGTTTTCACATAGAAACTATAATGAAATCACGTAATAGGTATCCAACATTACGTAATCACGTAGTCATGTGTTGGGTATACGAAATCACGTAATCACGTAATGGTTATTTAAAATATTATAAATTTAAAAAAAACTATAGCAATAGATTGCTCGAATTAAAGAGAATGAAAAGCTCGTTGATGGTGTAATTATTTTTTAAAAATATTAACATATGAAAAAGTTATAGTCGTTTGAAAATCAATGGGGAAATAGTTCACTTGTAAAAAGATGAAACGCCCAACAAGCTTTCATATCGAAAGTTGTAAATATTTTAAACTTTTAAAACATAGCCTAGAATTCCCAGTATGCCCTTGAAAATTGGTTCGACAAACATGACTACAAAATATTTTAGCAACATATCTTGAACATGCTAATTACTTAAACTAGTTCATCTACTCACAAAAGGGACTTTTAAAATAAGTTCATCATTTACAAACCCAAGAGTATTATGACCCCTGTGCCTTTAATATTTGCGAAAGCGTAAAAGGGGGCAAAAGTTGTGTTCGTTCCAAGCGAGGCGCATCATCAAATAGGAGTTTTAAAACTGATATTATAACTTTACTACAAACAATTTATAAAACTGATATCCTTAAGGTTTTGACCCGTTTGAATAGGTCTCATATGAACCATTCTTTTAAACTTTCTCATTCATACCCAATTAACCCGTTAACAACGAGTAAACACGAACTCATTCTTTTCATCATTCATTCTCATCTGGTTGACCCGTTCTCAGTGAGTCAACGCGAACACATTCTATTTATCATTCACTCTCATCCGGTTGACCCATTCTCAATGAGTCAACGCGAACACATTCTATTTATCATTCATTTTCTTCACACTAGCAATTCCATTTTAAATGAATATTGCATTTTCTACTCGTTTTTCATTGATAACTTCGATTTATCCAACCTATTCACAATGGATCAACACATAACCATTTCGTCATCTTAAGTTTCATTCACTTGATTCGTTTACTACTAGCCATTACTTATCTTTTTCTTTATCTTGCTATTCATACCTTTTGACCCGTTCATAATGGGTCTTCATGCTTATTTCACATTCTTTGGTATTTCGACACATTGCGTACACCATATTCTAAACTATAGTTACCATTTCATAACAATATATTAAGAGACAAACATCATAATTTGCTTTAAGATAAAGAGAAGTTCACATGAACTCACCATGATTTTGTGCTACTTGCACCATGGTATGGCTTGTGCCTTCTTCCTTCTTTGCTCCTATATAGTTACAACATCATGATTTTAGCTTCCAAACAATTTTCACATGGCCATACTTCCCTACTTAATTTTATCTTATTCAACCATACATACTTTCATTTTCATCCTACTTCATCGATTCAACAAGTATTCATGTCAAAACACAACTAATTCAACCAAGGCATTTCATCAAACATGTTGTGTGCGTACCATCAATAAAGCACAATGTACAAGTAATTTAAGCACATTTCTCCTAGTTCATGCATAGATTAACATAATCATTAAATCTTTACAAATCCTCATCTTAATCATATACCATTGTTTTATATCAAATCAACCAACAAAATTACCTATCATATATAACTTCAAGCATTAACATTACAATAGTTAACACATAATCTACCCTAAACCCCATTTTCTACAAATTACAAGTGGGTTTTACCCCAAATCACCAATATGATCAGATTTAAACACAATACAAACTCTACATGATGATATTATCTAACATTCATGCTCAATTTCATTTAACATTCACGGATTATACATAACCCACTTCACCAAATCACTAAAAACGTGAAATTTAACTTACTTGATGATGATAATACTTAGATGATAATAAATATTAGTTCATGCATTGATTCAAGCTTCAATTCTTCATTCAATTTGGTTGATCTTATGTTGATAAGGGTTTTCCCCTTCTCCTCAAGCTCAAATCGACACACACATACATCTGAGGAATGTGTTTGAGTTTTAATTTTATGTTTTATTTATTTACTTTCCCACTTATCCAAGTTTGGTCCCTCTAGTTTGATGTTTATGTTATTATGGCTAAACGTATCCCTTTAGTTAAATGTTAACTTGTACTTTAACTAAGATTATATTTCTTGTCACTATTTAATCAACATTTCTACTTGCGCACTCACATCTACATATAAATAATTTTTGGGGTGTTACAAATCTACCCCCCTTAGAGGAGGTTTCGTCCCCGAAACCTAATTATGTACCAAATAACTCTGGGTAGTATTCACGCATTTCATCTTCCATTTCACAGGTGAGATCTGAACCCTTTCGATGTTGCCATTGGACCAAAACTTGTCTAATGGTCTTGTTGCATAGATGCTTATCTTTAAAGTCTTTGATAGCCACCGATCGTTCGATATAACTAATTCTTTTATCCAGTTCGATATCATCAAGGGGCACATAAGCATGTTTCGTCTACGATACACTTTCTTAGTTGGGACACATGAAAAGTGTCATGTATTCCATCTAACGCTGGTGGCAATTCCAGCTGGTACGCTGCTTCTCCAATACGAGCTTTAACTTTATAAGGCCCAATGTAACAGCGACCGAGCTTTCCTCGTTTACGGAACCGAATTACTCCTTTCCATGGTGAAACCTTTAACAACACATAATCCCCTACTTGAAGCTCAATGGGTCGTCTTCTTCGATCTGCATAGGTTTTCCGTCCGTCTTGAGCCGCCTTCAATCGGGCCCGTACAATCTCGATCTTTTCATTAGTTTTGGCCACTACGTCTTTGGGCGCGATATCTCTTTGACCTACCTCCCCCCAACATACGGGGGTTCTACATTTTCTTCCATACAACATCTCGTATGGTGCCATCTGAATGCTATTATGGTAGCTATTATTATATGTGAATTCAACTAATGGTAAATGATCATCCCAGTTTCCTCAAAAATCCAAGACACATGTTCTTAACAAGGTCTGAATAGTTCTTTCTGACTGTCCATCCGTTTGAGGATGGTAAGCTGTACTAAAATGCAGCTTCGTTCGCATTTGTTAATGAAATTTTTGCCAGAAACGTGATGTGAATCTAGTGTCTCGATCCGAGACAATGGAGGGTACCCCATGATGAGCCACAATTTCATTTGTAAAAATTTCTGCCATCCTAGTTGATGAATAGGCCTCTCGAATAGGTCGGAAGTGGGCACTCTTGGTAAGTCGATCCACAACTATCTATATGGCATCGTGTCCTTTCCGAGTTTTGGGTAGTTTAGTCACCAAGTCCATCGTCATGTTTTTCCATTCCCACATTGGAATCTCTAAAGGTTGTAGCTTACCGTACGGCTTTTGATGTTCCGCCTTTACTTGTGAGCATGTTAAACACATAGCGACATGTTTATCAATATCTCATTTCTTGCCCGGCCACCAATAATTCTTCTTTAAATCTCGATACATTTTTGTCACTCCTGGGTGTATTGAGTATTGTGACTTATGAGCTTCTTCGAGTAATATCATTTTTACTTCGCATAACCAAGGAATCCAGATCCGCCCAAACCGAGTTTTAATTCCCATTGCATTTTCATCCAACTTATCCACAATTCCTTTCGTCCTTTCCTTTTTGGGATCTCCTGCGTTTAATGACTTGGTTTGTGCTTCCCTAATCATTTCAAGGAGATGGGGCGTAACAATCATTTTCATAGACTTCACTCGAATTGGAGGTGAATGCTCCTTCAGCTAAGGGCATCTGCCATAATATTTGCTTTCCCCGGATGATAAAGGATCTCACAATCATAATCCTTAATCAGTTCTAACCACCTTCGTTGTCTCATGTTGAGATCTTTTTGTTCGAAGAAGTATTTGAGACTTTTATGATCCGAATATATAGTGCACTTTATTCCATATAGATAATGTCGCCATAGTTTTAAGGCAAACACCACTGCGGCCAATTCTAGATCATGCATTGGGTAATTTACGTCGTGTGCTTTGAGTTGCCTTGAGGCGTATGCTATAACTTTACCTCGTTGCATTAAAACACCTCCTAAACCCTAACGCGAGGCATCCGTATACACAACTAAATCTTCCATTCCGTCTAGCAGAGTTAACACCGGTGAATTAGATAGTTTCTCTTTCAGTATTTGAAATGCTTTTTCTTGTTCGGGTCCCCATACAAACTTCTCACTTTTCTTCCTTAACTTAGTCATGGGCAAAGCTAATTTGGAGAAATCCTGAATAAATCTTTGATAGTAACCCGCTAAACGCAGAAAGCTTCTTATTTCGCTTGGATTCTTCGGAGGAATCCATTTCATGACTACTTCCACCTTTGACGGATCCACTAAAACACCATCTTTGTTAATCACGTGCCCGAGAACTTGCACCTCTCTGAGCCAAAAGGTACACTTAGAGAACTTCGCATATAACTTTTCCTTATGGAGAATTTCTAATACTTCTCGTAGATGGTTTGCGTGCTCGAATTTACTCCGGAAATACACTAAGATGTCATCTATAAATGTCATACCCTGGTCGTAGCGGAAGCGCAAGTGTATGACTATTAGGTAATCATTGCATCCTATATAGTAAACATTTTAAATTAACAACGATGCATGCCATTCATAAGTTTCGTTCCGATATTACAACCATCAAAAGTTAGAATCACATTGTTATCAGTTTCAGCTTACCATTACAAGCATAGTTTAAAAGACATTGTTCCAAAATAAGATAGTGTTTTCATCACAGTTTCATGTTAAGGCTTTGACCCCTATATACCCAAACGAGGTTGGGATATAAAGAGCAAACCCTCCAAAAGTAATACATCGTTGTCTTGAAAATCCAATACCTGGATCCCATCACCAGCTCAAGTCCTGCATCCTGAAACACATGTAATTTTAAAAAGTCAACATAAAGTTGGCGAGTTCATGTAGTTTAATGTTTTCGTATCCAAATGTCATCTTTGAAAACCTGTATTGAAATCCAAGTATGTTATTAGCATCAATGAGTTAATTTAGGATCTATAAGTGTGTCGCGAGCACCCTGACATACTAGTGCTATAAGTAAGTAACCAAACCGAAACTTCTTTGACATGTTGAGATCACAAAAGCACTCAAATGGGTATACCAACCAGGAGTGGAGCGGGTCTCAAACTCAATAGATCTACCTCTTTTTCACCTTGGTCACTAAGTGATTAATAGTTACTACTGTTATTTCCTACTTACGCACGGTGATCTATTATCTGCTAACTCATAGCTAACATACTGTTTTGACATGACATGTATTTCCCCTCGATAGTTTAAAACAAAACTTAAAGTAAGCGAAAGGAGGGACATGAACTCACAGTTTTTGCGTTCCGTATAAGTCGTACTGTTTAACTTTTGGTGTCGGCAACATATTGTAACCTACATGCGTATTGGTTTCATTAGACACCTAGGACTCAATGGACCTTGTACTCGTTGTTCATCTTGAATTCTTGTTATTTATTTACTTGTTATGATTGAACAACTTATAATGTTATTATAGTGTTGGTGGTTCGTTTGTTCGATAAATATTGTTATATATATTTCTTAATATATATATATATATATTATTTTTTTCAAACAATGTGTGAACTGGGCCTTGCCCTTCACATGTCATTGGGCCTAGCCCATGCTTTCTTGTCATCGGGTCTAGCCCATGTAATTTTTGTCATTGGGCCTAGCCCATGTAAATTTTGTCACTGGGCCTAGCCCATGTCTTTTTGTCATTGGGCCTAGCCCATGTCTTTCTGTCACTGGGCCTAGACCATGTCTTTTTGTCTTTGGGCCTAGCCCTTGTCTTTTTGTCACTAGGCCTAGCCCATGTCTTTTTGTATCCTTGGGCCTAGCCCATGTCTTTTTATAGGGTTTTGGGCTTTATTAGTTTTTGGGCCACCTCCATAACCTTATGGAATTTGGGCCTATATATGATTTTCACAACGTGGACCTAGCTCAAAGTATATACTTATGAGCCCATTTATATTATAAGTGTTTACTTATAATTTTTTTTCTAACTTTTGATATACTTAACTTTCTGGGTTTTTGGTTTCGATAACATATATAATGTTGAGTCGTCTAAAAATATATTTAGACTCGTCGTCGGCGTTGTTCATTGTACGCTCATTTTCGTCGAGGATCGCCCGTTGTCATATCGACCTTTCATGCCAGGGATTCACCCGTTGGTCGTCGACACGACGGTGTAATATTGAATGTCCGCCTATTGTTCGCATTGCCTTTATTGTCCGATTTATTGTTCCGACGCTTTATGAGGATGTATTTATTATGACACCAATGCTTAGTATATTGTTTAAGTGTTTGTATTTTGTATAAGATTGGGTATTTTATTGTGAATACCCTAAGTTTCTAATACATACATATACAATACACTCATGTATACATATTATTTATTAGCACAAATATGCATACAACATTTTGTATTATTTTCCTTACAAGAATATATGTTTGTAAAAGTATTTATTTTTCTTGTAAATATATATGTGTGACTTTATTTTAAACACTTGGTTATTTAAGAATAACCTTTGTCATTAAAGTCCACTTAATGACGTTTTAAGTTACTAATCACGTTTAGTCCCACTGATCATCCCACTAATCATGCTTTAATCGCGATTAGAATTTTAGAAATTTTCGCCATAGTTTCCCCTAAACTATGGCGTTTTCCACGTTTTAAAAACGTATTTAAAACCTGTTTAAACTAATAATCATCATCAACAAACCATCTAGTCTTTATTTAACATAATCTACACATCATCATCCATGAATTTTGTTGTTAAAAACCCTAGTAAATGAAGAGGGTTTTTAGTGTTTATTATTCTTTTCAAAACAATACTTTAGTATGTTATTTAAACAAGTTCGTGCATGTAACTCCTTGATCACTACACATTTTAATGTGATTACAACTTAAATACATTTGTTTATTTCTTATAAAAATCATTCTTATGTATAAAAATTATGTTTAAGTTGTAGTATTTTACGTGGATGATGTAAGTGATGATCTTGTTTAGATTTAAACCTTATCATGTTTAAATCCTTATTTTTATACTAAATCACACAAGATCATCTTACTTTTATCTCATAATATCAACATAAATAACTTCAATATACAATCTAACCATCATATAAGCATGTAATCAACACAAAATAATCAATATTTATTGTTATTATTATGTTGTATTTTAGGGTTTTTGATGTATCTTTTCTTGATTTTCAAGATGATCAACTTTACACAAATAATCTAAGCATAAAAATAAGTTAGATTATGGAGGAGATTAGCTCACAATGGGTGCACAAGCTTTTTGAAGATTATGGAAGAAAATAAGCTCCTTAGGAACCCCTAATGATCTCCATCCTTGAATGCTTCTTTAATGGGCTTGATTAAGCTTCAAAGTGTATGGAATGTGGTGTTCTAAGGTGGCTCAATGGTGGTGTGTGGTGGTTATGTTGTAGCCGTGGGATAGGGGGGAAAGAACAAGGAAAAGTTGCAAAAAAATTTTTTGTGAATAAATGGTAAGAATCATGAGTGTTAACTTATATAATTGCACACCTCTTCCTATCTCATCAAGATCTAAACATACCATACTTAAAATCATAAAATTTCAACAAATCAAGTGGGGTGGGACCCACTTGTGACCGTGAACTTGATGGGGGGGGGGGTGAGGTGTAAAGTATTTTTTTACCACATGTTAAAAAGAATAGATATTTAGGTGATTAAATTAATTATGGTGATTAGGGTTAATCTTCTAGCATCTTAAGCATAAGACTTGTGTTTAGGGTGTAATTATATGACATTTAATCTATATGATCCTTCAAAATAAGTTTCGGATGACGGATATGTTGCTAGATCGTTCATCGTCGAAGTATTCGCTAATAAACGGAACTATATATTTATTACCGGAGGCGTTTGATTTTGAATACCACAACTAATATGGTGTCAAATTAGTGCATTCCAGGTCCAAAAATATTCACGACTAGTTCGCTAGATGAATACACGACGAATTTGGGTTGCCGATATGTCTTCCGTTCGACCGTTCGATCCATATCGGCACTTTTATGATCCGCCGCCGAACTTTTCCACAAGTTGTGTTTCCGTGACTTCATGTTAGTTGAATGGATTCCGACTTCCAAATAATGCTTAACTAGTTCTCTAGACGCTCGGATGAGGCTATCGGCCACTAAAATATTCGTCGTTTCGACGATCGGCGCTTTCCGGTCGAGTTGTGCACTGTTTGAAGAATGACCGGAAATGATGTGTTTTATGCATTTTTGCTATTCTCACCTTATTTTAGGATGTTTAATATTTTTTTATTCTTATCTTGACATCCGGAATCCTCCGAATCGGTCTTGCGGACAAATCGCCATTTGTCGCATTTTCGGTCGAAACGGAGAATTTTGCAATTTAGGCGTTATACCGGAAAGTTTTGTACTATTGTAATAGTTGTTCTCAAATATGTATTTCATTTGTATATGGACTCAATTATGACATTAACATGCCGTCATTTCTTGTTCGGATTCGTTTCAGCGGGTTTTCCGACACGGTTAGTGTCACCGCATTTAGTGCATTCAACACTTTCTACCAACACTTTTAGGGCATTGTTTTAGTCTGTTTCTCGTTGTAACGGAAACCAGTATATGTTATGATCAGATTTACTTGCCCTAATAACGTACAAATCAGTTTTAATTTACATTACGATAATCATGCATGAGATTATAATACGAAATTAGTGATTACATTGTACGGAATTTCCAGTTATTTGCCAGTTGTCACATACTCCCCCTCTGAAAAGGAATTTCGTCCCGAAATTCAGCTTAAGGCATCCACTGAAGGAGTCTTCTCGAACAGGTGGGGGTATTTTGACTTGATTTGATCTTCATGCTCCCACGTATACTCGGGACCGTGATGCGAGTTCCAGCGTACCTTCACTAGGTTGATTTGGCTTCTTCTTGTCCTTTGGACCTTCTAGTCCAAGACTTCAACTGGTTCTTCGGTGAATTGTAATTTGTCATCAACATGAATTTCATCTGCTGGAATGATAATGGTGTCATCTGTTGGACTTTTCTTCAGATTGGACACGTGAAAGGTGTCATGTACATTATTGAGTTCCTCTGGCAGTTTTAGCTTGTAAGCTACTGTACCAATCTTTGCCAGAATTTCGAAAGGTCCAATATATATCGGGTTGAGCTTTCCGCGCTTCCCGAACCTCGCTATGCCTTACCAAGGTGAGACCTTTAACAATACTTTGTCTCCCACCTCGAAGGTTAATGGTTTGCGTCTTCGATCCGCGTATCTCTTTTGTCTATCTCGGGCTGCTTTAATACGCTCATGTATCTTAAATATCTTGTCTGTGGTCTCTTGTACTAGTTCGGGACCAATAAGTTGTCTGTCACCGACTTCCGCCCAACATAGCGGTGATCGGCACTTTCGTCCATATAGTGCTTCGAATAGTGCGGCCTTGATACTGGTGTGATAACAGTTATTGTAGGAAAACTCTACCAACGGTAAATGAGTATCCCAGTTTCCGCCTAAATCCATCACACAGGCCCCAAGCATGTCTTCTAATGTTTGGATGGTTCGCTCGCTCTGACCATCGGTCTGCGGGTGAAAGGCTGTGTGCTAAATCTAAGCGAGAACCAAATGAATTTTGAAATGATTGACTGATACACGATACAAAGCGACCATCTATATCAGAGATTATCGAGATTGGCACACCATGACGTGCCACAATCTCTTCAGGTACAGTTCCGCTAGTTTCTCCGTACTGTCTTTCTCACGGATGGGTAGGAACTGAGCTGATTTGGTTAGCCGGTCAATAATAACCCAGATCATGTCATGACCTCAAGAGGTCCGTGGTAGCTTTGTAATGAAATCCATTGATATCTGCTCCCACTTCCAAACCGGGATCTCTGGTTGTTGTAATAACCCCGGTGGCTTTTGGTATTCGGCCTTGACCTTTGCACAAGTTAGGCATTTCCCAACATATGTCGCAACATCTCTCTTGAGATTAGGCCGCCAATAATATTCTCTCAGATCCTGGTATATTTTGTCCGATCCTGGGTGTATTGAGTACTTGGACTTGTGCGCTTCGTCCAGCACCAAGTCTCGTAACTCACCATAATAGGGAATCCAGATCCTTCCCATGAAATATAGAGTTCCATCCTTGTTTGGTTCCAACTGGTTTTCCATTCCCTTTAATGATTCAGCTGGAATGTTTTCTGGTTTCAATGCTTCTTGTTGTGCTTCACGCACTCGAGTAGTGAAGTTCGTCTGGATTGTCATCTCCAAAGCTCGCACCCGTAATGTTTTGACTCGTTCCTTTCTACTCAAGGCATATGCTACGACATTTGCTTTGCTCGGGTGATACTTGATTTCACAGTCATAATCGTTGAACAGTTCCAGCCAACGTCGTTGTCGCATATTCAGTTCTTTTTGGTTGAATATACGTTGAAGACTTTTATGATTAGTGAATATGGTACACTTAGTGCCATATAGATAATGACGCCAAATCTTTAAAGCAAATACCACGGCACCTAGCTCCAGGTCATGCGTGGTATAATTTCTTTCATGAACTTTCAACTGCCGAGACGCATACCCGATGACTTTTTCTCGTTGCATTAACACGCAACCCAAACCTTGATGTGATGCATCACAGTACACCACAAAGTCATCGGTACCGTCCGGGAGGGATAGTATTGGTGCTTTGCATAGCTTTTCTTTCAATACTTAGAACGCCGATTCTTGCTTCTCTCCCCAATCAAACTTTCTATCCTTCTGGGTTAGCGAGGTTAGCGGTTGTGCAATGTTGGAGAAGTTTTCAATAAATCTCCTGTAATATCCCGCTAATCCAAGGAATTGTCGTATTTCTGTGGGAGTTCTTGGCATGGTCTAATTCTTTATTGCCTCGATCTTCGAAGGATCAACATGTATTCCGTTCTCGTTCACCACACGGCCAAGAAATTGCACCTCGCGAATCCAAAATTCGCATTTTGAGAACTTGGTGTATAACTGTTCTTTCTTCAGCAATTCCAAAATGGTTCTCAGGTGTTGTTCGTGCTCTTTCTCGGTGCGTGAGTATATCAGTATATCATCTATGAATACGATCACGAATTTGTCGAGGTATGGCTTACACACTCGGTTCATCAAATCCATGAATACTGCAGGGGCGTTTGTTAGGCCAAAGGGCATAACAAGAAACTCTTAATGACCGTAACGAGTCCGAAACGCTGTCTTAGGAATGCTTTCCTCTTGGATTCTCAATTGATGATAACCGGATCTTAAATCAATCTTCGAATAAAAACTCGATCCCTGTAACTGATCGAACAGATCATCGATCCGTGTTAATGGGTACCGGTTCATGATAGTTAACTTGTTTAACTCCCGGTAGTCGATACACATACGAAAGGTTCCGTCTTTCTTCTTTACGAACAGCACTGGAGCTCCCCAAGGCAAGAAACTTGGTCGCATGAAACCTTTGTCGAGCAGCTCTTGCAACTGCGCAGATAATTCTTGCATTTCTGAGGGCGCTAGACGGTATGGAGCTTTTGCCACAGGTGCAGCTCCTGGCACTAGATCAATACAGAACTCGACTTGTCTCTCAGGAGGTAGTCCTGGAAAGTCTTCTAGAAAGACCTCGGGATATTCCCTCACTACATGTATTTCTTCAATCGTGCGCTCCTCGGCCTTCTTATCCACCACGTGGGCAAGAAAAGTGATGCATCATTTCCTTAAACATTTCTGCGCCTTCATGCAGTTTATGATTCGCAGAGGGGTGTCACGCTTCTCACCGTGAATTATCAAGTGGTCTCCGTCGAATAAGGGGTTGCGAATGATTTTCTCATGACATATAACCTCGGCTCGATTATTGGATAGCCAATCCATCCCAATAACAACATCAAAACTACCCAGTTGAACTGGTAACAGATCTATATCAAACTTCCGTTCACCCAATTCTAACGTACATTTCCTTATTATCTCTTTCGACTCTACTAATATTCCGTCAGCTAGCTCAATCGAGTAGGGAACATCTAGTTTACTCGACTTAACCCCAAGTATATCTCTAAACTCTTTAAAAAATAAAACTAAAATCTGCCCCGGTGTCAAAAAGAATAGATGCAAAGTGCTCATTGATAGGGAACGTACCGGTGACCACGTTTGGATCCTGACGAGCATCCTTAGCTCCAATTACGAATGCTCTTCCCCGTGCTTGATTCGCTTTAGGACAGTCTTTCTTGAAATGTCCTTTGTCTCCACAACCGTAGCAAACTTGATCTCCAGTGTTGGCTCGGCACACATCGGTTCGATGTCTAATTTTTCCACATTTTCCACACTTCGGGCCTCGACATTCCCCATGGTGGTGGAAAGGACATTTCGGTGCGTCCCCAGTATAAGCTTTCTTAACCACAGTGTTCGTGGTTGTGGTAACATATGCTTTGGTTTCCTTAACTTCTCTCGCGGCTTGTCTCTTGTTGTTGTTGTGGTTACCACGGGAACTTTTCTTGAAATGAGAAAATTTCTGTTTGTTGGAATAAGAGGTCTCCTCAGTAGGTTCTTTCTTGTTTCCACTATTCTTAGACAACTTACCCTGACGTACAGCCTCTTCGGTCAGACTAACAGCTAGCTCAATAGCTTCCCTAATATCTGTGGGTTTCGAAGAGGTAACCAAACTCAGAATTTTGGGGGCAAGTCTCCAAATGTACCTCTCAATACATTTAAATTCTGGTTCCACTAGATATGGCACCACTTGGGATAAATCATGGAATCGCTGTATATACCAAGAAACGTCTGAACCGACCATTTTCAGATTCCAGAATTCTGTCTACAACTTTTGAATTTCCGATCTGTAACAATATTTCTTCTTCATTATCTCCTTTAGTTCCTCCCAGGTTAGGGCATATGCAGCATCATCGCCCTTGGTTTGGACCTGAAGCTTCCACCATGATAGAGCTCCATCCACAAAGAGCCCGGTAACATAGGTGACTCTTAATTCAGCTGGGCACTTACTCATTCGGATGATTGAGTCTGTCTTCTCAGTCCAGCGTACGAAGGCTACAGCGCCTCGGGTACCATCGAAGTTCAGAGGTTTACAGTCAAGAAACTGCTTATATGTGCAACCTGAAATCATTGGATACACCATTTAAGCACGAGTAAGTAGCATGAATAAGATGGATGAGAGTGTATCGAGGTTTTATAAGAAATCGTGTATTACTAGTGGGAGGATTTACTCCTGTTGAACCTCCTGTACCGCCGTTATGCTCAGAGCGGTTTGCCTCGTATTGTGCAATGGCTTGGGAGATACGTTCGTTCAGCTCCTCTTGTGTGGTGGGTAGGGTGTTATTGTTTGAACTTCTTCTGCGGGGCGGCATTGTCTTCTAACACAATATGTCGCTCGCAATTAGTCGTATTAATACTTTCATGTTATTATTACAATTTATTTATTTATTTATTGTTTTTTATATATATGCAACAGCACATCGGAACATGATAAATAAATAAATGAATGTATGCAAACACCATACGCACACCCATCGTCATCATATACATAGCTCGCCACATCATTTAGTATAAATCATAATATCACCACGGTGCAATGCGTCAATCATAAAATCACCACATCATGACATAATCAACCATAACATAAAAGAAATACAATGTAACATAAAGAAAATACACTTTTATACAATGACAACTTGTTACAATTTGTTCGCGAAGAGCCAAAAAGGACTTATGGGTACACAACTCTAGTCAATACAAGTTTTTTTTTCATTACAAAAGTACCATTTTCTACTACATTGCTTCTTCACGTCAATAAGTTGTCTTCCAAAAGTTGGGATCTTCAAGGCTGAGTCTTCATGAGCCAAACAACAAAAGTACAGCTGATCCCCAAAAGATATCTACAACCTGCTACTGGGGTGGAGGGGGTGGTGGAAATGGTGATCGTGGGAACATACTGTGATAGTATGCCATCTCCTCCTCGAGGCTAGAAATGCGCCTAGTAGCATCCGTCTGAAACTGCTCTAGCTCCTGCACTCATGCCTCGGACGGGCATGACGAGTGGTGGAATGGGCAGTAGAAAGGTGGAGTCGGTTGTGGTGATAGAGGTAGTGGTGGTCGTGATGGAGGTGGGTATGATGGTGGGGGTGGTATCGGTGATGACAGTGGTGGGGGTGTCACTCTTGTAGTGGCGTGGGCAGTACGCTGCGACTCTATCTCCCAAATCCTACGAAAGATCAGAGAGAGCTGTAGGTCATGAGAAGTCACCCTTTCCTCCACAGGGATCGGAGGAAAGTGTGAGGGATGATAGGGGTCTGAAGGGCTCATGCCCGGTGGAGCTGTCGGAGTAAACATACCTGCTGGTGGTGGTGTGGGTCGTGGGTCATACATGGGGGGTACTCTAGCAGAGAAAGAAGGTCCTGGCATATGAGAAGGTCCGGCTGCAGATGGGTTGAAAACAGGGTGGTACGTGGACCTCTTAGAAAAGTAGGGTGGTGGTTGCTCGGGGGCACGTGGAGTGCCGCTCAGAGAGTAGTAACAGGTCCTGTATAATGAATGGGTCCAGGGATCGGGACTCTGACAGCGAACGGACTGACGCGGGCTGTTAAGGCCACATGGGGGTGAATACATGGATGCAGGGGTGCCTGGGACGGCGGATGAAGCATCGTCCGCCTCATGCTCACTTGGAGCAGCATCAGTAGATGACGAGAGGTGGAATCTCGAGTATAGCGATATCGTCGAAGACCGCGCCATCTCCCAGGTCGTCTTTCATGTGCTCCACGTGGAACACTGGTATCTCGTCGTCGTCATCATCCAAATCAATCACGGGAGGGACCACAGCAAGGGGCACGGTCAGATGTACAATAGCGTGTTCACCCTCCGGGTGACCATACACTATGATGTCATGCAGGGGCTGAGGGACGGACAATACGTCGTATGCTGGAGGTGCATCTACCTCCATAGGATCGATCAGTGCTAGTGGTTGGAATTCCCATCGTCTCCATCTTCGGCTCCATCCCCTAAAGGTTGGGCCTCGACAGCAGGATCATATCCATCATCGGATATATACTCCTCTGGGTCTTCCTCATAACTCGATGCTGAAGACATAGTCCTGGCAAATAATTCGTACAATACATATATATACATGTTAGTAATTTATGATATATTTAAATTAATCACCATTTCTCATGCAAAGCTTGTTCTCTTTTGTATTCCATGCAATCTTACTGTTTTGTGTCTATCCATTATTGACTACTCATGTATTGACTCTGCTCATTACTTATAGTTGAGCTCGTGTGATAGATCCTTGTGTTATAGTGACACAATGAAAACCTTTTTGTTATCTTTGTTTAATTCCAAAACATTTCTATCATGTTTTAAAACTTTGTTTTCATGTGTGCCCCTGGTGATTGTAGACCAAACTTTTAATAAGTTTTTCCCCGGTTCACTACAATCGGAGCTCTGATACCAGCCTGTCACACCCTGGTCGTAGCGGAAGCACAAGTGTGTGACTATTAGGTAATCATTGCATCCAATATAGTAAAATTTAAATTAACAACGATAATGCCATCATAAGTTTCGTTCCGATATTACAACCATCAAAAGTTATAATCACATTGTTATCAGTTTCAGCTACCATTACAAACATAGTTTAAAAGACATTGTTCCATAATAAGATAGTGTTTCATCACAGTTTCATGTTGAGGCTTTGACCTCTATATACCCAAACGAGGTTGGGATATAAAGAGCAAAACTCTCCAAAAGATAATACATCGTTGTCTTGAAAATCCCATACCCAGGATCCCATCACCAGCTCTAGTCCTGCGTCCTGAAACATATGTAATTTTAAAAAGTCAACATAAGTTGGCGAGTTCATGTAGTTTAATGTTTTCCTATCAAATGTCATCTTTGAAAACCTGTATTGAAATCCAAGTATGTTATTAGCATCAATGAGTTAATTTAGGATCTATAAGTGTGTCGCGAGCACCCTGACATACTAGTGCCATAAGTAAGTAAACAAACCGAGACTTCTTTGACATGTTGGGATCACAAAAGCACTCCAATGGGTATACCAACCAGGAGTGGAGCGGGTCTCAAACTCAATAGATCTACCTCTTTTGCACCTTGGTCACTAAGTGATTAATGGTTACTACTGTTATTTTCTACTTACGCACAGTGATCTGTTATCTGCTAACTCATAGCTAACATACTTTTTGACATGACATGTATTTCCCCTCGATAGTTTAAAACAAAACTTAAAGTAAGTGAAAGGTGGGACATGAACTCACAAATTTTTACGTTCCTTTATAAGTCGTACTGTTTAACTTTTGGTGTCGCAGCATACCTAATGTGTATTGGTTTCATTAGACACCTAGGTCTCAATGGACCTTGTACTCGTTGTTTATTTGAATTCTTATTATTTATTTACTTGTTATGATTGAACAACTTATAATGTTATTATAGTGTTGGTGGTTCGTTTGTTCGATAAATATTGTTATATATATTTCTTAAAATATATATATATATATATATATATATATATTATTGTTTTCAAAAATGTGTAAACTGAGCCTTGCCATTCACATGTCATCGGGCCTAGCCCATGCTTTCTTGTACCGGGCGTAGCCCATGTAATTTTTGTCATTGGGACTAGCCCATTAATTTGTCACTGCAGCAGCTTTTTGTCATTGGGCCTAGCCTATGTCTTTTTGTCTTTGGGCCTAGCCATGTCTTTTTGTCTTTGGGCCTACCCATGTTTTTGTATCCTTGGGCCTAGCCAATGTATTTTATAGGGTTTTGGGCCTTTATTAGTTTTTGGGCCACCTCCATAACCTTATGGAATTTGGGCCTATATATGGTTTTCACAACGTGGGCCTAGCCCAAATGTATTTACTTATGAGCCCATTTATATTATAAGTGTTTACTTATAATTTTTCTAACTTTAATATACTTAACTTTCGGGTTTTTGTTTCGATAACATATATATATGTTGAGTCGTCTAAAAATATATTTAGACTCGTCGTCGGCGTTGTTATTGTACGCTCATTTTCGTGAGGATCATCCGTTGTCATAGCGACCTTTCGTGCCGGCGATTCACCCGTTGGTCGTCGACGCGACGGTGTAATATTGAATGTCCGCCTATTGTTCGCATTGCCTTTATTGTCCGATTTATTGTTTCTTCGCTTTATGAGGATGTATTTATCATGACACCAATGCTTAGTATATTGTTTAAGTGTTTGTATTCTGTATAAGACTGGGTATTTTATTGTGAATACCCTAAGTTTCTAATACATATTTATACAATACACACATGTATACATATTATTTATTAGCACAAATATGCATACAACACTTTGTATTATTTTCCTTACAAGAATATATATATTTGTAAAAGTATTTATTTTCTTGGTAAATATATATGTGTGACTTTATTTTAAACACTTGTTTATTTAGGAATAACCTTTGTCATTAAAGTCCACTTAATGACGTTTTAAGTTACTAATCACGTTTAGTCCCACTAATCACCCCACTAATCATGCTTTAATCGCGATTAGATTTTTAGAAAATTTCGTCATAGTTTCCCCTAAACTATGGCGTTTTCCACATTTTAAAAACGTATTTAAAACCTGTTTAAACTCATAATCATCATCAACAAACCATCTAATATTTATTTAACATAATCTACATATCATCATCCATGAATTTTATTGTTAAAAACCCTAGTAAATCAAGAGGGTTTTTAGTGTTTATTATTCTTTTCAAAACAATACTTTAGTATGTTATTTAAACAAGTTCATACATGTAACTCCTTGATCACAACACCTTTAATGTGATTACAACTTAAATACATATGTTTATTTCTTATAAAAATCATTCTTATGTATAAAAATTATGTTTAAGTTGTAGTATTTTACATGGATGATGTAAGTGATGATCTTGTTAGATTTAAACCTATCATGTTTAAATCCTTATTTTTATACAAAATCACACAAGATCATCTTACTTTTATCTCATAATATCAACATAAATAACTTCAATATATAATCTAACCATCATATAAGCATGTAATCAAACACAAAATAATCAATATTTATTGTTATTATTATGTTGTATTTTAGGGTTTTTGATGCATCTTTTCTTGATTTTCAAAATGATCAACTTGTACACTAATATTCTAAGCATAAAAATACGTTAGATTATGGAGGAGATTAGCTCACAAGGGTGCACAAGCTTCATGAAGATTATGGAAGAAAATAAGCTCCTTAGGAACCCCTAATGATCTCCATCCTTGAATGCTTCTTTAATGGGCTTGATTAAGCTTCAAAGTGTATGTAATGTGGTGTTCTAAGGTGGCTCAATGGTGGTGTGTGGTGGTTATGTTGTAGCTGTGGGATAGGGGAAAGAACAAGGAAAAGTTGCAATTTTCTTTTGTGAATAAATGGTAAGAATCATGAGTGTTAACTTATATAATTGCACACCTCTTCCTATCTCATCAAGATCTAAACATACCATACTTAAAATCATAAAATTTCAACAAATCAAGTGGGGTGGGACCCACTTGTGACCGTGAACTTGATGGGGGGGGTGAAGTGTAAATTATTTTTTTACCACATGTTAAAAAGAATAGATATTTAGGTGATTAAATTAATATGGTGATTAGGGTTAATCTTCTAGAATCTTAAGCATAAGACTTGTGTTTAGGGTGTAATTATATGGCATTTAATCCATATGATCCTCCAAAATAAGTTTCAGATGACGGATATGTCGCTAGATCGTTCATCGTCGAAGTATTCGCTAATAAAAGGAACTATATATTTATTACCGGAAGCGTTTGATTTCAATTACCACAACTAATATGGTGTCAAATTAGTGCATTTCCGGTCCAAGAATATTCACGACTCGCTAGATGAATACACGATGAATTAGGGTTGCCGATATGTCTTCCGTTCGACCATTCGATCCATATTGGCACTTTTATAATCCGCCATCGAACTTTTCCACAAGTTGTGTTTCCGTGACTTCATGTTAGTTGCATGGATTCCGAGTTCCAAATAATGCTTAACTAGTTCACTAGACACTCGGATGAGGCTATCGGCCACTAAAATAATCGTCGTTTCGACGATCGGCCGCTTTCCGGTCGAGTTGTGCACTGTTTGACGAATGACCGAAAACGATGTGTTTTGTGCATTTTTGCTATTCTCACCTTATTTTAGGATGTTTAATATTGATTTATTCTTATCTTGACATCTGGAATCCTCGGAATCGGTCTTGTGGACAAATTGCCATTTGTCGCCTTTTCGTCGAAACAGACAATTTTGCAATTTAGGCGTTATACCGGAAAGTTATGTATTATTGTAAGAGTTGTTCTCAAATATGTATTTCATTTGTATATGAACTCAGGTATGACATTAACATGCCGTCATTTCTTGTTCGGATTCGTTTCAGCGGGTTTTCCGACACGGTTAGTGTCACCGCATTTAGTGCATTCAGCACTTTCTACAAATACTTTTAGGGCATTGTTTTGGTCTGTTTCTTGTGGTAACGGAAACCAGTATATGTTATGATCAGATTTACTTGCCCTAATAACGACGACTAAGTTTTGAATTTAAATTACGATAATCATGCATGAGATTATAATACGAAATTAGTGATTACATTGTACGAAATTTCCAGTTATTTGCCAGTTGTCACAATAAACACTATTACAGATTTATCTAGCATGGGTCGACATACTCGATTCATAAGATCCATAAACGCAGCCGGGGGCATTGGTTAACCCGAAAGACATTACTAGAAACTCGTAATGTCCATATCGAGTTCTAAACGTTGTTTTTGCCACGTCTTCTTCACGTACTCGCAATAGGTGATATCCTGATCGCAAGTCAATCTTTGAGAACCAACTTGCCCCTTGAAATTGGTCAAAAAGGTCATCAATTCCGGGTAAGGGGTATCGGTTTTTAACCGTTAGTTTGTTTAATTCTCGATAGTCGATGCACATGCGCATCGATCCATCCTTCTTCTTAACGAATAATACGGGAGCTCCCCAAGGTGACATGCTCGGGCGTATGAAACCCTTATCAAGCAGTTCTTGTATCTGAATCATTAACTTCCACATTTCGGTAGGGGCTAATCTATAGGGAGCTTTAGCCACCGGTGCAGAACCTGGGTTTAGTTCAATACGAAACTCTACGTCCCGCTCAGGAGGGAGTCCCGGTAATTCATCCGGAAACACATCCGGATACTCATTTACAATTTCAACATCTTCGATTTTTGGTGCGTCCTTAGAGGTATCTATTACATATACTAGGAATGCCTTGCCTTCATTTCGCACGTACTTAACTGCCTCTACTATAGTACATAACTTTATTTCAATTTTTCTTTCTCCATGGATGCTTACCCATTTCCCACTTGGTGATAGTACTCGTATAATCTTAGTTTCGCATTGAATTTCTGCATGGTATCGGGATAGCCAATCCATGCCCACTATTACTTTGAACTCTCCCAATACAATGGGTACTAGATCTCTTTCGAATTCCTCACCTTCTATAACGATTTTACATCCCTTACATATTTCATTTAATATGTAGTTCTTGCTATCAGCTACTTCTACTTCTAAGGGTGTAAGCATTCGTTCGGTTTTAAAAGAAGGTTGTCTTATAAGTTCATGTGATACAAACGACCTACTCGCCCAGAATCAAACAATACATTTGTAGGTATTAAATTGATTAGAAAAATACCTGACACAACATTTGGAAGTGCCTTAGCTTCTTCAGCAGTAATTTGGAACATTCTTCCCTTAGTTCTCGGAGCAACATCCTTCTTCCCATCCTTACCACCTTTTTCCTTCAGCTTTGGGCAATCTGCCTTGACATGCCCCGGTGAGAAACAATTGAAACAAGTCCTAGTAGTGTTCGGACATTTGTAATAGGGGTGTCCTTCTTGCCCACAGTTGTAACACGCCTTTTTGCCCAATAGACATTCTCCCGAGTGCAGTTTTCCACAAGTTTTGCATTGGGAAATCCCACTCTTTACGTTATCCTTCTTGTTGTAATTATGAGTTTTCAATTTCTT
Organism: Scalesia atractyloides; assembly: GCA_947069175.1. Classification (NCBI taxonomy): domain Eukaryota; kingdom Viridiplantae; phylum Streptophyta; class Magnoliopsida; order Asterales; family Asteraceae; genus Scalesia; species Scalesia atractyloides. The sequence goes on along the minus strand of CAMTDV010000001.1, from coordinate 55,881,684 downwards.
GATCGGGCTCAAGTTAGCACCCTTTTCTATCGTTCTCTTTTCCCCACGCTCTAGCTGACGCTTGAGCTCTATCTCCTGATCCCTCGCCCAATTGATCAACTCATTTAAGGTTTCACACTTCAAGGGAGTGTTGAACTCCTTAAATTCCGCCTTCAACATGTCTTGGTACCGGTTAATCTTCATTCTTTCTGTTTTCATAAGATCTTGACAAAATTTTAACTTGTCAAGAAACACATTTGTAATTTCATCAATAGACTCCTTGTCTTGTCTTTGACGTAAAAACTCCTCTTGAATTCTGTCAACTGCGGATTGAGGACAATGGAACTTTAAGAAAGGTTCTTTAAACTCTTGCCATGTTAGCTCCTGAAGCTTTTCTTCTCCCAATTCCTTGCAATGGGCGTCCCACCAATCCTTTGCTTGGAGTTGGAGTTGGTCCGTGGCAAACATTACTTGATCCTCCTTCTCGCACCTACTTCGTATAAACACGGCCTCCATGTTGGAAATCCATCTTTGACATACAATAGGATCAATTTTTCCATCATACGTTGCAGGGTTGCAAGCCATGAAGTCTCTATATGTGCATTTATGGGTCCCTTTCTTGTTGTGAACCCCGCTCATCCATTCCTTTAATTCTTCAATCTTGCTAGTCATGATGGCCTCTACTGTTTCTAAAACACGACTCTCTACCTCTTGTGCTAATTGAGGTAGGCTGGCTTGCATGGCTTTTGTAACCTCTTCTGAAATCTTCTCGTACATCGCTTCTTGACGTGCTAACTCATTATCGTTCAGATCTCTTGCATCCTCCATCTATATAAGTATCATATTACTTTCATTAGAACATTCATTTATTAGCCTCGTATTGTCATTCATAACAATTATTATCATGGGTCATACTTGAGGTGCTCGTTTCATTAAATAGCCGGAAATCTTTACACGTCTTCAATAAATCAAAAGACTTATTATTTCATACATCCTTATCCTTCGTTATGGGATATTACATTCTTCTCATGCCTTGCTATGGTTCAATTAATTTCACATAGCTACTTATTGATAAATTTTAACTTTCAAGCTCTTTATGGTTTATGATTCATGTTTTGGAAGATTCAGAACTTGTGACGTGGAAAGAAAGCATGTTCAGTTTATGAGAGGCGTCCACGACGCACAAACACTGCGTCGGCGACGCATCCTAGTTTGTTGCGTCAGGTATAAGTTGCGTAGACAGTGACTTTAGCCGTCGGGGATAAGTGGTAGCGTCGGCGACGCCCCATCTGTACTGCAGACGCTGATTTTTCATTTTTCTGGAACCCGTTTACAGGCCCCGACTCAATCCAAACTGACCCACAGTGTCCGCAACAACCCAAACCGTTCCGTATTCATCCCATACATTATTCCATCATATATTTATATTTAATACGTAAAAGACACTTACTTGAATGATGTCGCGGAACGAACACGTTTACGCATGAGCCTCCGATTTGAGTTCAAGCACTTCAACTCATGCTTGATTCCCTCAAACCTGGGCTCTGATACCAACTTGAAACGCACAACATGCTTTCATAACCGAAAGTTGTAAAAATTTTAAACTTTTAAAACATAGCCTAGAATTCCCATTATGCCCTTGAAAATCGGTTCAACAAACATGACTACAAAATATTTTAGCAACATATCTTGAACATGCTAATTACTTAAACTAGTTCATCTAGTTACGTAAGGGACTTTTAAAATAAGTTCATCATTTACAAACCCAAGAGTATTATGACCCCTGTGCCTTTAATATTTGCGGAAGCGTAAAAGGGGGCAAAAGTTGTGTTCGTTCCAAGCGAGGCGCATCATCAAATAGGAGCTTTACCTAAACACCACAACAAAGTTGATTAACAATTCATCAATAATTATAACTTCACTAAAACAATTTATAAAACTAATATCCTTAAGGTTTTGACCCGTTTAAATAGGTCTCATATGAACCGTTCTTTTAAACTTTCTCATTCATACCCAGTTAACCCGTTAACAACAAGTAAACACGAACTCATTCTTTTCATCATTCATTCTCATCCGGTTGAACCGTTCTCAATGAGTCAACGCGAACACATTCTATTTATCATTTATTCTCATCCGGATGACCCGTTCTCAACGAGTCAACGCGAAAACATTCTATTTATCATTCATTTTCATCCGGTTGACCCGTTCTCAATGAGTCAACGCGAACACATTCTATTTATCATTCATTTTCTTCAGACTAGCAATTCCATTTTAAATGAATATTGCATTTTCTACTCGTTTTTCATTGATAACTTCGATTCATCCAACCCACTCACAATGAATCAACACATAACCATTTCGTCATCTTAAGTTTCAGTCACTTAATTCGTTTACTACTAGCCATTACTTATCTTTTTCTTTATCTTGCTATTCATACCTTTTGACCCGTTCATAATGGGTCTTCATGCTTATTTCACATTCTTTGGTATTTCGACACATTGCGTACACCATATTCTAAACTATAGTTACCATTTCATAACAATATATTAAGAGACAAACATCATAATTTGCTTTTATATAAAGATAAGTTCACATGGACTTACCGTGATCTTGTGCTACTTGCGCCTTGGTATGGCTTGTGCCTTCTTCCTTCTTTGCTCCTATATGGTTACAACATCATGATTTTAGCTTCCATACAATTATCACATGAGCATACTTCCCTACTTAATTTTATTTTATTCAACCATACATACTTTCATTTTCATCCTACTTCATCGATTCAACAAGTATTCATGTCAAAACACAACTAATTCAACCAAGGCATTTCATCAAACATGTTGTGTGCGTACCATCAATAAAGCATAATGTACAAGTAATTTAAGCACATTTCTTCTAGTTCATACTTAGATTAACATAATCATTCAATCTTTACAAATCCTCATCTTAATCATATACCTTTGTTTTATATCAAATCAACCAACAAAATTACCTATCATGTATAACTTCAAGCATTAACATTACAATAGTTAACACATAATCTACCCTAAACTCCTTTTTCTACAAATTACAAGTGGGTTTTACCCCAAATCACCAATATGATCAGATTTAAACACAATACAAACTCTACATGATGATATTATCTAGCATTCATGCTCAATTTCATTTAACATTCACGGATTATACATAACCCACTTTATTAAATCACTAAAAACTTGAAATTTAACTTACTTGATGATGATAATACTTAGATGATAATAAATATTAGTTCATGCATTGATTCAAGCTTCAATTCTTCATTCAATTTGGTTGATCTTATGTTGATAAGGGTTTTCCCCTTCTCCTCAAGCTCAAATCGACACACACATACATCTGAGGAATGTGTTTGAGTTTTAATTTTATGTTTTATTTATTTACTTTTCCACTTATCCAAGTTTGGTCCCTCTAGTTTGATGTTTATGTTATTATGACTAAACGTATCCCTTTAGTTAAATCTTAACTTGTACTTCAACTAAGATTATATTTCTTGTCACTATTTAATCAACATTTCTACTTGCGCCCTCACATCTGTTTAATTATGTTAATTACATAAATGCCATTACTTGATTTTCAATCCTTGATTTTATGAGATCAACGGACAATAGTCTCGCGTATACTTCGTACAAGATTCTTATCTTGTACGATAACTCTTCTCTATTCTATATACTAACAATCACAATTGTGAACGCTATTAATACTTAATTGTTCTATTTGACTTACAAGGTTATAATATTTTTGTTTTTAGTTAATTTACATTTCTAACTCTTAACTTTAATAGAGTTATCGTATGTCCCCCTAAACGGTTATGCTTCTTTTTAAAGACGATTTACGCTTATACCCATAAACTTGAATAGATTTATAACCAAAATTTTAATAGAGTTATCATACATTGAAATTTAATAAAGTTCGTTTTTTCCTTTTTCAAACAAATATTTGTGCTTTTATCCTTTTTATAAGTTTAATTCTTTTTTGTTTAACTTATTATAATTAAGACTAACTTTTCAATTTAGATATGTTTACTTAATCGTGTTGTTTGCTTATTTTTATTGTCGTATAGTTTAACGCTACATGGTCTATATTTACCTTTCAATATACCAGGTTACAAATTATTTTTTTATTTATCTTATTATAGTTAAAGCTAACTTTAGACTTTAGACATGTTTACCTAACCGTGTTGATTGCTTATTTTTACCGTCGTTTTTTTAAAGCTTGCATTGTCTATAATATATCATCGATATATCAAGTAACAAATACATCATTGTCAGCATACCTACGATCTCGTCACGAAGCGTGAGCACTATTACTAGTTTTTTTAACATATTGATTTTATTTATGTCTACCTTCTTCTATATTTTTCTTTTGACTTTTATGACATTTTAATTAATTTCTATTTGTTTATGCCTTTTTAACATCTCTTCTACGGATTAATTTATATATGCGGATATGGAATGATCATTCCGTTGAAAATTGAAAAAAATAAAACAAATAAAGGTGGTTTCAACGTGAAAAGGTAAACATGTTAGATCTTAATCATGAGCAGGTACGATTCAATTCCATATGGCTTTCTAAATATTTCGGATTTTCCATATTGTGATACCTATCATATATATTATAAATTATATGCAATAGTTTGACTTATAAGTTTGTCACAAGGCACAATTATTGCATTTTGACTTAGTCAAAAGGTTTTGTTAGTGACATGGTGAAAATGCCAATCGATCAACAAAACTTTTGGAAGTTATAAAATGAGAATAACGATAGGGAACTTACTTGGTGGTATCCACAAAGTTTCCATACTTGTTGTCCCTAAAATTGATATAACTCATCATGTATGTCATTGATTCAATTATTATCCTTTATTGGTTCTTCTATCTTCTTAAGCTCCTAATTAAATTGAAACTAAGAGTGCAGAAAAAAGTAAGCAATATATCTTCTATTCTGACCTCCAACACTAACATCACTAATGATGTTAGTAATCTCGCTTCTGTGTATATAGAGGCGTCTCTGAGAATTAACGTACCGTGTTCGAGCTCGAAAAAACGCGCCCATCCGTAATGTTTTGGGTTGGTTGTTGATGTGGGCTCAAAGGTTGGATCAGGCAGAACATCATTTGTTGTTGCAGCTTCCTCAAAACGTGAATCGAACATGTGGTTGGAGGTATTTCCACTGATGGTGTGCTATAGGGACCCCTTTTTTGATGTTGATTATGTGTATCAACAACTCTAATTTCTACTGATAATCCACCGATAAGAATCATTCTATTATTGTTGCCACATTTAAAATGGTAACTTAACCTTGTAATCTTCATAATGTTGTTGGTATTGCTTCCTCTCGGTAGCTACACCATTATTAAACCTATTAATAGAAAATGGTAAAACAAGATAAAAGACGTAAGGGGTTGAACTAGATAGTACCAATGGGCATGATGCTGATGAAGGTTTTCTACTCCCAATATTGTTGTGAAAGGATAAGTCGATCAGTCAACTCTAGGTATTCCCAATTGCAATGATATAAACTCTCCCTTGGTGATCTCGTGAACTTATTTTGTAAACCTGCATTCTTAACTCTTTACCGCAAGGTTTGAGTTCACTTATAGGGAAATTAAACCTCTCAAATTGTTAGGATAGAGATCTTCATTGACGTTCGGAAACATCTCATGCTATTGCATCAAGATATCTCCTATGTTTGACAACATATCTAATGTACCTTCAAATAACTCACAAAGACTGTCTTTTGGCAATTGTGTAGTAGCAAACTTTGGCAGAGGTCATTAGGTAATGTCATGGCCAACATCCCTGGTGCTTTCTTATCAAGATCCATCTTCTTGATGTCATTATTTGTATACATAGAATGGTCTATTTGTGAAGTATATCCTCCTTCCCTTCCACACAACCAACTCATTCCTAACAACTATAAGTCTAGAGGGTTTCTTTGTCAAGCCATTATCATAGTTCTCCATCGCAAGAATTGAATTGTAGAAATTTTCAATGTGCTTAAAATCAAGTTTTGATGATCAAACATGATTAGTTAGAAGAGTTTGGATATGAAAAGTTTTTTAAATGAATTACACTCTAATACAAAAAGCAACTAGCACCTTTTCACATACACACAAATATCAACTCGTGTCCGTTAAAACAAATCATCGGTGAACTCGCGTCGGTCAAAAAAGAGACGCTGCTTCGGTTCATTTAACCACCACTTCAAACATAAAAAATGTATACATACAAAAGAACAACCAAAATAACCGACGCAATCACTCAACAACCGTCGTTCCCGTTGATAACCAAACCGACGCGTCTTCACTCCAGCCACCGACTTCCCCGTCCGCTACCGTTTCACACCCTATATAACATCACCGATCTGTATTATTTCTTGGTTGCCGCAAACAAGGCGTGTTGATGTAGAAAGACAACAGAGAGGCGGTGATCACTGATCACGACGGTAGCGGTTGTTCTCCGGCGACGCATATGCAAGCGCATGCATTCTTTGCCTCAAACACCAACGTTTCCGGTGCCCGGTTTCGGCAACGATCTTCAAATTCTTCACCATCACGGTTCAAATAGATGAGAAGGATGCTGATGGGCGTAGCATGGTTCAAACAGATGATATCATATGCTTTTTATCAGTTTCAAACCAGTGTTTGAGACGTCAACCATGGTTTTGTTTTTTTACTGTGGGCAATAAACATGGTTTCATTTAAATATAATTTTAATTTATATTATGTACATCTATTGATAAGCATTGCCTTTGCATTGCCTTTGCATTGCCTTTAATCTACAATGGTTTCATTTAAATATAATTTTACTTTATATTTGTATAAAGCTTTGCCTTAAATCTACAATCTACAAAATCATTTGTATTCTTTTATCTTTTAAATGGTTGCTACAAGGTCACTTTGGACTAGAATATTTTTTATTTTTATGCTTTAAAGTTATGGGGTATTTTTTTTAATAACTATTCAATGTAATTTAAGTTAAAAACGTAACTCATTTTGCTACTATTATTTTTAAAATACTTAAATGATGTGTAATATTTATCCCATACAACAAATTCAATTTGGTTTAATTTTTAATTGTTTATATTTTACTACTTCTCCACTATTTTTTAATGAAAATTTAGAAGATTAAAAAAACACGATTAAACTTTATGCTTTTGCATAATCCTAATTCGATAAACTGTGTATACTAATATTTAAGTAGTCGCAATACTTGATGAATTAACTCATGTTGTATGTATTGGCATATGCTTTAAACAAAACATTACGTGTCATGTAATTCTTAATTGAATATGTATCTTGGTTGGATATGTAAGTTTTTATGGTTATGTCTAATAATGTCTTTGCATGAAACCATGGATGAATATCTTTTTTTCTTTTTCGAAAAACTTAACCTACTCCTCGCTTGCGCATATAATGTATATATGTGTGGACGCTTATGGGGCAAAAGTAAAAGTGCATTAATTTTAACGTTGGTTTACTAATTTCGTGAAAATAACAATAAAAGATGGGGATGGTTAATCATGTGATGGCATTGATAGCTTAAAAAAAAGAGGGTACATGCATTAATCAGCCTTTGTCTTGATTGTTGAGTGTTATGTGCCTTATGTCCTAGGCTTGATGCAAAACCACTATGGAGCGAGGGTCCCACTGGAAGCAGCTTCTCAATTTCTACGAGGTAGATGTAAGGCCGTCTATATCTTACCGTCTTCAGACCCTATCTTATCTTTGTTATTGGTGGGAAAAATTGATTATGATGATGATGATTTTAAAACCTAACATGTATCTTTGTTTTTTTTAATTGATTTATTAAACACTTTCATAATCACCATTTCGCCGTAACGTGCGATAACGCAAACTTGTTATTTAAAAAAACAACTTTTGATACCACTTGTTGGACCGTGGATTAAATCTAATACTATGTTATATTAATTAGTAAGCAAATTATTTTGATAGGTTGGGAAAGTAGATTGAAAAAAAAAATAAGGTCATTTGATTGAAAAAGATAACCTAAAGAAGTTAGAATTTGCCAAAAGATTTAGTTGATGACAAAAATTAGAGTTTATGTAGTGTTTGTCAACACCGAAAGAAATTGACTGTTGTAAGAAAATGAAAAAAATAAGTTTTATTTGTTTAATATATTGAAATCATCTATTACACAAGCATTCTCAGTCTTTCTAAACACCTCAAATTTATTACCACCACCGCTACCGCTCACTATCACTGACACCCCCACCCCTCACCACTTCTTTTTGTGTCTATAGCCACCGCCTACCATCACTCACCACTTAAGATTTGTTTGTCTTTTTTATATCTACCAAACAACTAACGTAAATTAAAATAATTTAAAAGACCAATGGTTACAGAAAGAGTTTTATCCTTGTATTAATAATAATAATAATATTGCTTATCCTTATATTAATAAGAATTCGATACACAATTCTCTTAATATATATAGATAGATAGATAGATAGATAATGATTGATAGATTGATGGAGCGTGAGCGATATTCTTGGTGGACATAATCACCATTGAAAAGAAAAACAAAGTGTGAAACCGGTGGCATCAAGAGAAAACCACGTTCTACCATATCTTCCTTCCTCTTTAAATAACTCCTACTTTTCTCTCATTCTTTCCTTTTTCTCTTCCAAACCCACAAATGAATTCCGGCAACAGTGTCACCTTAGCTACCTCCACCGTCGCTCCCGCCGACGACACCATAACCGACCCCATCTCTTCTTTACTAAACCCTAATCCCACTTTCTTTGATCATGCTAATTACGATCCAACTTTCACTGGTTTTGGTGCAGTCCGAAACGACGACGTCTTCATGCACTCTCAACCGCAGGTGATCAGTTCCCATGCAAACAACGGTCAGGATTCCGGTACCCATCATGTCGGAGTATCAATCAAGAACCCGAAAAAGCGTACACGAGCTTCGCGTCGAACAACCACCACTATTCTAACAACCGACACCAGTAACTTCCGGCAAATGGTTCAAAAATTCACCGGCATCCCTGCTGCACCGTTCTCCGCCGCAACCTCACCGTTTTCCCGTCGTCTTGATGTTTTCTCCGGCGGGGGAAGTGGAAGAGGTTCGATGCATCCTACACCGCCGGTGACGCAGGGTATGTTGGATACACAAAACCCTATTTTTGGTTTTCAATCTTTGTTACAAACAAAACGTGTTGATCTGCAGGTGGATGTTTCAAGTTGTTCAACCAGATATGATGGGGTGGATAAGTTGAGCAGTTTATGTTTTTTTGATAATGAGACTGAGAAGGGTTAAGAGACTGGATTTATCAAGAGACATTAGTGATCAAGTTCATTGTGACGTATGGCTAATTTGTTCTTCTCATCTCATTGTTAGGGTTTTTTTAGTTGTGTTTTGCAAGTATTGTAATGTAATATAATTGTAATTGTAATGTAATTGATATCTAGTATATTTTGTATGTGTTTTGTAATTGATATTTAGAAGTGGATTAATGGTGGTATGATAGAAGTTTTTTCTATTATGTACTTGTCGATGATTAAACTACAACAGTAATATATATTTAAAAACAGTAAAGATTGTTTAGTTTAATGTATTTTGCAAATAATACATGATTGTTTCATATATAGTATATATCACTAACTGATAAATACATTTTCAGTGATTTTACAACTGTATTTTTGTTGATAAAAATACATATCTACTGATGGAAAAGTTTTTTTTTAATAAATGATCACCAATGACATATCACTGTTCGCAACTACCAACTTTGAAAAAGTTTATAAAATCAAAATAAATATAAAAAATAAAAATATAACACCGAATGAAAAGTAAACGTAAAATCGCCGAGTCATGCACGTCCGCTGCTGCATGTTAATGCGAAAAAAATAGAACGAAACGTAAAACATAGAAAAAACTAAGTCGATTTAGAATTTTAATTTGCAACAGACCTGTCAAATGGGGAAAAATTACGAAGGGACTTTCTAATCGTAAAAAACAGACGAAAAACATTGAATCCCACACGCACGTTGCAGGGCGTTTACTTACAAAATTTATATGAAAAGTATGAGAGATTAAAGATGAAAAAAAAGCATTGGGTTGCAAAATTTAAAAAACTTTAAGTTAAAAGTAAATTAAAATGATTAAAATGTAAAATATGAAGACTTCTGAGGTAAAAATGAAAAATCGGTTTTAAAAAACCCTAGGTAAAACAAAACATTAGGTCAAAATGTTGCTTATTAATAGTATGAAAATACACTTATACTTGAGGTGCCCTCACTAGTTTATCAATACTTAAAAAAGTGTTTTATGAAAAAGTGTAATAATATTGTACTTTAATTGAGTTTATAAACACTTAAAATAGAATTTTTGAAAAAAAATATATATAGTACTATTGTATTTTAATTAAAGAGAACGAATTCAGTTTTTTGATAGATTACATATTATAAAATAACGGAAAAGTATATTAAAGTGATTTATATTTAAAACAATTTAAAAAAAACGACATATACATTTTTCATCTCCGTACACACTCAAATTTTTATTTAATTACGAAATTAATATGAAAGGAAATTGTCAATGAGAAATTGCAATGGTTCGATCTATTCTCAGCGAATTTTCTCCTTTTTATTCATACCTCCGAATAAAGGATGAATAATTTTTTGACTTTTCTCTACTAAAAAGATAAGACGTTTTTGAAAGATTATGAAGATTTGAGTTTAGCAATGAAGGACTTTTTGAATGCACGTGGAACAAAAAGTATAACTTTATTTTCTATTTTTTTTATTCGTAGTTTTAATTGTTAAAAATATTGCATCATATAATATCAATTCCTTAGCCTGTATATAATCTGTCTTTATCAGTTTGGTTTATTTATGTGTTACATGGTATAATGAACCATGTGAAGTGCGATTGGGCTTAAAGGTTGGCTTATTGGGCTTAAGAGAAGACTTGTGGACTTGGAGATATCAGTCAAGTTATAACACCATCTGTATTGTCCGGGTCCATAACCATTTTCGAGTTCCTTATATATAGTGTGGTTGTTGGTATTATCCATCAATCTAAGATATTTTCACTCTTCAGTTTTCTCTCTGGGCGATCTAGGGTTTGAGTTCGTGAATCATACTGATTCACAACTGATTTTGATTCTTTTGTGTTCGTTTGTAAAAATCATCATGTTGACGATCTTTGGAGAGTTAGAGAGTTTGTATTTCAGTTCATTTGTGTTGTATTTCAAGATATTCTATTTCTTGGTTTAATAAAAATCTGGTTGGGTATCTTGGAGTTTCTATCGTTGATATCATCTTTTTGACATTCTTGGTATGGTTTTTATTGCGATGTGAAGTTAGGATTTGTTTAGATATAAGATCTGTCCAAATCAAAGGGTGTTTTAAGAGATCTAAGGAGTCTTGGTAGTTCAGACGTATGTTGGTTCTAGATCGTGATTCCTGGTGTTCTCGTAAGTTATGCCGATGTGAAATATTGAAACCCTAATTCTAGGGTTTGTGTGGATAAGTTTGTGAAGAAGATACTCGTTGGTCTCTATATTCTATAAGACTACAGGGTAACACTTCTTGTTGCAGTTTTCTCTCTTCTTTCAGTTTCTTGTAGCCCTAAGTGAAGGCTACAAGGCTGATTAGCTTGGAGTTAAACGCATCAGGTCATATCTTTCCTTTCTTGTCTTTTATTTCTTGCATCTAGGCATTGTTGTTGCCGAAGTACTTTGCTTGTTAGGTGATATTTGTTTGTTTGAGATTGTTGATTCTTGTTAGTATTTTTCTTAATAGTAATATTGGTCACGATTCTATGTAAAGACTTGGGTAAGCACCTTTTGAGTGACGATGCTACCATCTGGACCCTGGCACAGACTTGTGGGGTGAAACCATGATAAGTAAACTTGAACTAGATAATCCATTATGTTTACATGCTAGTGATTCCACTAATTTTACTATTGTCAGTATAAAACTAAAAGCAACATAGAATTACATTGTATAGGCTAATGCTATGAATCTTGCATTAAGAGTAAAAAACAAAATAGGTTTTTTTGATGGTACATTTGCTAAACCTGAGGGTAATGAAATTCTTGAAACCCAAAGGGAAATGTGTAATTTTGTGGTTCTAACTTGGATATTAAACTCAGTGTTTGAAGAGCTTTATCTGGGTCATGTATATTCCAAAGTTGCCTATGAGGTTAGGAAAGAGTTAAGAGATACCTGTGATAAAGTTGATGGGTCAATTGTTTAATTTTGATTTATATCATAAGATTAATTCATTTAAACAAATTGGTATATTCTTTGGCTGAGTATTATCACAAGTTAAATATTATGTTGAAGATATTGGATCAAATCTTACAAATCCCTACATAACTTGTAATGCTTTAACTCAATATAACAATTTCAATCATTTGATTAAAGTCATGCAGTTTTTATTGGTTCCTGATAATGATAATCAATCTGTTAGGACAACTTTGCTTATAGAAAAACCTGTTCCTAGTTTAAGAGAAGTTTTCTCTATTGTGTCTAGGGAAGAATCTCATAGGGGTTCTAGTGGTTCTATTATAAAGGATAACACTATTGGTTTGTTTGCCAAGTCTTGTTCTATTGTTGACGATAAGAAGAAATTTGTTAAAGGTCTAAATCAAGGACTAAAATGTTCTCATTGTAATAAATCTAGTCACTCAATTGAAAATTGTTTTGAGTTGATAGGTTATCCCTCTTGGATGAAACCACCAAGAGGGAATCAGTCAAAGAAATTTATTTCTAGTAACAATATTTCTGTGAATCTAATATTCATATGACTTCGTTGACTTTCTGATCTGTTTTTTAAATTGTTAAGTCTAGTAATGGAAAGGACACTTAAAACACCTCAAAGGTGTAATGTGTCAGGTGAGTTATTTTGTTCAACTGTTTTTTTCAAAACTTGTTTATGTTTTTGGAAATTATGTGGGAATAGGAGCTGGTTTGATTATAAACTCAGGGGTTAATAAGCACACGATGAAATCTGAGAAAGATTTAACTAATTTTGTTGATGTTTCTGATTTGAAAATTCAGGTTAAGCATCCCCGTGGGAGGATCGGTTTTCCCCCGAAAGCAACGGACCAGACTCGAGCTAACCAAAGTGCGCGGAATTCATCGTTAGTAAGTTTGACAAAAGATCGGATCTACTATTTAAACACTTCTGCTCCTTGTATTAATAAATGTGGAAGAATTACAGACATCAAACTAATAGGGCTTCACCTCAGTATCTATAAAACAACTCTAGCTCAACACCCTTGAGCTTCTATATATAAACATGCTCAAGTCGCACAAGGATGGAAGGGGTCAACTCGTACGAGGAGCAACTCGTACGAAGTAGCAAGTAGCACTTCGTACGAGGCAGTCATCAACTCGTACGAGGTGACCCTATAACAAATAAAACGTGATAAAATCTAACATTGAAGCCATGTTACATGTACGACATGACCCTAAGACGTAGGCTATAGACATTCTACACCAACAAACTCCCCCTTGGACATTGCCGCAGTCTTGGTCAGTCTTCAAAATCTTTTGACAGTTATCGCCCAAAGAAATGCTTTCTTGGTCTTCGACGCTCCTCAGATGGAATAGGAGTTTGATCTGTGGGAGGAGGTATGTTGTACGTATCACCAAATTGAAATTTTCTTAAAGCTGCTTGTTTGACCTTCTCAGCAATTCTTGCTTCATTCTTCTCTTTCTTTCTTTGTTCTTTACCTTCCAGCTTCTCCAATCAGACTTCCAAATTTTTCCCGAATTAATATCATTAGCATAACAAACATTAATAACCTGCTGGAACTGCAGCGCCTGCACTTTATCTTTTTCTTCAAAGCTGATCTTGCTGTAGAATAAACATTCAATATCCTTCTTTGAGCATTTTACTAGCCACATAGGGTCTAGTACTTAGATTCCCCTCCATAAACCATAAATTCTTTTGTGCGCAATCACTGCTTCAGCCAATTCTTCAGTGATATTCCGTGAATCATCATTCTGAACCACTACTACAGCTTCACTAGTTACTAAATCATAATGCCACCACTTGAAGATTTGGTAAAAATGTTGATACACTTTTGTGTCTGTCGCTTGTTCTTAGTTACGTCTGTAATTGTACGGTCTTTGTTTATTGTGTCTGTATAGTTTGGTCATGTCGACCAAATCAAGATATCTTCCTATCTTGATTTAGTACGACGATTAGTTTGTCTGTGTTGTAAAACAGTTGCATGTGTGCATACTGTTGAGTCTTGTAAAAGTCATGTCTGTGGCACATTCTCCAAAGAACACTCCAAGTATGAATGAGAGATGCTTCGTACAAGCGAGATGTTGCTCGTATGAGCCATATAACAATCGTACGAGTGGACATTTCAACCAAGCACCTTGCTTGATTCGTATGAGCCAGTTCATGTTCGTACGAGCCATTGGTCGTTCGTACGAGCATCCTTGGAGAATGTTCTTAGTGACTTGTGGTGTTTCGTACAACCAGTAACATTCTTCGTACTGTTGCTAGGAGTGGGCACTATATAAACAGACATGCACTTCTCAGTAAGGGGTGGGAAAAGTTGGTAATACATACTAGAGAGAGACTGAAGCACAAGAACATAGAGTGTATTTCCTGAGTCTGTATAAACATTGTTTGTATGTGTTTGTACTAGTTCTCTTCTGTTAATCAAGATATTGAATCTTTGGGTTGTCTTGTGTTTCTTACTTTGCTTTGGTTTACATACTTACGAGGATTCCGCACTCGTATCTGTGTTATATAAACAAGGAAGTAGGTTAATCTTGATCCTCCAAGTGGACCTAGAAGTGGTATCAGAGCTTTGGCTCTCTTCCTTGTTTAAAACCAAGCTTAGTATTGTGTCTGAGCTAGTTGTGAAGGTTTCTAGAAGTGTTCTTGAACTTTCAACAGGAAACTTAAGTTTTTAAAAGATAACCAACTTAAAACTCAGTTAAAACTTGTTATATCCAGAAAATTTTCATAAAAACCTTGTTAGAATACATGGAGACATGTTAGGATCTGATTTTTCTTAAAATTTTCTGTCAAAGTTCAGTTGGACATATCTTCAGGTGAAACACTGCCGGAAAACTCACCAGAATATTCTTGTAGGGTTGACCAAATCACTGGACATTCTGACTTGACTTGACTATTTTGACTGAAAAGCTGATATATTCTGACTTGACTTGACTATTTTGACTGAAAAGCTGATATGGAATGTTTGTCTTTTTAACCAAAATTGTGTAGACAACTGAGCACTTTCGAAAACAAGTCTGTGTTAGAAAAGAAAATTTTCACCAACCAACCTGCAAAAAGATTCCTCTCTGCGAAAAACATCCGTGCGAATAACCCATACGCACGAAGAACAAGATTGTTCGGGCGAGAGACCAAGTCATCCGCACGAAGAACCTTGTTCGCACGATACACAAGTTTGCTCGCACGAAAGAGTGTCTCTCGTATGAACAACTTGGTTCATACGAAGAACTGTGATTCATACGAATCACTGATTTGTACGTAAAACAAACTTGATCTGTTTTTCGTATTTCAGTTTTCAAAACTTTGTGGTTTTTAAAATTGTGAAATTTAAAAGGAGACTGTTATTTTCAAAAAATATAATAAACTTTAAACCTTTTAATTTTCATAACCAAGAAAACATAATGAGTACTAATCCTTGGGATTGGGGGAGTAGTTCAAGCACAAATCAAGACTCATCACAAAGCTCTACAACCTCATAGGTAAAATCACTAATGCCTCAACATACAGACATGGTTACTGCAAATCAATGGGCATGTGTAGCAAATCAAAATCAGAGCATTCGAACTCTTCTTATAAGCGAGAGTGAAACTGGGAGTAATAACCGTCCACCTAAACTGCACCATATGAACGATTATCCTTCATGGAAAAGTCGTTTCCATACATATGTTCTCGGACAAAATACAGAATTATGGACATGTTTTACTACACCATACAAGGAATCTCTCGAAGAAGCAGGATCAAATCCAACTTCCTTAGCCAACCTAGATGAAAGCGATAAAAAGGCTTATGATTTAGAGAAAAAGGTGTTTGCTATCCTTACACTAGCATTTCTAAGGATATTTATCATCAGTTTGTGTACTGTACCCCCACCAAGAATCTATGGGATACTTTGGAAGCAAGAGGAGAAGGAAATGCTGCAACCAGAAAAATACGACATGATCTGTTGAAGAAGGAGTTTGAAGGTTTCATGTTCATGGAGAATGCAACATTGAGCAACATGAAAACACGTTTCTACCACCTGCTCAATGAAATGTATTCCTACAAATTGTTAGCATCTCCACAGGAAATCGTGATGCGTTTTGCTGACGCCTACCGGCAAAGTGGAGTCAATTTATTGACTTACTAAGGCATACAGGTGTTTTGGATGTGATCAGTATCTATGAATTTGTTCAGAATCTGGAGAACAAAAATGAAGAAGAGATCCGAAAAGAAAAAAGGGTTTCTATTCCACAAAACCCTGAGATCTACTTTGGAGGTATTAACACAAGTGTCAATACAATTCAGCAACCAAAACTTCAAACCGCATTTTTATCAAATGTTAACCCCTTTCTAGCACCAACAATTCAAACAGATCAATCTGCCGGCTCAAGTACACAAACCTATGGTCAAGTATTTGATCCTAAAGCCTTTCTACCACAACCTCAAGTTGTTACACCTTAAGTTCCACAACAAGCTTCTCAACAAGCTTTCTATGGTAACAACTTTCAACCTGCAAACCCCAATACAGTCAGACTTGACACGTCACATCTTTCCAAGGTCAGTGTAGAAGTTGCTCAGGAACATATGGCACTTCTAAACACCATGGTTAGTGCTTATTGTGGATTAGTCGCTGGTCAAATTGGAAACATCAATTTGACTAATGAAGACTACCAACAAATAGACAGAGATGAGATGGAGCTAATGAATATCAAATGGGCGTTTGCAAGTGCGGTCAGAAGAGCTAAGGATTACATGAGCAGAACTGGAAGAACAAGTTTGGAAAGCAAGAAAGATACAAAGTATGGTTTTGATAAAAATGAGGTTACTTGCTTTAACTATGGTGAAAAAGGTCACTTCAAGCGTGAGTGCACTAGACCCAGCAAACAAGGAAATCACAACCCTTTCCGAAATCAATCATAACCATCCCACTCAACTCAAGTTAACAATGAACAAAGAATAGTTGTTGTTAACAACCCAAACAACCTAACCAGTCTGGACCTCAAACAACACAAACAGAGCTCTGGTAGTTCAAGTAGATGAAGGATGCGATAGGTCAGTACAATTGGGAAACGAGAATCAAGGGGGAACTGCATGTTATGCCAAGATTATCAATCGAATCAAACATGTTCACAGCGTTGACAATTTTGATGATGATGATAGTTCTGGGTATAATGGGAGTTCTGATGAAGAAAGCTCGAGTGTAGGTGGTTATGGATCTGATCCAGATGTCAGGGAAAGAATTGATACTGAGGTCAATGAGTTGCTGAAAGAAGCAGAAAAGCTGACAAGTCAAAAGGATGGTTTGATAAGGAAAGTAGAAGTTGCATCAAAGGAGATGGAGAAAATCTTTGCCATTAATGCATCCTTTTCTAATCATACCGCTTTCATGGCTAACGTTGCAGGTTCAACAAGTCAAGTAAAATCCGACTCTCCTAAGATATGCAGTGACTGTGCTGAATTAAAAATGAAATTTGAAACAATAAACAGTCACAATCAATGCCTAGTTGTTGAACTGTCAAAATGCAAAGAGGCAAATCTGGCTTTAACTCGAAACGAAAAAGAATTCAAATCTGTAATCGAGACCCTTAAGAAAAGTGTTTCTGAATTAACAAAAATAGTTTTGAACAAGCAAACAAGAATTAATAACTACATTAATATCCTTGAAGAAACGAAAAAGGAGTTAGCCATTGCCAAATGCGAACATGATGCAATTAAGCTCAAATTGGAGAGTTATTCTAAATCTCGTTATGTGCTTGATCACATCATTGACCTTCAAAAGCTTAAAGGAGATGTCAAATGCATTGGGTATAAATCGTGTCCACCTCCGTTAAAACACAATTATACCAAATTGCCTGATGAAGAGGAAATGCCACGCTTTGAACCATCTGTACCTCTTAATCCTGAAGAGTTTGCAGCAGGATTAGGGTTTAAGCTGGACAATTCCTCAGTTAAATCAAGAAAATCAGAGAACTCATCATCTGTAGTTGATCAAAATCCTTCTACAATAGAGGAGGATGATTCATCAGATGATGAGTCCGAGAATATCGATCAGGATCAATCTCTTGATGAAGAAAAAGGGATAGAAATTTCTGCTACTCCCAATGTGAAAACTGTTAAAAATCAAGGGAATGATCCTATGAAATCTTTCAAGACAACTAAGTCTACAATCGAAAATGATAATGTGTTGTATACTTTGATTGGGGATAACAAAATTTACTCAAACAAAGACTTTCTGATAAAAAAATGTAAATCCAACCTCTATTGATCAAGTTTTTGAAAACTCAACAACCAAATTTTGGAAAAAGAAGAATCCAATCAAGTCGTAACCATTATTCGTTTCAAAAGAAAAACTACAAGAAAAGCAAGCTGAAAAACCTAAGGTATCATAACCAAAAGTTGAAACCAAAGGAGCTCGCTACAAGAAGAAATTGAAGAATGTAAAATTTGTGGGATCAACTGGTACTGATAAAATCGAGACTTTTGAAAGCATGTCTAATATTAATTTTGTAAATAAAGTCAAGATATTGAAGCTAACAGTCAAAATAATTATACTCAACATACAATGAGTGTGAAGATGAACCAAGTACCTCCAGACCCACAAGTTCAACATCAAGTCATAATACAAGATCTCCTCAATTTTTTGAAAGGAGAACATGTTTTAAGTGTGGAGAGTTTGGCCACATTATCAAAAACTGTACCAATCCAGCAAAACCAAAATTTGTTGACAAAGCTCCTCCTGAACCAACTTGCCAACGTCGATCTATTTCACCAAAACAAGACAAACGTATTGTTAAAGAACAAGAAGAAAAACAGAGACGTAAGCAAGTAAAAATAATTGAGAAGCATTAAAACCGGATTTTTCAGAAAGAAAACAAATTTCTTCAAGTTTGATAAAACCAGAAGTAGTTAAAAATGTAAATAATAGTTAATTATGGTAAATTAACAACATTCTTGGAAACCTAAGACCGGTAATGTTTCAAGGGGAGGCACAAAGTTTCCAAATCATCAAGAAATAGAAATCACATTTCTTGATGATAAGGGTCGACCCAAGACCACCAAGGCTTGGGTCCCCATCTCAAACTGATTGGGTATTGAAATGTGCAGGGTGTTCTAGGAGGAACTATGAATAGTCATTGGATTGTTGACAGTGGAGCATCGAGGCACATGACAGACGACTTAAGGCTTCTTTATGATGTGAAAAGCATAAGAGGAGGTTATGTTGCCTTTGCTGGAGATAAGGGCGGATACATCACTGGAGAAGGAATGGTGTCCAATGGTGTCGTTAGCTTTGATAAGATCAATTATGTTCGTCAAATTGATCACAATCTTCTGAGTGTTTCTCAAGTCTGTGACAAGAAGTTCACGGTTCATTTTGATGATACTGGATGTTATGTGCTGAAACCTGGTTTCAATATTCCCAAATAATGGATTCTCCTATCGGCTCCAAGAAATAATGACTTGTATATTCTTGACATTAGCCAAGCTATTACAATGTCTGCACAAGTCACATGTTTTGTATCAAAAGCCACCGAAAAGGAATCAATCTCTTGGCATAGACGAATGGGACACATTCACTTGAGGAAAATAAACTATTTAGCGAAAATAATCTTGTGAGTGGTGTACTAGTGAAGAACTTTCATTTACAAGACGTTTGTGTATCGTTCCAAAAAGGAAAGCAAGCTAGAAAATCTCATCCTCTGAAGAAGATTAACACGGTGAATATGCCTCTGGAACGTCTTCATATAGACCTCTTTGGACCTATGAAACACAAGACTACCTTTGGTGATTCATATTGCATACTAGTTACCATGACTACTCAAGATTTTCATGGGTAAATATGTTGGCACACAAGAGTGAAGTTCCTGAAATCCTCAAGAATCTCCTAACGCTACTAGAAAATTTGTACAATTTAAAGATAAGGAGAATCAGAAGCGACAATGGCATCTAATTCAAGAATTATGTTATGGATGAGTTCTGTTCTTCTAAAGGCATTTTGTATGAGTACAGTTCTCATTACACTCCACAACAAATTGGTGTTGTTGAGAGGAAAAATGGAACTCTGATTGAACTGCAAGAACTATGTTAGTAGAATCAGAACTTCTTGTTCAATTCTGGGGGGAGGCTGGCATGTTATACGATGAATAGAGTTCTTACGGTGAAGAGGCATGGGAAAACATGTTTTGAGCTGCTACATAAAAGGAAACCGGATGTGTCCTTCTTAGAACCTTTTGGAGCTCCTTGCACTACGATTGATCCACATGGAAAGTTTGGACCAAAGGCTATCGAAGGTTTCTTTCTTGGATATGCTACTCCTAATTTCAGAGTGTGGAATTTGTCATCGAAAAAGATTAAAGAATGGGGTGAAGTTAAGGTTCAAAGATACACTGAATCAGTGAGAGCTCCGGGTGCTCCTTGGATGTTTGACTACGATGGATTGTTTTGACTTCTTTAATCTACTAACTTTTGATGATGCATCTGCAGCTTCTCAAATGCTACTGGAAAGTGATACTGCAGTTGACTCGTCATTAGTACGACCAATTATTGTTAACCCTCAAGTGTCTACTTCGGTTAACAATCTTGTTCAAAATGAGGAATTCGAAGACGCTGCTGATTATATTGTTTCATCAGAAGATGATGAGTTCCATGATGCAAATGAAGCTACTTCTGGTCCGGTTCCTGGAATTTCAGATGTCACGTCAAATGTGCAAAATCTAGGGACAACTGAAGGTGATGCATCTACATCTTCGTCAAATCTAGCAAACGAATTAGCTGTTGATCTGAATATCAACAACTTGGGTATAAATTCTCGAGTTCCCAATGTTCATGAAACTCGAATTCATAATACCATCCTCAGCAGAATATTATAGGAGATGTCCAGAGTGGTGTGCAAACTCGTAATCAGCTAAGGAAAAACCAGAATGCTGGTTTGAATTTGGCTATTGGGAATCTGGGAACAGAATGATTGGTCTTTTACCTGCTATGTCTGCCAAGTTGAACCAAAATCCTGGAAGGAAGCAAGAAAGAAGATTCATGGGTTAAGGCAATGCAAGAAGAACTTCAGCAGTTTCAGAAGTTAGGCATGTGGAAATTGGTTGACAGGCCTGACAACTACAAGAAGATTGGTACAGGATAGGTTTACAAGTGTAATAAGGATGACCGAGGTATTGTTGTGAGAAACAAAGTAAGATTGGTTTTCCAGGGCTTTAATCAGGTAGAAGGCATTGATTACAATGAAGGTTATGCATCGGTAGCATGTCTTGAGGCCATAAGAATTTTCTTGGCTTATGCGTCCTACAAGAAGTTTACAGTTTACCAAATGGATGTGAAGAGTGCATTTCTTCATGGTGTGGTTGAAGAAGAAGTATTTGTTGAGCAACCGCCGGTTTTGAAGATCCAATCCATCCTAACAAGGTTTGGCTTCTCAATAAGGCGTTGTATGGTCTTCATCAAGCTCCACAGGCTTTGTATGAAACGTTGTCTTCCTATCTTCTGAGAATGGTTTTCGACGTGGATCGATCAACTGTACTCTCTTCATCAAGGAAGAAAATGAGGACTTATTGCTGGTACAAGTATATGTTGATGATATTATTTTAGGGTCTACAAACGAGAGAATGTGAAGAATTTGAGCAGGTGATGCAAGAGATGTTCAAGATGAGAGCCATGGGAGAAATGACTTTCTTTTTAGGTTTGCGGGTTCATCAATCTAAGGAAGGGATTTCATCCATCAAACCAAGTACGTCAGGGATATTCTCAAACGATTTCAGATGGAAGTCTTAAAGCCTTTGGGAACTCCATTAGCTCAAGATCATGGGATTACTCTTGATGGAATGGGTGAACATGTGGAACCATCTCTTTATCATGCTAAGATCAGATCTCTTATGTATCTTACTGCTTCAAGACCCGATATAATGTACCCAACATGTCTTCTAGCTCGCTAGCAGTCAAGTCCAAAGGTTTCTCATTTGATGGCTGTGAAAAGAACCTTTCGTTATTCGAAGGGTCGCCCGGACACGGGTGTCTGGTATCCTAAGGATGATAAGTTTGATTTAACAGCATTCAGTGATTCTGATCATGGTGGCTGCAAGATCGACGCAAAATCAACATTAGCAGGATGTTAGTTCTTGGAAACCGCCTAGTCACGTGGCAGTGCAAAAAGCAGACTTGTGTAGCTACGTCAACCTGTGAGGCTGAGTATATTTCAGCTTCTAGTTGCTGCTCTCAGGTTCTATGGATTCAACAGCAAATGCGCGACAACGGTTTTGAATTTCTAACTGCTCCTATTTATGATGATAATGAAGCTGCTTTATAGATCACTCGTAATCCTGTACAGCACTCAAAAACCAAACACATTGAGATTAAGTATCATTTCATACGAGATTGTTATGAATGAAACTTATCAATGTTGTTAAAATCCACACCCATCACCAACGTGCCGACCTGTTTACAAAAGCTTTTGATAAATCTCGTTTTGATTATCTACTTTTGGTCAATGGCATCAAGGTGAAACCCGAGTAAATCATCCTTGGCTAATCATTTTTCGTAAATATTTTCTTAAAATCTAAAAACCAAAAATATTTTCAAGTTTCTCTTAGTTTTATATTTTAGGGGGAGAAAATTTCAAGAAAATACGAAAATATGAGAAAATACAAAAATATGTCTTTTATTTTGTTAAGTTTTTAGTTATTTACCCTCTTTATTTAAGGGGGAGAAAAATTTGGAAAAATACAAAAACAATAGAAAATCCAAAAATAAAAAATGAGTTCTGGGATAGATAAGAGAAGATGATGATACACATCGATGATCTGTCAAAAACGGTCAAAAACATAAACGAAAATTAATAAGTAGCTTTACTAATGATGTATCGGTAGGCTCACAATCAGATTAAAATGTACAGGTTGATAAAACATAACAGACTGAAAGCAGGTGGGAACCATTCATTGGCATATGGTTTTGGTACCGAAATTTCTTTGATAGTATGCCGAGGTTCTGAGATATGCGGTCTTTATGCTTGCTTATCATCTTGGTATCATGGTTAAATCTTTTACCGAAAAATAACGGTGAAGCAAGTCTAGAAATTCCATGATACCATACATACGTGTAAATACTGCATACGACCATCAATAAGTGATAAAAATATCACATCCACCCAAAAATAAGTGATAAAATATCACAACTTTATGCGAGAGCTAAGTTCGTCTCTTTGTCAGTACGATGGTACTAACCTGTTCACAGACTAACTCCTGTGCCCTGCATGCATCTGAAAATCAAGTTCCTCATCAATAAATGATTTAATCACATAAGGCTTGTTTTCAATCAAAATGAGTGAGTATCTCATATCATATACGTCAAAACAGATGAAATATACTCACTGGTAAGATTTTCTCTCGTGCATATCTTGATACGGGAATGTATCGTGAAGTGGCTGAACACCGGCTAGTAAGTATAATTCATACATTAATCATATTTTCTAATCATGATTACATCTGATAAGCTGAGCTTACATGGACAACAATACATATAATCATAGTAGAATACTTATTTATTTAATTTGATATTTTAAACAAAACTCATTTTTGGCAAGATTAAAAGCTGGTATGATTCTCTACCTTGAAACTCTGAAAAAGAATTGTCTAGTAAATATACAGTTTATTCTTATCTTTTAGTAGTTACTTTATTCTAGTTTACTATGTGGATAAATTAAAGTATTTTTTATTTAGCCAAAGGTGAAGCTCAAAAGTTTTCTACCAAGATACGCCCTAAAAATCATTTGTCTTGCTATCATAACTTCATAAAGTACTTTCTTACAATGGGTAAACTCATTTCAAAGAACAAAATCTATTTAACAAGCACTTTTCCTAACTTAACTTGTGATTAGTGTGGATATGTGCAAAGTTCTAAAACAGGTCAACGAAAAACCTAAGGTCCTCGACGAACTAAAAGTCCAGTTTTTGAAAAACTTGGACTCGTACAAATCAGAGATCACTCGTACGAGCCATTGTGCCTCGTATGAATGACAACTGGGGTCTTGTATGAATGGAATTCTTCGTACGAGCTAAGGTAGTTCGCACGAGTGTCTTGATGTGGTATAAAGGTGATGAAGTTCTTTGGTGGAACTTTACTTTCACCTTGTTCATGTCATCTTTTACCTCTCCTTAAGTTGTCAGTGATATCCTTAAGGTATATTTGACAATATTGGTATACTTTGAAGATGAACAACTTGAACAATATCTGACTATGTGACTTTGCTTGACATGAACAAGAAGCTTTAAGCGAAGAATCTTTTAGCAAAAAACAAGTTCTTCATAAATAATCTTCTCTTGAAGTAGTTTGTACAAACAAGATGTTGTTGATACGAACGAGTGATATATCACTCGCACGAGTAACATGTTGCTCGTACGAGCCAGTTACTCGTACGAGCAAATCACTTGTTTAACAAAATTTGGTGTTCGTACGAATCAGTTGTTCTTCGTACAAATAAATTGTTATTCGTATGAGTCAGTAGTTCTTCATCCAAGGAATACATACATGCAGGAAGTTTGAAATAAAACTTTTTGTGTATATTCTCTAAAGAATTTATATTCTTATCCTTGGTGTCTAATATGTACAGAATGGAACAAAAGGAACATAAAAGAAAACCCGCAACGAAGAGAACTGACAAGTCATAAGTGGAAATTATGTCAGAACCAAGACATAACATGGTTGCCTACTTAGATCCAGAAGACAAATTTACTGAGTACAACGGTATAACAGAGTTTTTGTGTCACTCAAGGATACATTATGCTACCACACATAAGACTACAGTATACAAAACATTGATCAAAGAATTTTGGGATTCAGCTAAAGTTGTTGAAGTAAATAGGAAGGAACTTATCCATGGGAGAGTAAATGACTTGAACGTAGATATCTCTGTTGAAATCATTAACTCAGTATTACAGCTTGACGATGATTCCGAAGCTCCTTTCTCAGTATCGTTGAAGTGTCAACGTGGATGTTCGATTAGAATGAAATGTGTTGGAGATTTTCTCGTGGGACAACTAAACAAAGCACGATTGCCACTCCAATACAAGTTCTTTCTACATGTTTTAATCAGTGCTTGAGCAACAGACGAAGTGGTTATGACATGGCGAGTAACAACTTGGTTGGAATGATGATAGCTTTGACATTAAACAAACCGTTTAGTGTTTCAAAGTATATTTTTGCAAATATGAAGGAGAACCTGAGAAGAACGGGATATGGTGGAAACAAGTTTAGGATGTATCCTCGTTTTCTCCAAATGATCTTTAATGTGCAACATCCGAATCTTCCAAAGAATGACATCGATGTTTTAAAAGTTGAGGTTATGATGGAACATTCGTTGAAGATCTTTAGAGGTGTAGCAAAAAAACACTACAAGGAAAGTACACCTCCTCGTAAATTGATCGGTTTTCTGGCAAATGATGAATATGTTGCACCAGAAAACGATAAGTGGCGCCATGATGACAGTGAGTCAGATAATGAAGAACCAACTTTGAAAAAGATGATCGAAGATAATTTTGGTCGTCAAAAGGGAAAAGGTGATGATGATGATGGTGATAATGATGCTAATGGTGGTGCAAGTGATGTAGGTGCTACAGGTGGTGATAAGGGAAGAAAGAAACAAAGCAAAAAGCCTATGGTACAGCATCAGCACAACCTAAAATCACACAACCTACAACCTCACATCAAGAAACTGTACTGGAACCAGTTACAGAAGTCCAGTCTACCTTTACAACGGAGGAGACTTAACCGGTAATGACGGAACTCACTACAACTTCTATACCATAACCTTCAAATACCACAACAGCTGAAACACCTTCGGCTGAAGATACTCCATTTCAATCACGACATACTACTTCATCAGTCCAACAATCCCAGTCCACAACTTATCAACAAAATACAAAATGAAGCAGTCGTTTATTCTCTGAAATGGAACAGGATGAGAAAGTGGATTTTCTGTTCTCTCAGTTGTAAGTTGCGGCAATCTAGATTAACAAGCATTCGGAGTTTATGTCTTCAAATCGGAATACAGTTGTCAAACAACAGTTGGAGATAAATTCTTTGAAAGAGACCGTTAGAAAACAGGATTCTGAAATTGCTCAGTTAAGAACAGAAAATGAGCGGTTGAAGGCTGCAGATGCTGAAAGAGCAGCTCAGCTTCAACAGATGAGAGCAGCTGATAACTCTCGGGGAATTGAGTTGAATAGACAGAAAGAACGTAGTGGATGTTCAACAATCTGCCGAAACATTAACTGCTAAGCATAACGACTTAAGATAATGGTATCATTCTCGTAATGCTACACTTGTTGAAGGCTTTAATGGTATTAAAGATGCGTTTGAAATGAGTAGAAAGCGAGTGAACATTTTGTGGAATGAAAGATGCAGAGCACAGGAGATCAAACGCAAACATGATCAGGATAGTGAAAACCCTGGCAATCCTAATGCTTCAGCCTCATCCTCGCAACCAAAAGTTTCTGCTTTAACTCCAGTGGTAGAGTCTAATGTACAGCAGATCGTGACCGATCCAGTTGCCTCCAGTGACACTCAAGAGAAAACAGGAAAGGTTTGATGTTTCTGGAACATGTTGAAGACCTGATTATCAATAAACATTGGATTGAAGATTTTCAGGGGAGTTTGTTAATACAACAGGCAATTCGGAATGAAGACCGAAGACCAAGCAACATCCAAGGGGGAGTTTGTTGATACACTTTTATGTCTGTCGCTTGTTCTTAGTTACGTCTGTAATTGTACGGTCTTTGTTTATTGTGTATGTATAGTTTGGTAATGTCGACCAAATCAAGATAACCTCCTATCTTGATTTAGTACAATGATTAGTTTGTCTGTGTTGTAAAACAGTTGCATGTGTGCATACTGTTGAGTCTTGTAAAAGTCATGTCTGTGGCACGTTCTCCAAAGAACACTCCAAGTATGAATGAGAGATGCTTCGTACAAGCAAGATGTTTCTCGTACGAGCCATATATCAGTCGTACGAGTGGGCATTTCAACCAAGCACCTTGCTTGATTTGTACGAGCCAGTTCATGTTCATACGAGCCATTGGTCGTTCGTACGAGCATCCTTGGAGAATGTTCTTCGTGACTTATGGTTTTTCGTACAACCAGTAACATTCTTCGAACTGGGCACTATATAAACAGACATGCACTTCTCAGTAAGGGGTGGAAAAAGTTGGTCAATACATACTAGAGAGAGACTGAAGCACAAGAACACAGAGAGTATTTCCTGAGTCTGTATAAACATTGTTTGTATGTGTTTGTACTAGTTCTCTTCTGTTAATCAAGATATTGAATCTTTGGTTATCTTGTGTTTCTTACTTTGCTTTGGTTTCCATACTTACGAGGATTCCACACTCGTATCTGTGTTATATAAATAGGGAAGTAGGTTAATCTTGATCCTCCAAGTGGACCTACAAAAAATCATGTTCAATCTTTAATAACGGGATGTTCTTCATAGTGCGTGGCCATTTGACAATAAGAGTAACAGCCTTCTGCTTGGTGACTGGATCAAATTTTATCACTCTTCTTGGAATATGAGGCTTCCGGTACTTGAATCCCTGTGCAGGTTCGAGTTTGATTAATTTCCAGATTCGTTGGTCATGAAATTTCATCTTGAGATTAATACACTTGGTCTGAACCAACTCTTCGATATCCCAAAATGGAGATGTCTTTATATCGTATAAGAATTTGAAATACTGCACTCCAAACTCTCTTTTTACTGCATAGACATTCAGCTCTTCAATCAATCCCCAGATGAGGATATCTCCCAATGATATATCAAGATCATGTGTAAATAATGCTAGAGGACGTTTGAATTTTCTTTCAACTGGAAAATATTTAAGCCAAGATTTCTTCAGCTCTGCAATTTCTTCCGTTGATAGTCTATTAGGCATATTTCCATCTTTCATAGCCTCTTCCACTTTTCGCTTCAACAAATCTTCACTAGCTTCAGAAAATAATTCCTCAAAGGTTGGGAAGTCATCTGTTCATTCATCTGAATAGTTAGCATTAACGTCATCATTTGAATCATCCTCAACCCTATCATACACATCTGCTTCTTACACATACTTATACGAATAATCATTAGGTTGTGTAGCACTAATGTTGTTCAATTATTCTCCGAAGTCGAAAGTAAAGAATCCTTTGTCTACACTTAGCATCAGGGCAATCTCTTCCTTGGTGTAGTTATGAACAAATTCACCTTCTTCAAAATCGTGCTCAAGATATATAACTCTCGGTTATTGCAAACAAGGAACAACTGTCATAGGAGTCGCTATGAGGATTCCTAGTTGCTCAGACTCATTCACAGGATCCTTCGACTCCCCCTGATTCTGTGCATCATCTATCTGATTAGATGAGTCGTCCTTGTACATATCAACATCAAAATTTTTATTAAAACTAACATCTTGTACATTATCATTCATACTTTTCTGACCACTGACATCATCACCTGTCCCAAACTCTTCATTTTCATCGAACTCATCAACCATAGCATCAATCTCAGCATCCATCTTTCGCTTCTCCAAAAGATATTGTTTTATCAGCTTAGGACCAGTGTCGACACTTTCATCAATAAGCACATATTTTAATGGTGACACTCCTCCAACCATAGAATCTGTATCTGGCACAGATTCAGCTTCTGGCGCAGACTGGGCAATCAAAGGTATCTCATCTATCTTGCATTTCCCTTTACCAGCAGTAGCCGCTTTAGCAACTTCAGTTTCAACTATACGTGTTTCGTTCGACTGCTCTGGCTTTGGCTTCCTCAATCTCTATCTCGTCATATTTATCAACGAAGTTTATATCATATCTTTTGGGCAAAACTTTAAATAACATATCAAACTTCTTGGCATTCTCAAATTTCTTAGTTTCCAAATCTGTTACTACCAGATGTAGTCTCTAATTTTCAGCTGTTACACTTGTCAGCATAGAAACCAAGTGTATATTTTCTGTTTGTTGCTGCTTAATCTGGGCTTCATTTTTTAACCTTTTTCTCAATATCGCCCATTTTTGCATTGTCATCCACCAACACTGTCAACAATGTTTCCAAACTTTGTTTATCTTCTTCCAAAAACTTTATTCTACTTTCCATCACCTTTATCTGTGCTTCCAACTCATTAATTTTGTTATCATTGAACATGTTTGAGTCAAAACCCTCTGTGCATGCAATATCGCCAAAATCTGAAGGAGATCTATCTCCTAAAGATTGTCTTGGACCAGATTGGAGAGTAGATTGTGATGGCATGGGTGGTGTTGGCTGTTTCTATGGTGAAGGATGTGGAGTTGGTTGTGGTGGTGGTTGTACAGTGAGTGGTGGTGATGGTTGTGGTGGTGGTGAAGTTTGTGTTGGAGGTGAAGGTGGTTGAGGAGTTTTCTTCTTGATAAACTTTTTCCGAGCTCTTTTTGCATTCGGAGAGCCAGTACCTTTAGCAGCATCAGACGCTTTAGTCTTAGTACGCTTTCCTGGCATCCGTGCAGGCGTAACTACAGAAATATCTTCTTCTGAATCATCATCAGATGGTATGTAAACCTCATCATTTTCACCTACAACTTTCTTTTTCTTTGCCTGTGCCAACCTTTCTGCCTTCTCTACTTTATTTAAAGTATCATCAGAATCTTCATCATTATCACCAGCAGCTCCACTAGTACCAGCAGTACATATCACATTCTCTTCCTGTTCTTCATCGTGTTCTGAAGTTGCAGAAAAACATCATCGTGTACATTCTCAGTCTCTGCGCTAACATTCACATTTTCTTGAAGTTCAATATTCACTGGCTCTTCTTCATGAACTTCTACGACTTCTGGTTCACCAACTATCAAAGTACTATTGGAAATTGAACCCTACAAAAGAACAGATGATAGAAAGCCAAAATATACTACAACCTCTGATCCAAAGAATAATGTAACATCTGCCCAAGACAAGCTCTGTTGAAGACTAAATGTTCAAGGTCTGCCATAGCTATACTCTGTTGAAGACAAGCTCTGTTGAAGACTAAAGCTAGAAGGTCTGCCAAGACAAGCAATGCTGAAGATCAAAGCTAAAAGTTTGTTAAGACAAAGCTTTGCTGAAGATCAACAGAGGATGTGTCATCAGCGATTTCTATCAGTCCTTGTAATGTTTAGTGTATAGCAGTGGTTAGTTTAGCAGATGTTATTAGTTTGTTATTTCTTGTTAAACTAATAAGATGCCCAGTGGTTAGGATTGTAATATAAATATAACAGTGCTTGTACTGTTCTATTTGATCACTTCATCTATTATCAATTAAATCTATCTTTCTTACATTTTGTACGAACAAATTAGTGATCTCAACTACTGTGAATCAAAGTTCCTCTATTCCGTTGTAAGTTCATCTGATTTATTTTCCTTCATTTAAAATTTTTTAGAACTTTCACAAACAGTTTTAAAACTCAGATCCTAACAATTGGTATCAGAGCTTGGTCAATCGAATTTGATTTAACAATCAATTTGATTAAAATTGATCAGCTTCACTGCTAATTCAGTTTGTTCGTTTTTATTGAAAAGCAAAGTTTGATTACTTTCTAAAAAGTTTTTTTAAACAAAAACTATTTTGCAAACAATCAGAATGTCACACACTTCACAAGATCCTCACAACACTAGCACCATGTTTAAACCACCGATTCTTTTCAGATCTGAGTATAATATTTGGCAAAGACGGATGGGTCATGTTCTTGCTAAGTAAAACACCTGTTGCTGGAATTCAGTCATCTTTGGACCTCATGTTCCAATGATACCGAGTACTAAGGACCCTAAAGTCCAAGTACCAAAGAATCCTGAAAATTATTCTACGCAAGATTTCCAAAAGATCGAGCTAGATGCAAAGGCATTTAGCATCGTGGCCTCTACGTTGCCAAACGATATCTATGTTGGCCTGTTGCATTGCAACAATGCAAAGGAATTATGGGATGCTTTGAAGGAGCACTTCGGTGGGACTAAGGAAGTGATTGAAAACAATAGAGAAGTTCTTAATCAACAATATGAAACATTTTGTCATGTCAAAGGAGAGTCACTAACCCAACAGTTCGAGCGTTTTAGCTGTCTCATTAGTGAACTTAAACTGGTGAATGTTACACTTGCAAATTTGACTCTAGATAGTCGTTTTCTTAGATCATTACCAGACAAATAGGACACTATAGCTTTCGTTACTACAATTCAGTTGGGTTCAAAGAAATGAGTCTTACACAGCTTCATGGTAGGCTCCTCACATATGAGAGAGAAAGCTAAACCAGAAAAAGAAGCTACAAGAGTCTAGCAAAGTGACTGATGACTACACATTTGGTAGCACAACTCTCTTTGGCCAAGAAGAAGTCACTGGAAGTAGTAAGGATCAAAGTTATGATCATTTCATTAATATAACTTATGGGTTCAACTCTGACCCTTACACACCCAAATATGCATTTACTGGGGAAAGCCAGTCGTCTAACAACTTATGCTTTGAGATAAGTGATCTTCAACATTTTGATCCATCAAGAGGAGATGGACATTTTGTACCAGTTGGCTCTGTTAAGTGTCAGGGCTAACAAGTATTAGAAAAGAACTCGTAGGAAATTCCCAGGGTTGCATGATGGAACAAAAGTTGGGCTGGATAAATCAAAGATAAAATGTTATAAGTGTAATAGGCTAGGACAATTTTCTAGAGAATGTAGGTCTGAATCAACTGGACCAATTGTCACACATCCTAGCCCTAGAACTCCAAACACTGTCCATTATGCCCAATATACCCCTGCTCCTCACATGCAAAACACTGCTCACTATAAACACCCTGCTACCACTGTTCTAGTGCAATGTGTTCAAACCCTTGTTCCTCAAATTCAGTATGTTAAAGCACCAGCTTCTCAGGTTGAAATGCAACATGCACAACAAGTTGATCAAACCACTGCTCGAGAAGAGGTTAATCAACAGAGTTTCTTTACTCAAGGCTTTGTTGATTGGAGCAGCTTACCTGAGGATCTGACTGATGAAAACTTTGCTCTAATTCTAGACATTGAAAATAAACAAAATGAATTTTGCTTTATGGCATTAGAGTCCAAGGTTGAGGGTGCTGAATTTGAGGAGGTGGGATCTAAATCTGGTGAGTCTAATGTTCATGATGAAACAATGGTACGAAGGAAAATATTGATGAAGTTGAAAAACCTCTGTCTGATCCATGGGAGGCTAGTGTCTGTGAGGTGAATGTGATTGTGCTTTCATGGATGCAACTAAGGTATCACCTCAGGTCTTAAAAGACCTATGTTCAGATAAATGCATCATTGCTTTTGCAAACATAATATAGATGAATGAAAACCTTAGGAATAAGATTTTAAAAGATGAATTGCAATTGGAAAAACTTTCAAACGAGTCAAAATCAAAATTGCTTGAAAAGGATTCTGAATCAGCAGTCTAAAGCATGAAGCAAGTATAACCAAGGATCAACTCCAAACCATGATAGAAAAATATCAGGTTTGTAAAAAGGAGTTGGAATCCACCCAAATCACTAGTGAAAAATGGGTGGAGTCCTACAAAGGTTATGATATCTTATTGGAAAACCAGGTCAAAAGTAACATAAAATTTGGCATTAGATTCAAGAAAAATGACCAAATGTTACTAAAAATGACCTGGTGTGGTTGAAATTATTCCAACACACTTGGCTGGTCAAGAAATCAAAGTCACAGAGAAAAAGGGAGGATAAAATTGTTTTAGACAGACATGAGGGATCCTCAACTTTTAAGGAGATTGAAAAATATCAATTCAAACCCACATGGTCTGATGAATATGAGATTCTTGAAAATTTTAAGCCAATGGAATTTACAACCACTGATGGTGTCAAAGCACCAAAGCCAAGAATCATTCCCATTTCAGACTTACCAGTAGATGTTGTAACATCTGCTGACAAAAAGTTTGAAAATGGAAAGAAGGAAGAAAAGATCAAAAACTTGTTTTGTGATTTCTGTGAAAAGAAGAATCGTGTTACTAAAAACTATCTTCTTCTAAAATCATATGATCTTAACAAAACAGGTGAGATGACTGATTCCCCAAATTGCAAAATCTGTAATAAAACCAACCATAAAACTCAAGAGTGTTTATCTCAAAAACTTTGATGTGAAAACGACTAAGTATAAATCTAAAACACTAGAGAGTCTAAAGACAAGTATTGCAAAAGGAAAGTCTAAACAGACCTTTGGGCCTTTTTAAACATCTGTTACCAAAGCACTGAACAAAACCTCTACTCACAGAGAGGTATAGGTAATAGATGCTCCACCTGTCAACCAGTACCCAAGAGGATATGGCCAACCAATTTACCAAAATGTACCTCTTATTTATGAGGGTTACAAGAAACTCTCAAAACCAAGAGTGTATAGGCATCGTCATGGATACTATCATCTAACAAGAGATGGGCCTCAACAGATGTTACAAAGTTCTGTTCAAACCTCTGCTCATTCTCCCAAATTTGAGACTGAAGTGTTTGAAACTCCTTCCAAAGCCATTTTGGCTTTGGAAACTTACCTAAACTAATTATTTACCATTGTGCAGGGAGCTTCTACTTGCCTTGATTGCATATGGTATGTAGACAGTGGAGGCTTGAGGCATATGACAGGATGTAGAGCCCTTCTCAAACACTTTATGGCTCATGGAGGGGTTGATATATCCTTTGGTAATAATTCAAAAGGAAAGGTACTTGGATCTGGAAAAGTTTAGGCTGGGAAGCTCAAATTTGAACATGTCAATCTTATCGACAATCTGAAATTTAACCTTCTTAGTGTTCACAAATGAGTGACAAAGGCTATGGGTCATTCTTCACTAACAAACTTGCCAGATTATCGGGCCAGAAGTGGTTAAAAAGATTGATCAAATCATAGTCGAGAGCAAAGTACAACTTGTTGCTCATAGGAGTGGCAATGTGTATGTGGTTGATATGTTGAAAGATAATCTAATGATTGATGCTTGTCTATTCTCAGCTGCCTCTAACAAAGAGCCATAACTATGCCACTGAAGACGTGGAAACACAAATCTGACAACCATCACCACACTATCTAAAAACGGCCTTGTAAGAGGCTTACCACAAAAACTTTTCACAAAAGAAGATCACTGTGTTTCCTGTTTAAAAGGAAAACACAAAAGTCCTTAGAAGCCAATTGGTGAGTCCAAAACAAGTCAATGTCTACATTGTTACACATGGACTTGTTTGGCCTTGTAAAAATCATGAGCCTTAGTAAAAAGAGATATTGTCTTGTTATTGTTGATGATTTTTCAAGGTTTACATGGACTTACTTTTTGCACTCTGAGGATGAAACTGCAGGAATCTTGCAATGATTTGTAAAGCAAGTTGAAAAGCAATTTGACTTGCCATTAAAAGTCTTCAGGAGTGACAATGGAATAGAGTTTAGAAATAAGGAGCTGGATGAGTCCTTGTGTCAAAAGGCATTGTAAGGGAGTACAACATTCCAAGAACACCAGAACAAAATAGGGTGGTTGAAAGGAAAAATAGAACTTTAATTGAAGCTGCTAGAACTATGCTTGGAGACTCTAGTTTACACTTGTCCTTTTGGGCAGAGGCTGTAAACAATGCTTGCTATGTTCAAAATAGAGTTTTAATCAACCACAGACATCAATCCACTACTTATGAAGCTCTATATAAGATCAAACCACTGATCTCTTATTTCAAAATCTTTGGCTTCCCATGTTTATTTTGAACTTAAAAGATTCCATTTCAAAATTTGCAGCCAAAATAGACTGTGGTTATTTTTTGGGATACTCAACCACCGCCAAAGCCTACAGAGTTTTTAACTCTAGGACTAGGTGTGTGGAAGAGACTTTGAATGTAAAGTTCAATGAACTTTCTTCATAAAAAATCCCAACAAATCCTGCTGAACTGGTTGATTAAGACAAATTCACTTTTAAATTTGTTTCTGTCAAGACTGACTATGCAGGTACAGCAAAGTCTCCACATCATGATTATGGATATGACATAGTGATTCCACTGTATAAAGCTACATCCACCATCAGAGAAATTGATTTTGTCAATACCTGTGAAAACTCTACCACTGCTGGATCAACCACTACTGATCCTCAATCATCTGCCATTTCAACCATAACCTCTGTTGATAAAAGTCTAACCACTGTGGAAAATATCATCATGGTTTCACACCTGTTTCACGAATTCCTCCACCTCCAATTCAAACAGATGTTGGTTCTTCAAATGTGCCAACAGATGTTAGCTCAGATGATCACATCTGCAGCCTTCATCTCATAATGCCATCATTCCATACAAGGGAGATTTAATCTAACTTAAAAACCATACATCAAACCTTATCATTGGCAACATAAATGAAGGGGTGCTTACCAGAAGCCAATTCCAAAACATTTGTCTTTTTGCAGGCTTCCTATCTCTTACACAACCTGTCAAGTACCAAGAGGCACCGAAAGACACAGTTGGGTAGAAGCCATGCAGGAAGAACTCCTCCAGTTTAAAAGACAACAAGTATGGGAACTTGTACCATTGCCAAAGGATGTATATCCAATTGGCACAAAATGGGTCTTCAAGAACAAAACAAATGAGAGGGGTATTGTCGTCAAGAATAAAGCTAGGCTTGTGGTTCAAGGCTATAGACAAGAAGAAGGCATTGATTATGACGAAACCTTTGCTCCAGTAGCAAGGTTAGAAGCCATTAGATTGTTCTTAGCTTTTGCTGCCAACCACAACATCAAGGTGTTTCAGATGGATATAAAAAGTGCATTCTTGTATGGCAAAATCAAAGAAAAGGTCTATGTTTGTCAATCTCCTGGCTTTGAAGATGCGTTTTATCCTGATCATGTACAAGCTTAACAGAGTTTTGTGTGGCTTGAAACAAGCACCTATAGCTTGGTATGAAAACCTCTCCACTTTTCTCTTGTCCATTGGTTTTTCAAGGGGTAAAATTGATATAACCTTATTTTTAAAATGGAAAGGAAAGAATTTTTGATGCTTGTCCAAATTTATGTGGATGACATCATTTTTGGATCCACAAGCACTGCCTGTGTGAAGAGTTTCGAAAACTCATGGCAGCAGAGTTTGAAATGAGTGCAATGGGTGAGCTTCAATGTTTTCTTGGTCTCCAAGTAAAAGATTTGCAAAATGGTACAATCATTCATCAAAGTAAGTATGTCAAAGAACTGCTTAAAAATTTTGATATGAATGATTGCAAACCATGTAGCACACCCATGGCAACATCAAAGCTTATCACTGTTGAAGAAAATGATGACTTCGTTGATCAAACTCTTTATTGAAGCATGATAGGTTCATTATTGTACCTAACTGCATCAAGCCCAAACATCATGTTTGCAACATGTGTTTGTGCCAGATCCGAGTCAACACCTAAAAAGTCTAATCTCATTGTTGTATAAAGGATATTCAGATACATAAAAGGTGCTCCCATACTTGGTATCTGGTATCCAGCTAATGGAAATATTGAGCCTTTACGTTTTTCAGACAGTGATTTTGCTGGATGTAAAACCACAAGGAAGTCCACTTCAGGAGCCTATCAATTCCTAGGCAATTCCTTGGTGTCTTGGCAGAGCAAAAAGCAGGTTGCAGTATCAACATCCATAGCAGAGGCTGAGTATATTGTTGCTGCAAGCTTCACTGCTCAATTTTTGTGGCTTCAAAATCAGTTATTGGATTTTGGTGTAACTGTTTAATGACTCCTCTTATGTTAGATAGTCAAGAAGCTGAAAACATCATTAAAAATCCAGTATCTCATTCTACCACCAAACATATTGATATCAGACACCATTTTGTGAGAGATTGCTATGAAAAAGGTTTGATTTTTCTTCATCATGTCCCAACTAAAGATCAACTGGCAGATGTTCTAACAAAAGCATTAGATACATCTACCTTTAAAAGTTTAACCTCTAGGCTGGGAATGCTAAACATGGAATAAAAATATTTTTTTTTTGAATTCCATGTGTAAAAAGAATTAAAATGTGTCCTGAAAAATCATCTTCATCCTTAAAAATAGCTAAAATTGATTTTTTTTTTCAATAAATCTCAAAAGTCTGCCCACAACCATTGTTTCTCAAAACATCTGCTTCGCACAAAAATTTATTCGTTGCTCACAGTGTATCCTCTGTTCTTACTTCCACTGTTGGTAAAACCACTGTTTTCCCAGTCCACTGATAATCTATCCTCTGATAGTGTAAAATCACCACTGCTCATTCCACTTTTTAGAACCACTGTTGGTCTCCAACAGAAATTCCCAAACAACTGTCATCCATTATTCAACAGAGTTTACACGTGCATAGATGATAGTCATCAGATCTTTTGAAAATGTTGCCACTTCAGCACTCACTTTTTCCCTTTATAAACCTTGTTTTATCCAAACAAAGTTTCCCCTTACCATTCTACTCTCACACACACTAATCTCTCAAATTTCTCCATTACTCTTCTTCTTCTCAAAACCCTAATATCTTAACTTCTCACCATAAATCTCATCCTAAAAACTCCCCATAACTACCTTCCAATTTTTGACAAAACCAACCATAATACCCTATTTCACTCCATGATCGATGTTTTACAAACTTCATCATACAAAGATGTGTTACTTGCCAAAGCCCCCATCTACATCGAAACTATTCGCCAGTTTTGGGCAAACACTGAACTTCAAGTTTAGAACAAAAAGCCCTTTGCCATCACCTCCAAGATTGGACAGTCACTGGTCCAAATCTCTCGTTCCACCATCTCTACCACTTTTGGTCTCAATGACCTTAACGCCCCCACATCTTTCTCAAAGAAAGATTTACATGCCGAATTCATTGAACGTGGAAGGTCAGTTGTCAGGTATTACCATTTTCAAACCTGAATTTCCTGACGACATGAAATTCTTCTTCCACACCCTTTTACTTTGTTTGTCAGCTAAAACCAAAATTTTTAACAAAATACCCTTAAACATTCAATACCAGGGGTATGCTATTTTAACCCAAACAAAATTTCATTTTCTCAGGTATTATTCTCGATTTAGTTGCAAACTTTAATAATCTTAAAAGGGAAAAGCTTTTTTGATACAGCATAGGTTGTTGAGTTTTTATTTACAAAAACAAGTTTCTGCTTCTGATTTTCAACAAGGTGCCATCTGTGAAGTTGGTAGCCTTAAAAATGAAACTTTTACTAGACTCTCAACACAAAAACCTAGGGTGTTGAAAACAAAAGCAACGGTGACTGAGCACATTCTGACATATGTTACAACCACTGCTCCTTCATCGGTTGCTGAGCCCACTACTCCTGGTGACCACAGTACTACAACCAGTGCTGTTGAACCCACACCAGCCATCTCCAAAAAAAAAATCCACAAAAACCACCAAGCCCTCCAAACGCCCCAAAAAGGTAGCCCTGGAAAATGAGATCCCAGATGTCTTACCGGTGACAACACAAAAGTCACACATAACCACTGCTGCTACTTACTCACAGCAGTTGGTTCAAAGATCTCCTCTTGTCTCCTCACAAAAGGAACAAGTTGTAAACACAGAGACACCACATTATGAGGCAAATGTCTCAATCGAACATTTGTTCTCTAGCCCCTCACCCAGGGTTATGTCCTTTCCACTCCCTTTCCCACTTCACGAATTCCACCTACTTTCATCCCATTGCTTGAGGAAATAGAGAAAACTCAGACACTGAGCAGTCCCTCTCAATCACCCATTACTAAGAGTCAACTTCTACACATGACTACGTCTATGACAATTCTATCTGCTAGCCCACAAACAACTGAGGAGGCTACACCCCAAGAGTTACTTGTAACTCTTGGTGGTAAATATAAGTGAAGCAGCCACTACAACTGTAGGCACAACAGTGGCTCAGTTGGACATCAGTAAGACTTCCTTGAAGGCAACAACTGCTAAGGCTACAACAGTAACCTCTGAGCCAGTTGAAGTCCCCAGTACCACGAACAAGGGGCATTTGGTGCTGATTTCCTTGAGACTCCTCAGGATGATGCACCAAATACAACTACCTCTGGTAGGAATTTGGATGATCCTATTAACTTAGGCGACAAATTACAATATCAAGAATTGACGGAGAGGATCTCTACCATGGAATCATCCATTGATTATATCAAATCCATGATGACCCAACTGCTACAACATTCTCAAAGTCAACCTCTTCATCTCTCTCTACTGCTGAGCTATGGAATGTCATGCAACCAACGTTTATTACTCAACGACAAATTTTTGATATACAACATGAGAATAACATGAAGTTGATGAAGAATATGGTCGATGCTCGTTATATAGATACAAGGGCTGATATTAGAGCTATTAAAGACCATTTAGTACAGGTTACTGGCTCTACCCCGGTCGTCATTCTCACAGAAGGTGATGCAAAAAGGGGGAGAAGATTCATTGCGCAAGTTGCAGCCTGATCCAACTATCAAATCTAAGGTGCAACAACAGCCAAGTACTGCTGAAAGCTCAGCTAAGGCATCCAATCTTCTACTAGAAAATAGATCGATGAGACTCTAAATTTGGAAGTTGAAAGGATTGCTATTGAAAAGCACAAGCGACATGATACATTGGAAGCAAAGGCTCTTATGCTTATTGAAGAAGAAAAGGCTAAGCAGCTTGAGAAAGAAGATGTTGGAACTTCAAAAAGAAGGAAATCTACTAGAAAAGCCAGATAGTCAACTTCCACTCCTTGTACAACAACTGCTGAAGCCATTGCTTATGTATCCTCTGTCCCCATTATACCAATAGAGGTTGGTGCCACTACTGAGAAGGTAGATGTTGTAACAACAGATGTTGGGACAACAGCTGTCAGATCAGCAAAGGTTATCCAAACCACTGCTATGATCACTTTTCCAACAACAACTGAATCATTACCCACACCATCTCGTATTCCCATACATCCACCTTCACCTCAACTCAAATTCTAACGCAAAAGAAAAACTTTTGTAGTTGATGATGATGAAGAATACCAATCACCACTCCCTATTTCTTCACAACCTATATCACAACCATCTTCATCACCTCCATCCTCTGAAATTCCATTTCCACCATTTCCCATCAGGCACCTATCTTCTTCTTTTCTTCCTATGGGTGCATTATACCCACTGGAACTTTTCTCTGTAAAAGGTGAGATTGAAGCTTTCTTCAAAATAGAAGATCTAGCTAAAAGAGACTTCCCTTCCTTGCTAGGGTATGGAAAGCCTAGGAATCTTTATGAATACCTACATTTAAAGGCTAGGCAGGCTGAGCACATAACTAAAGACAAATCTAAAGACAAAGATGACAGGACTTTACAACTATCCTTACAGTATCAACTAAGCAAAGTCAGATGTCTTGAATAATTTGCTAAGGAGCTAAGTAAATATGTATCTAAACAGCTAACCACTGATGATCTAGAGCTTAAAGAAGATTATCTAGATCACATCATGAAGCACAAGCCTTATAAAGCAACAAGGGTACAATTTAAAGGTTGGTCAGCTAATGAGCTTAAAGAAGAAATTGACAGGATATATTCCGTGATCAAAGATCAGTCAAAGAAGCCTACTCCTCCTATCTTGAAAAAGGCCAAAGTAGATAGCCAAGACCACACTCTAAAGATTAAAAGAATGAAAGCCGAACTTGTTGATGCTTTGTATGGAACAACAAGGCAAATTGCTCGATGGTCTGAATCTAAAGTGGTAGATACTTACAGGAGGTTGGAAGAATTAAGGAAAAAGGATCCTTCTGTTCTGAGAAAGCCAATCTATGACCAAATTACCTCTGCTCTTAACCAGACCCTTGCTCCAAAAAGATCAACTTTGATCACCAGCTTGTCCACCATTGCCTTGAATCAAGCAAAAAGGCAAAAGCAGGTAGAAGAAGAAGATTAGAGGATGCATGAAGAAATAATAAAAGAGGGAATAAAAAATCAACTTTTGTTTCATACTGATGCTGCAGGTGACAAACTCAGAGCTTCACTCTTAACATTTGTATGCAAACCAACATCACCAAACTCATCAAAAATAACCCTAATCCCAAGAAAACCATCTGATTCAAAAATTCTAAAATGGAAGTCAAATAAAGACAACCATGAATTGGCTTTGCTCAGGTTAGATGGTAGTGTTCAAAAGATAAAGATGGAGGATGCATATGGTCTAGATGCAGTAGATCTCCAAGACTTGCAGAATCTTGAACTTGAGAGGAATGTAGAAGACATGATTGCCCTGGATTTTGAACTTCAATTCAAAGGCCAAATAAAGGAAACATTGATGAGAAATAAAGATCAGAAATAAAGTTTACTTTTGGCATCATCTGTTCTACGGGGAGATTGTTGGAAATTGAACCCTACGAAAGAACAGATGATAGAAAGCCAAAATATACTACAACCTCTGATCCAAAGAATAATGTAACATCTGCCCAAGACAAGCTCTGTCAAAGACTAAATGTTCAAGGTCTGCCATAGCTATACTCTGTTGAAGAAAAGCTCTGTTGAAGACTAAAGCTAGAAGGTCTGCCAAGACAAGCTCTGCTGAAGATCAAAGCTAAAAGTCTGTTAAGGCAAAGCTCTGCTGAAGATCAACAGAGGATGTGTCATCACTGTTTTCTATCAGTCCTTGTAATGTTTAGTGAATAGCAGTGGTTAGCTTAGCAGATGTTATTAGTTTGTTATTTCTTGTTAAATGTCACTTTTATGCTAACGTCACAATAAGATGCTCAGTGGTTAGGATTGTAGTATAAATAGAATAGTGCTTGTACTGTTCTATTTGATCACTTCATCTATTATCAAACAAATCTATCTTTCTTAGATTCTGTACGAACAAATTAGTGATCTTAGGCTGAGGGGGAGATTGTGAGTCATCAAGTAATCATAATCAAGAAAAGCATGACGATAAAAACAATCTCTCAACTATTGTGAATCAAAATTCCTCTATTCCGCTGCAAGTTCATCTGATTTATTTTCCTTCATTTACCATTTTTAGAACTTTCACAAACAGTTTTAAAACTCATCTTCTAACAAGTACGAACCGTAGCACGTTTGCGTTGAGGAGTTGACGACGACGTGACAGTATCTTGTTTCTTTGTAGGTGCACGTTTACGTTTCTTCGTCTCATCTATTTCGTACCAACTTCTTCGTTTAGGCTCAAATCCTTCTAAACATTCTACCTCTTCTTTCTCATCACTGCTAAAAGCCTTTCTCCATTTTCCCTTTAGAGGAGCAACATAATTTTTATCTTTTATTGCACCAAATATCGGCTTAGCAACAGGTTCTACCGACCTCTTTACGTATAGATTCAATCTAGCTAATTTCTCCACATCCATGTGCTCTAATTTCTACTCATCATCTTCATCCCTTTCCAGATTCGGAAATTGATCATCTAGCATCATCTGAATGAATCTCGGATATTGCAGAAACTTCTCTCTATTCGTATTCAGCGCCATCTACTCGAAGATTAACTTGCTGAAGTTGTATGGCAGATTTAACACGAGAGCTGCAATCACGCACATCTGATAGTCGACTAGGTCATCAAATCCTCCTTTACGGTGACTGGGTGCGTGTATAACGGAATGTGCAAGGAATTTGTATGGAATGCTTAGATTTGCTTTCTTGAAAGGAGCTGCATTCACGTGGCCACTTTATCCCATTCTATAAAAACAACCTTTAACTATTCGTTCGGGATAGCCTGTCGGATCGCTTTCCTTATCTTTAAGCTCCAACACTCTACGGATCAGGTCTTCCGTGATCTTGACTTCCAAATCCTCATTTCCGATTCTAACTGCAGAGATTATAGCCCTTGTTACACCCTATAAAATCGTGTCCAATAATATAGCGACACGTGTTATATTTTATTTTAAGTCTATTAAAGACAACAGGGACTAAAAGCGTCAACATGCTCAAAATAAGTCTCTGAGTGATATTCTGATGTCAACATGCATAACCAAGCCTCTGAGTGACCATTAGTGTCAACATGCTTAAAACATAGCCTCTGAATGACCATTGGTGACAACATGCTTAAAAGTGGCCTAGGGGCGCTCGCGGGGCGCGAGAGGCAAGGCCTGTGCCTCTCGCGGCCCGCTAGAGAGCTTTGTCTGCAGAATTTTAACTTGGCCTCCACACAAGTTGCTAAAAACCAATGAATTCAAAACTATGGATTCCCAAACAACTACACCAAGTTTTAGGACACTTGTAAGCTTCC
Source organism: Scalesia atractyloides (assembly GCA_947069175.1). Classification (NCBI taxonomy): domain Eukaryota; kingdom Viridiplantae; phylum Streptophyta; class Magnoliopsida; order Asterales; family Asteraceae; genus Scalesia; species Scalesia atractyloides. Next base: position 55,838,278 of record CAMTDV010000001.1, on the reverse strand, counting down.
TCTTACACCCCTTAGTACCTAGCATCACCTCCTTCAAGCTCTCTAACTATAAATAGGTGCCAAGGTTCACCATTTGAACTTGCACCTTTCTCATTCACAACTCTATCTCCCTCCTCTGGAAGTTCCTAACTTAAAGGAGCATCCAACTTAGTTCTATTGCATTCTAGGAACCTCTCGTAAGTGATCCTTCCTCTTGCATTTTCGTTTATAGGCTTTTATAGCCAAAAGTCAAGCATTTAACGGAAAACGCCTTGACTTTTGGTTAAGACCATTATGGTCCAACCATTGTTCATAATGAACATGGCTACATGATCGTAGGTGTTAGTCCCTATAAAGGGCACCTCCTGAAGATCACGTTTGCTAAACCAATTGACGGGTCAAAGTTATTATATTAAAAAGTCAAACAGGCCATTTTTCGGAAATATTATAATTGAATCTTATATAAGTTATGAAACCTATTTTGACACTTAAACAAGTTGGTAATAATTATTAGAACGTGTAAGAACATGTTCGGCTCGTTAATTTCAGTTCTAGGGTCGGTTCGCAGCCGAAAGTCGTGAAGTTTGACTTCTACTTTGACTTTCGATTCTGACCCGATTAGATTAGTTAGATGCTGATCTAAAGTTGCATTATGATCGTAATATAATGTAGTATAACCCTCTGAGGTTATATTACATGATCATAAGCAAAATCTGAGTTTATGCACAAGTTCCGTAATTATGCCATTTTGACTAAAATACCATTTTTGCATAAAAAGAGGTTTAAATGATAACGAACTTGAAAATGAGTTACCTACTAATGTAATATTATAAGTAGGATTATTTGGGATATCAAAAAATATTATAAACTGAGTTTACGAACATGTTCTTGTATTATGTCGGTAAATGACGATAAAGCCCCTAAGACTTATAAAATGGTTTTAGTCACATATTTTCAAAGTAAATCTCTTACCTACTGATATGATATTAAATAATATATCTAAGGTATGTTAAACTGACCTTAACATCAGTTTTCATTAAACATCGCAAAAATCGTCATGTTACGACATAAGCGTCGTTTCGGCGCATAGTATGGTTTAAAACCATATTCACCAACCAAGACTTGTTACCTACTTATTTTTAAATATTTTTACAGTAGGTAAAAGATATAAACTCAGAATCCCAAATAATTTATAAAATATGTGTAAAATGACCAAAATGTCCCTTCGGTGTATAGTTTGGTCATAAAAAATAAATTACAAAATATAATTAATATCCTACTGGTATTATATCATAATTTAATTATTTTTTCAGATTACTTATTGGTAGAACAATAAATTATATTCAAGTTCCTTTTATAAGTTATAAAATTACCAAAACGCCCTTATGAGGCATAGTTTCACTTTAAAACCATAACGGTCGTAAAAGTTGATATCCTACTGATAGAACAACTTATTTAAAGTGTAATGGCATATAGAACTTGTCCATGACTTATCTGGTTACCCAATATCCCTAACGAGCGTACGGTTAAGCATATGTAACTAGTTTACGGAAATTAACTGAAACGGGCCTAACCTGGTCATTTAAGTTTCATAATCCAAAATGTTTATAGTTTACCCATATTATGCAAGTCAAGGTACTTGTTGGGATTAAACTACATTCTATCGAATCATCGTTTAATCTAGCGTTATACGTTTTGATAAAATACGCTAGTCGATCTAAGTCAATGACTTAAATAAGACCATTAGTATTTAATTTGTTAGCTTATGCCATAATCTAGACTAGAGATTACCGGTAAATGCTATCTGCACTTTGTACTTTTGTGTACAGCTGAGTTAATAAATCTTGCGTTAAACGAAGAATAGCTCAGGTAAATACTCTCGACTTATTTTCCCTATACGGGCTTGGGATACGGTAAATTATTACCGCTTGGTCGGAAATGGGATCAATCGAATGCCGGATTGTGGTTAGTAAATCCGTGTATTCCATTTTAATCGGGTTTGTTTGATAGCTTAAACATCGAGGGTTAACTACCGTGTCCTGGATATCCTCGGCTCATTACATTAGATAATGGTCACAACCTTAGCGCGGGGTGTAGGCATACACATGACAGACGCTCAAATGCAACTACCCAAACTTGTTGGGGATAACTCCTTCATGAGTTCATAAGTGGTGTGTACGTTAATCATGTCTCAGTTTTTGTACTGGGCCCTGTATGTATGGACAAACATGTGAATCTGTCAACAAGGTTGCAAAGTCAACTTTCCCAAGTTATAAAAGATTTTGTGCCTTTGTGAACTTCAAAGCATTTTCAAATGTTTTCAAAATGAGTTAGTTGGGTGTATTTACCAGCGAAAGCTGACGTATTTTCAAAAGACTAAGCTTGCAGGCACAATACGAAAATATGTTGGAAGTGCTCGGTAGTGATAAGAAGATCTTGCAAATCCTAGATCTGCCCAAAGTTTTACATTCTTTCTTTGTACAATTTAAGATCTGCCTATAGATCTTCTATTACGAGCCTGTATATTATTTTGTATTTCGAACATTTGGTTTGTTATAGTAATTTAAATCCAAGACTTCTACTGTGCTGTGTTTAGTTGACTTTGATGACATCAACTTTACGTCACGATATTCCCCACCCGGGCCCACCGATGTTTGGTTGAAAAAACGGGGTGTGACAGGTTGGTATCAGAGCCAACGTTTGAGAGAATTACTCATTTCATTATTAAGTTTTTAGTATTGTTTTTGAATTTATTTTTAATAGGAAACTGTCGCCACGTGTCGAGGAAGAGGAAAAGGACCGATGAGGGGAGGACCCTCAGGACATAACCCTCAACATCCACATCACCTGAACCCTTATGAAGATTAGGGGGATTCATGGCCATAATCACAACATTCACCTTCCCATACCCAAAATTCTTATCACTCGTACCATTCACATCATTCACACCACTCTCACCATTCCCATCATTCTTATCAGGATGAATTTAACCCTAGCTTACTAGAATCAGTTGGATCTGGCAAACCCAATGGACGAGGACTCCGATCCGGAGATGCCGCCATCAGGTTCAAATGTGCACCCCATTGAGATATCGAGTGATTCCAACTCTTATGTCAGATCGCCATATCAAGGTCCTAATGAGTGGGACCAATATTGGAACCAATTTACCTTTTCCAACACCCCTTCCATCACTCTCAACCACCTCCTATACAAGACAATGTTCACATGGAACCTGTGGAACATCATCAGCCACCACCTGAGCCGCCAAGGAGGAAATGTGGAGCACGTATGTCAGTACGTGCAGGTCAACGGTCGGGTTTGCTACCACCATTGCCTAAACCCTACCCCACCATTCAAGAGGACCCACAAATGGGTGGACCCTCTAATGCGTCACTTGTGGTGGAACCAATACCACCACCAATGGTTCAACCACCACCATCGGGTTATAATAACCCTATCCCAACATACCCTGATACGTCTGGATATGATCGTTTTAACCCAACGACACCTGTTGATTACCAAGCATGGTGGCATAACCCTTACATGCAAGCGGTCATGTATAATGCACTTTACCCGTAACCTTTTCCACCTGCTTATCCACCTACTAGATATCCAAGTCACGGGTACCAGTATCCTAGTATGCCACAACCACAACCACAACCTTCACCGCCACTAGAGACCATTAATGAGGCCTTAGAACCAATGAAAGAAATGCAACAACAAGCGGAGAAAACAGAGAAGAAGACGAACAAGTTCTTCAAGAAACTCTCCAAACTGGTTAAGGGAAAGAAGGACGAGTGAAGTCTTTTTCTAATAATATATGTTAGTCTCTGCGAGGACATTGTTATTTCTTTAGTCCATGTGTGGACATTTTTCTTTCTTTAGCCCTTGCATGGACAATTTATTTCGTTGTTTCTAGTATTATAACTTCTATTGGAATTTAATGAAGTATTTTGGAATTAAATATATATATATATATAATATATATATCATCCTTTTCAAAGCAAGCGTTTCGATTTTATTCGAAATTTTTTCTCTGCTAAATAATTCCAAAAAGAATCTTAATGGATTTGATTAGCCAAGTGGTGCAGACCACATATTTGGCCAGTTTATAAATAATAGTTAAGGATGAAAGGGTCTTCTATCATGATAGTTAAGGGAAGTTATCCTTCTATCCAGGAGTGGTGACTAAGTTCAAGCCTCCAAGTCGTTAAGGTCGAATGTGACCGGGACTATTAATCAACCATTAAGGTACTCTTATATTAACATTTAGGAATGTTCATACTCCTGGTAGTGTGGCTTGAGGAACCACACTAGCCGTCTTGGTAAATGGACGATGTCCTAAAAACCTATTTATAGCCTATGTAATCAATGTGATCCTGGCTAATATCATCAATATGATGATAATAATTGACATCCATTAGAGATACAGGCCAATATGCCATATTTTATATCCATTAATGACAGGCCAGTGTGCCATATTTTATGTCCATTAGTGACAGGCCAATGTGCCATTTTTTATGTCCATTAGTGACAGGCCAATGTGCCATATTTTATGAACATTAGTGACAGGCCAAGTGCCTTATTTTAAAGTCCTTCGTGATAAGCCTATGAGCTAATTATAATTTCCAAATGGCAATGATAGTTGTGATAATACCGTCCACTGTCTAATAATATATGGACTACGTCCAAATTATAATTTACCTTTGATGGTCCTTTTGAGACCTAAGCCAAAAATAGATATAAGAGTTGTGATGTTATTCTCACTAGCTTGATTGGGCAATGGTTGTCATATCCAATTTTTACAGCCAATATGGTTATTAATACCATAGCTAAAAGAAATTTAATTTGGTGTTTGGAACCAAAGCTTTAAAGAATGGCCAACTCGGATGAGGCGCAAAGTAGCCACCGGGATGTTAACTCTAATAACGCAGAAAATATAACCATTAATAATGAAGATTTCCAAGCTCGTATAGACGCAACTATGGGAAAGGCCATGGAAAAGGCCATAGAAAAACTTAGAGAGTCGAGTGCTACTCGCTCACGACCATTATCAATTGCACCATCCTCAGCTCATTATGAGAGCTCAGTTCACTCTTCAAATGCGAAGAGTGAACCAAAGAAAATAGAATTTGCTGATAGCTCCCGTTCTCTAAAAGACGGATGTACCTACAAATATTTTGTCTCCTGCAAGCCCCTGGATTTTAATGGGGAAAAAGGAGCTATGGAAGCCTTGAAATGGATGGACGAGATGGAAACGATTGTGGATACCAGCGGCTGTGCTGGAAAGGATGTAGTAAAGTATTTATCACAATCCTTCAAAGGTGATGCCTTAATTTGGTGGAAGGCTATGATCCAATCCACATGAAAAGTATACCTATACAATTCGGGATCGCCCAAGTTTGTGGACCTTTTAAGGAAACCTACTGCCCACCCCATGGGGAAAAGATAGTCAGACTTCCTGACTCTCACAATGAAGAACCTAGATTGTCCGAAGTATGTTTCCGGTTTCAATTCTCTATCTAGGTTAGTCTCCTATCTGATTACCCCTGAGACCAAACACATTGCGCGTTTTATTAACGGGTTATCGCCCGAGACAAAGGGGATGGTAAAGGCTGCTCAGCCTACTACCTATAGGTCCGTTGTTGACCTATCCCTCTCCCTCACCTTGGATTTGGTGAGGCAAAAGTCAGTAAGACCGAGACTAGCGGGAAACGAAAATGGGAGGATGATAACTCCCAAAGGTTTAAGAAGAAAGGAAATTTTGGGTTCAAGATGAACCAACATAGGTCTGATGATAGACCTCTATGCAAGACCTGTAACCGTAGATTAAATCCTGTGGTATTTGCAAAAGAAATGGGTATAAGACCCACGAATGCAAAAATGTTAAAGATGACGTCTGTTTTGGCTGTAATGAGAAAGGTCATACTAAGCCCAATTGCCCTAAGAACCCCACAAATAATGATGCAAAGCCTGGAGAGTCTAAGAAAGGGAATGCTCGTGTTTTCCAGATAAATGCTAGGGAGGCCATTAATGACAACAACGTCATAACATGTACTTTCCTCATCAATGATATATTTGCTAGAGTTCTTTTTGATTCGGGTGGAGATAAGTCTTTTGTAGACCATAAGTTTAGTAAACTATTAAACTTACCCATAAGAACTCTAGACAAAACTTATGAGATAGAACTTGCTGATGGAACTTTAGAAATAGCATCTTCTATTCTTGATGGATGCTCTATATACATTAAGAATCATTCCATTCCTATCTCTTTGTTGCCAATGAAATTGGCGGGGTTCGATGTAGTATTAGGCATGGATTGGTTATCCCATAACCAAGCCCGCATTGCCTGTGATAAGAAACTCATCAAAATTAAAACCTAATCTGGTGAAATGATCACCATCACCGGAGATTCACACTATGGATTGCCAGAAAAGGTGTCGTTATTTAAGGCATCTAAGTGTTTAAGGAAAGGTTGTGTCTTTTACATGGCACAAGTCACTATCAACGAACCTAAGCTAAATATTCAAGACCTTCCAGTTATTTCAGAGTATTCCGATGTCTTTCCCGAAGAACTACCAGGTCTACCTCCAGATAGACAAGTAGAGTTTAGGATTGACATCCTACCTAGATCAGCACCCATAGCCAGAGCTCCATACCGATTAGCACCAATGGAAATGAAGGAGTTGAGGACTCAGTTAGATGAACTCTTAGAGAAAGGCTTCATTCAGCCAAGTTCCTCGCCCTGGGGAGCTCCAATTCTTTTTGTTAAGAAAATGGATGGTTCAATGTGGATGTGCATTGACTACCACGAACTGAACAAGATAACAATCATGAACCGTTACCCATTACCCAGGATCGACGATTTATTCGACCAACTTCAAGGGGCTAGTTATTTCTCCAAGATTGATCTAAGATCTGGATATCATCAGCTGAAGGTTAGGAGTGAGGATGTTCCTATGACTGCCTTTAGAACCCGATATGGTAATTTTGAATTTCTAGTGATGCCTTTTGGGCTCACGAATGCACCTGCAGCATTCATGGATCTCATGAATAGAGTCTGCAAACCACATTTGGATAAGTTTGTCATTGTCTTCATAGACGACATACTTATCTACTCTCGTAATCAAATTGATCATGAGAAACATCTTCGGTGCATTTTAGAACTGCTAAGGCAAGAGAAGCTTTATGCTAAGTTCTCTAAGTGTGAGTTTTGGCTTAGAGAAGTCCAATTCCTTGGACACATTGTAAGTGAGCGTGGTATCCAAGTGGATCCCGCCAAAATTGAGGCCATAACGAATTGGGAAGTACCCAAAACCCTGTCAGAAATACGTAGCTTCTTAGGATTGGCTGGTTACTATAAAAGATTCATTGAGAACTTTTCAAGGATAGCCACTCCTTTAACTACCTTGACCCGTAAAAATGTTAAGTTTAATTGGGGTCCAAAACAACAAGAATCTTTTGAGATTCTGAAACACAAGTTGAGCAATGCTCTTGTGCTATCCCTACCTGAGGGTGTTGAAGACTTTATTGTTTACTGTGATGCATCGTACACTGGCATGGGCTGTGTGCTAATGCAAAAAGGCAAAGTAATTCCTTATGCATCACGACAGTTAAAGGTGCATGAAAGGAATTACACCACCCATGACTTAGAATTGGGTGCCATTGTATTTGCACTAAAGTTATGGAGACACTACTTGTATGGCACAAAGTGTATTATATACACTGACCATAAGAGCCTCCAACACCTGTTCAATCAGAGAGAATTGAACATGCGACAACGTCGTTGGATGGAAACACTTAATGATTATGATTGCGAAATTCGCTACCATCCGGGCAAGGCAAACATAGTTGCTGATGCCTTAAGTCGCAAAGAACGGGTTAAGCCTATAAGGATTAACGCCAAGATCATTAAGCTCAGAAATAGCTTAAATGAGAAGCTTTTAGATGCGCAAATGCAAGCTCTATTAGAGGCTAATGCTCCTAATGAAGGATTAGGTGGAGCTGTTGATAAGTTAGCGCCTGGAAAGGATGGAATCCTTAGGTTTAATGATAGAATTTGGGTTCCAATTTTTGGAGGACTTAGAAATCTAATCCTCCACGAAGCACATAATTCAAGATACTCAGTTCACCCGGGAGGTGACAAGATTTATCAAGATTTGAAAAAGAATTATTGGTGGATAGGTCTGAAGAAATCCATAGCCACTTTTGTAGCTAAGTGTCTGACGTGTTCGCAGGTTAAGGCCGAACATCAGAAGCCGTCAGGACTTCAACAACAATTGGAAATTCCCACATGGAAATGGGAAATGGTAACTATGAATTTGATTACCAAGTTACCTAAGACCAAAAGTGGAAATGACACTATTAGGGTTATTGTGGATAGGCTGACTAAGTCAACACATTTCTTGCTAATCAAAGAAATGTATAATTCTGACAAATTGGATAAGTTGTATGTGGACAAGATTGTGTCCCTACATGGTGTGTTAGTATCTATTGTATCTGACAGAGATACTAGATATACCTCTCATTTTTGGAAAAGTTTCCAACAATCCTTAGGCACAAGATTAAATTTTAGTACGTCTTACCATTCTCAGACTGATGGTCAAAGTGAGCGTAGTATTCAGACATTGGAAGACATGTTTAGGGTATGTGTGATTGATTTAGGTGGAAGTTGGGATGACTACTTACCCATAATAGAATTCTCCTGCAATAATAGCTATCATAGATGCATCAAGGCTGCTCCTTATGAGGCCTTGTATGGGAGAAAATGTTGAATGCCCGTGTGCTGGGCAGAAGTTGGGAAAGCCCAACTATCAGGACCTGAGATCGTCCTGGAGACCATGGATAAGATTGTGCAAATCCGTGATCGTCTCAAAGCTGCCCGTGATAGGCAGAAAAGTTATGCAGATAAGAGGCGAAAACCTCTTAGGTTCCAAATAGGGGACAAAGTATTATTGAAGGTATCACCCTGGAAAGGTGTGATGCGCTTCGGAAAGAAGGGCAAGTTAAACCCGAGATATATTGGACCATTCGAGGTGATCGAATGTGTCGGTTCTATGGCTTATAAGCTTAGGTTACCCGAGGAGCTAAATGGAATTCATGATGTGTTCCACATCAATAACCTAAATGTCTAGCCGATGAGTCGCTAACAATGTAGCACAAGGATGTGCGAATAGATGAAAACCTAAGGTTCGTTGAGAAACCAATTTCGATCGAGGATCCACAGGTTAATAAGCTCTGAAAGAAATTGATACCTATGGTAAAGGTTAAATGGGATGCCCTTAGAGGTCCCAAGTTTACATGGGAGGTTGAGTCCACTATGCGACAAAAGTACCCCCATCTTTTTTAATAAAATCTCGAGGTCGAGATTTCATTTAAGGGGTGAGAATGTAACATCCAGTGAAATTGTGTCCAATAAAATATAACGACACGTGTTATATTTTATTTTTAGTCGATAAAGACTAATAGGGACTAAAAGCGTCAACATGCTCAAAATAAGTCTCTGAGTGATATTCTGATGTCAACATGCATAAATCAAGCCTCTGAGTGACCATTAGTGTCAACATGCTTAAAACATAGCCTCTGAATGACAATTGGTGTCAACATGCTTAAAACTTGGCCTCTAAGTGACTGTTGTGTCAACATGCTTATAATGAGCCTCTGAGTGATCCTTTACGAAGTTCTAACTCTCATATGTCCCATTTGTTGGACGAGAGGGTTCAATTCTATAAATATGTGAAAGTTGGATAATGGAGGGGTTAAAAGTGTCAACATGTTAATTTATACCTCTGAGTGACCTTTTAACGAACCAAGAGCTCGACAATGTCCGGGCATACTCCCTGGAATGCCAAATATTGGTTATGGAGGGCTAATATGCTAAAAAGGTGTTTTAGAGGGTTTTATAAGTTAAGGGGCTAAAAGTGTCAAAATGTAAAAGTGGCCTAGGGGCGCTCGCGGAGCGTGAGAGGAAAGGCCTGTGTCTCTCGCGGCCCGCCTGAGAGCTGTGTTTGCAGAATTTTAACTTGGCCTCCACACAAGTTGCAAAAAATTAATGAATTCGAGACTATGAATTCCGAAACAGCTATGCCACGTTTTAGGACATTTGTAAGCTTCCTCTTACACACCTTAGCACCTGGCATCACCTCCTTCAAGCTCTCCAACTATAAATAGGTGCCAAGGTTCACCATTTGAACTTGCACCTTTCTCATTCACAACTCTATCTCCCTCCTCTGGAAGTTCCTAACTGAAAGGAGCATCGAACTTAGTTCTATTGCATTCCAGGAACCTCATGTAAGTGATCCTTCCTCTTGCATTTTCGTTTATAGGCTTTTATAGCCAAAAGTCAAGCGTTTTACGAAAATGATTTTAATCACATATTTTCAAAGTAAATCTCTTACCTACTGATATGATATTAAATAAAATATCTAAGGTATGTTAAACGGACCTTAACATCAGTTTTTATTAAACATCGCAAAAATTGTCATGTTACGACATAAACGTCGTTTCAGCGCATAGTATGGTTTTAAACCATATTCACCAACCAAGACTACCTATGGATTTTAAAAATTATTTTTATATATTTTTACAGTACGTATAAGATATAAACTCAAAATCCCAAATAAGTTATAAACTATGTGTAAAATGACCAAAATGCCCCTTCGGTGCGTAGTTTGGTCATAAAAAATAAATTACACAATATAATTAATATCCTACTGATATTATGTCATAAATTAATTACTTTCCAGAATACTTATGGTTATAACAATAAATTACATTGAAGTTCCTTTTATAAGGTACAAAATTACCAAAACGCCCTTGTGAGGCATAGTTTCACTTTAAAACCATAACGGGCGTAAAAGTTGATATCCTACTGATATTATAACTTATTTAAAGTGTAATGGCATATAGAACTTCTCCATGACTTATCTGGTTACCCAATATCACTAACGAGCGTACAGTTAAGCATATGTAACTAGTTTACACAAATTAACCGAAACGGGTCTAACCTTGTCATTTAAGTTTCATAATCCAGAATGTTTATAGTTTACCGATATTATGCAAGTCAAGGTACTTGTTGGGATTAAACTACATTCTATCCAATCATCGTTTAATCTAGCGTTATACGTTTTGATAAAGTACGCTAGTCGGTCTAAGTCAATGACTTAAATAAGACCATTAGTATTTAGTTGGTTAGCTTATGCCATAATCCAGACTAAAGACTTGCCGGTAAATGCTATCTGCATTTAGTACTTTTGTGTACGGATGAGTTAATAAATCTTGCGTTAAATGAAGAATAGCTCAGGTAAATACTCTTGACATATTTTCCCATACGGGCTTGGGATACGGTAAATTATTACCGCTTGGTCGGAAATGGGACCAATCGAATGCCAGATTATTGCTAGTAAATCCGCATATTCCATTTTAATCAGTTTTGTTTGATAACTTAAACATCGGGGGTTAGCTACCGTGTCCTGGATATCATCGGCTCATTACATTAGATAATGGCCACGACCTTAGCGCGGGGTGTAGGCATACACCTGACAGACGCTCAAATGTAACTACCCACACTTGTTGGGGATAACTCCTTCGTGAGTTCATAAGTGGTGTGTACGTTAATCATGTCTCGGTTTTTGTACTGGGCCCTGTATGTATGGACAAACATGTGAATCTGTTAACAAGGTTACAAAGTCAACTTTCCCAAGTTATTAAAGATTTTGTGCCTTTGTGCACTTAAAATCATTTTCAAATGTTTTCAAAAGAGTCAGTTGGGTGTATTTGCCAGCGAAATCTAAAGTATTTTCAAAAGATTAAGCTTGCAGGTATATTACGAAAATAGGCTAGAAGTGCTTAGTAGTGATAAGAGGATCTTGCAAATCCTAGATCTGCCCAAAGTCTATTTTACATTCTTTCTTTGTACAATTTAAGATCCACCTGTGGATCTTCTATTACGAGCCTGTATATTATTTTGTATTTTGAACATTTGGTTTGTAATATTAATTTAAATCCAAGAGTTCCGTTGTGCTGGTTTTAATTGACTATGATGGTATCAACTTTACGTCACGATATTCCCCACCTGGGCCCACCGGTGTTTGGTTGAAAATACGGGGTGTGACACCTCGGATCTTTCTGAAGACGAGCTGCTGCCCAAAATCATTCAACATGTGATTTGTACGCTTTATGTCTGTCTGTTAGTGCCTTTGTAATAGGTATTTGTCCCATAAATTCAAGAACATCTTTAAAAGGCGCGATTTTCGGGATCTTATCATCAAGAAGACAATAGATATTATGTATCGGCCTGAAATATGTCTTCTTTTCCTGCACATACATAACAGACCAAAACTTAGACAAATTTTCAAAAAAAAAGTTCAACACATCTCACTTCTTACGAAGTGTTCATACGCACTCGTACGAGGTGTGCATACAGATTAACAATTTTTAATATAGTCACTTCGTACGAAGTGTACATCCTGCTCATACGAGGTGACACCTCATACAAAAATGACGATCATGAACACCAATCACCAAATTTGTGATTTTTGTTAAATTGAAAGTCCCATTATGTCCTTAACACGCCAATAATTCCAATGGAAAGTTCAATTTCAACTTTGGCCGGTTCAATTTTCCTAAATCTACGTTTTAAGATTATAAGTGCCGAATACGTTGATTTAACGGTTAAAACACGAATTTCTACCTTAACCATTGTAAGAGGTGTGTAGATCAACCTCCCCAAGGGGTATAAAAGTGGTATATCGTACGAAAATGGTCACACAGTACAAATCGCACAAAGACTCCTCTTAACTCGCACAAGCAGTGAATGACCACTTCGTACGAGATGTCCCATATATATAGGACATGGTCCACTTCATACGAGTTGGCTTCTGATTTGTGTGAGTTGTCCAACTCGTACAAGATGAATCCCAACTCGTATGTGGTACATCCAACTCGTGCGAGGTGACCTTTAAACTTCAAATTTCAATTTCAATTTTTTTGCGTATTTTAACAGTTTTAACGACCCACTCAGTTGACTAGGTCCAAGTTAATGACCATGGTTAACTGATTTGTTACCAACTCCAAGTTAATGACCTTGGATGAACAAACTTTTGTTTTTAGACAATGTAAAGTTTTAATTTAATGAACTTTTGATCTTTTTTCAAAACATTTTCCCAGTTTAGATCAGTTCCCAACCCGTTGTTTACTGGATCTCTTAGCGTTCAGCAACTCTGGATTTTGAAGATCTGCTTTCCATCATCAGTAGGCAAAACTAAGATAGAAATAAAATCTTTTTGAATTTTCCAAAGTTTATATTAAAACACTCTTAAAATCTTTTTGGGTTTTTCTGAAATGAAAAGTAAACTTTGTTACAAAACATATTTATAGACATATTTCTGTGAGTTCGAGTTAGAGGATTATAACAGTTTTTTAGACATATCACTAGTACCTTTGATCTTTATAAAACTTTAAATTCTAAACAGATTTACTTTGATTGTCAATATACTGATCCACTTAAACCTCTACACGTTTTTCAATTGTTTCAAGATACGTTAGGTAATTTTAGGAACATGACTCAAATGAGTTTCCCACCTCAGAATATACTCCCGTATCGAGATTCCTAGATTTCATATCACAGGTGAATATAGCCAATTGATATATGTATATATGGGTGATGCGAGACCTTGAGAGCGCATGTTAGTACTACCATACAGTCAAAGAGTCGAAGGCTCGACTTAAGGTGGTGTTCCAAATTTTGGAATCTTTTGTACTGCAAATATCGTATCTTTTGATATTTTCAATTTTATACAGCTTTTGGGAATGAATGCGAAAAGTATATGCAAGTTCTAGGCCATGCAAAATCAGAAGAACTCGTATAATACCCAAGATATCAATTCTCTATAAAGACCTAGTATCTCATAATCTGGCATTCTCTCAAATGAAATTTCGAAGTACTAAGACAAGATATCCGAGAGATGTTAAACCACAGATTAATCAGTTTTTCTTTTATGTTTATATCTTGAAAACAATTTACTGAATGTGTGAAGCCTACTAGCACATCATCAGTAAGACTTGTTTAAACACTTTTTATCATTACATTTCTTTAGCATACTGTGATAGTTGATGTACATTCATATCCTCTTTTTACACAAAAACTCTTTTTTGTCTTTCAATATTTTTTTATTTTTCAAATTTTCCTATATTTTTTGTATTTTTCACTACAATCTCCCATAAAATTAAAAACATATTTTTGTATTTTTTGTTTTAAATAAAGAAATGTGAAAACCGATGAGGATTACGAAAATTCATCATCCGATCCGTATTCAACCTCAAGTTTCTCATCTGATGTTAGATTTTTTAAACCATTAAGTCTCATAAGATATTTACGATTAAATGGTTTAGTATAAGAATCTGCCTTTTGTTCATCACCATGGACTTTTTCTATTCAAATAAACTTTTTCTCGTGACAATCACGGATAAAGTGATATCGAATTCCAATGTGTTTAGTTTTAGAGTGTTGAACCGGATTTTTGGTTATATTGATGGCTGCCTTATTATCTACAAATATGGGCGTATCAAGAAACTGCAATCCAAAGTATTTCATCTGCTGTTGTGTCCACAAAATTTGGAAACAACAGCTAGAAGCTGAAACATATTCAGCTTCACAAGTAGAGAGAGCGACTGTGGTTTGCTTCTTGCATTGCCACGTTACTAAGCGTGTTCCGAGAACTGGCAACCGGCCGTCGTAGATTTAGCATTAAGTTTGCAGCATCCGAAATCTGAATCAGAATAAGAATATCCAGGAAGGTCAAAGTTATCGTTTCGTGGATACCACAAGCCCGTGCTTGGGCAACCTTTCAGGAATTTGAAAATCCACTTGACTATTATCAGGTGCGACACTCAAGGACTTAATTGATAACGAGCGCAAAGGTAGGTTGGATACATGATGTCTAGTCTAGATGGTGTGAGATACATCAATGATCCAATCATCGATCTGTACAAGGTTTTATCTATCTTTACTTTGTGTTTGTCTAGGCAGATTCCATGATTCATTGCCAATGGGGTAGATAACGGTGACGTTCAGACATTTCGAAGTTCTCCAAGATATCGTGGACGTACTTTGTCTGATGGATGAAGATACCATCAGGCAATTGATCAACTTGAAGACCCAGAAAGAACTTATTCTCTCCCATTGAGCTCATTTTGAACTTCTTCTTCATGACTACTACAAAATCTTAGCATAACACATCGTTTGTTGACCCGAAGATGATGTCATCCACATAGACTTGTACAATCAGCAAGTGTCCGTTTACTTCCTTCGTGAAGAGTGTGCAGTCAACAGTGCCTCTGATAAAGCTATTGCTCAACAAGTACTGAGAGAGTGTCTCATACCAGGCTCTCGGGGCCTGATGTAACCCGTATAAATCTTTATCTAGAAGATAAACCTTATCCTTATGCACTAGATCGACGAACCCCGGTGGTTGCCTAACATACACTAACTCCTTCATAGTTTCGTAAAGAAAAGCAGACTTGACATCTAGCTGGTACACCTTGAAACCTTTCCATGACGCGAATGCAAGGGAAATGCGAATGAATTCCAGTCGAGCGACCGGAGCATAAACCTCAGTATAATCAATGCCTTCCTCCTGATGAATCCTTTAACAATGAGTCGAGATTTGTTGCGCACAACTACCCCTCGATCATCTCTTTTGCACTTGAAGACCAATTTTGTAGCGATAGCTTTTTGATTAGCCAGTAGGTCAACAAGCTTCCAGACACCAAGCTTCTCAAATTGTTGCAGCTCCTCCTGCATTGCGTTTACCCAGCTTTCATCGGCAAGTACGTCTTTGTTCGATTTGGCTCAATCTTCACTAGAAACATTTGTGCCAACAGGTGGTTGAGTAACCACTATTGATCTCAGAACTTGTTTTTGATTTGCTGCTTGATGTTGTTGATATAATAACACAAGTTCTTCTTTGTTAGTTACTTCTGGTTTGTCGAATGAATTCCATAAGCTCTCATAATTGAACATCCAGGGTTCACCAGGATTTTGAGTAGGCATTGTGTATTTTCGGCAGTCGACATGTTGAGCAAGGATCACTTGATTTAAGCTTGTCAGATATACTCTTCTCAACGGACTAGAGTAACCCACGAAAACCCTTCCAAAGATTTAGCACCAAATTTGCCGTCCGGGTCGATGACCGTACACGGAGACCCAAATGGCTCCAAAAACTCTAAATTCATCTTTCGTTGATTAAGCAGTTCGAAACATGTCTTTTTGTGAGCTTTGACGGTCAAAACCCTGTTCAACGTGTAGCAAGCAGAGGCAATGGCTTCGCTCCAAAAACTAATAGGTAACTTTGAATCGGCGAGCATTGTGCGTGTTGTTTCAATGAGAGATCGATTTTCCGTTCAGCTACTCCATTTTGTTGCAGAGTATAGGGTGTGCTGAATTCGTGAAGAATCCATTTGTTGTTACAGAATTCGAGCGTTCGAATATTCTTGAACTCGGTACCGTTGTTACTTCTTATACTTCTGATTGGAAGATGGTACAGGTTCTCTAGCTTTCTAAAGAGAATCATAAGATTTTCAAATGTTTCATCTTTACTCTCCTGAAACACGACTCATGAGAACCTTGAATAGTCGTATGTCACAACAACGCAATAAAGATCTCCAAAAATACTTTTGACGTTTAATGGCCCGAAAAGATCCATATGAAGCCTTTCTAGTGGTAACTTGATGGAATTCAGAAGTTTCCTCGGTGTGATTTCTTATGCAGCTTCCCCTTTTGTAGCTAAGACTCTTCCTTTGATTTCCATAACGCGTTGAGCTCTATGAACTATCGAGGCCATACACCACTTAATATCAATCAATTCTAATTCAACCGGATCAATCTGATCATAATCTTCTTTTGTCATTTCAGGATTCCTGATCCTTCCAGCTACCATACTTTCGTATGATTTGAGAACTAATACAAGCAAGGCCATCTGCTGTCTGGCCGTGTGTTCATTGAAATCTTGTGTTTATTGAGAGTCACAATAATGTTGCATTGTAGAATTCGTTGGTTTGAATTAGATTGATTGTTTTGACTGTTCTGAGGATTTCTTGAGCTTTGTGAAGATTGCGGAGCTTGAGGAGTGTTAGGATTGTATGACGGAGACGACTGAAACCCACTGGATTGGTTTGATGGTGGACTCATAGTATTGTTGGCACTAAAAGTAGTTTGAACCTTGGGACTTTGTATATTTCCAACATAACTACCATTGTAGTATAGGTTCACATCTTGTTGTAAGTGAGCGCCTTTGTTCTTTGCCATCTTCTACATTTCTAGCTCATGCCTTCTAAGCATCCAATAAATCTTGGCAATATGAAATTAATATATTCTATGCTGTTTTTCAGAATAGTCAGATAAGTAGTTCACTCTCCTTCTAGTAAAGAATCGGCCAGTTTATCAACTAGTTCTTCATTGGTTTTAAAAATCCCCGTTCGTTTCATTTGAACCACCAAATGAGAGGATCTTTTGATCAGTTGTTTCATATTCTCTCCTTTTATCAGATTGAAAATATCAAACTCCTTGCTTAGCAATGCTTTTCTGCCTTTTCGAAGTTGAGAACTTCCCTGGAACTTAAGTCTTAAAGCGTTCCACAGAGACTGGGCATCATCATCATGTTGTAGAAGAGCCAAGATATCTTCTTTTACTACATGTTGTAGTATATTCATCATCTTCTTCTCATTGATAAACTTCTCTTTCTCTATATCCATGAGCTGAGCCAGTGTCTTCTCACGACCACTTTCCCCTTTAGGTGCTGTGTATTTTGACTCAATTCCAAACCAACATGTAAAGTGATTAGCTTGAACCCAGTTGATGAGTCTCTCGCTACAACTGTCATAATCTTCTAAGTTCATGAGTTTTGGAGGTTTCGTCATGGTTCCCATTTCGTTCTCTAGGTTCATGTTTTGAGCTGCAGCAGTTGTAACAACAGATGTGGCGAAAGCGTTAAAGAATTCTTCTTCCATATTTTACCTAAAATTTGTCGAAAACTGTCGAAAAAAATTGATTAGAACTTGTTTTGGTGCGAAGTGTGCTTTGTGCGAGGTGGCACTGCGTACGAGGTGTTCGTATGAGGTGAATATAGAAAGCAATTTTGAAATTGGAACGATTGAGAGTCACCTTGTACGAGGTTTCTAGGTAATTCGTACGAGGTGTAATATTAGCTTGTACGAGTTGTGTTCACAGCTTCGTGTTTTTCTTGATTTTAGCAAATTTTGACATGGTTTCGATTGATTTTAGATCTGAAAGTTTTGGTTGTTCAAACTGGTTTCAACATGTTATACTAGAATCCTAGTCCAATTTGTCCATGAAATTGTCCAGATCTGAGAAAAGTTCTAAGAAGGAGTAGAAATAGAGATCTTCAATTGCTGAAATATGATCAAATGT
Organism: Scalesia atractyloides; assembly: GCA_947069175.1. Taxonomy (NCBI): domain Eukaryota; kingdom Viridiplantae; phylum Streptophyta; class Magnoliopsida; order Asterales; family Asteraceae; genus Scalesia; species Scalesia atractyloides. The sequence continues at coordinate 55,819,872 of CAMTDV010000001.1, read as the reverse complement.
CTTCGAATCAGGCCTCCTACTCTGATACCACTTGTGGGAGGATTGGCTTTCCTCTGAAAGCAACTGACCAGACTTGAGCTAACCAACGTGTGCGGAATTCATTGTTAGTAAGTTTGACAAAAGATCAGATCTACTATTTAAACGCTTCTGCTTCTTGTATTAATAAACATGGAAGAATTACAGACAACAAACTGACAGGGCTTTGCCTCAGTATAAAAAAAACAGCTCTAGACTCAACACCCTTGAGCTTCTATATATAGACATGCTCAACTCACACAAGGGTGGAAGGGGTCAACTCGTACGAGGAGCAACTCGTACTGTAGCACTTCGTACGAGGCAGTCATCAACTCGTACTAGGTGACCCTATAACAAACAAAACCTGATAAAATCTAATAGTTAAGCCCTGTTCATATACGACTTGACCCTAAGACATAGGCTATAGACATTTTGCACCAACAATTCCAATGGGACTAATGCTTTGTAACTAAGAAAGGTGCTTTAAGATGGCAGAAGGTGTGGTTTTGCATGATATTTTTGTTGTCCCTGAGTACTTTGTGAATTTGAATTATGTTCATAAGTTAACTAGAGATAACAAAGTGTTTGCTGGTTTTGATGAACTTAAATGTTATCTAAAGGACTTGTTAACAAAGAAAATCCTGGGGATTGATAGTCAGCTTGATGGTTTATACGTTTATGGAAATTTTGTTGTGCCTCATGAGTTGTGTTATAATTTTACTAGCATTTACAAGTTGTTGCATGCTAGGCTAAGATACCCTTCTGATCAGGCAGCCAAAATGTTTAGAGATACTCTAAACATTGCTTAAGAGTCTGATCATGGACCCTATGATGTGTGTCACAAAGCCAAGCAACATAGGGAGCCATTTCCTCTGAGTGAACACAAAATTTCACATTTTGGAGAACTTGTTCATTTAGATGTATGGGCCCTTATAGAGTTACTCGCAGGGAAAGGCATTAGTATTTTTTAACTATAGTTGATGACTATTCAAGGGTTGTTTGGGTTTGTTTGATGAAAAGTAAAACAAAAGTTTTTTTAAAATATTCACAGTTTTGTTAATATCTTACTCACTCAATTTAAACAAAAGGTTAAATGCTTGAGAAGTGACAATGGGTTTGAATTTATAAATAATCAGATGAATGTGTTTTGTAAACATAATGGAGTTATGTGTCAAACTTGTTGTGCCTATACTCCTCAACAAAATGGCATTACTGAAAGAAAGCATAGGCACTTGTTAAATTTTACTAGGGCTCTTTTATTTCAAAGCAATCTTCCTGTTAGGTTTGGAGTGAATTTGTTCTAAAAGCTGCTTATCTTATAAAGAGTACACCTACATCTGTTTTGCCTGGTAAAACCCCTTATAAAGTAATATATAAGTTTAAACCCATCTTAGATCATTTGAAAGTGTTTGGGTGCCTGTGTTTTTGTACTGTTTTGGATGACAGTAATAAATTGAATAGTTGAGCTGAAAATTGTGTTTTTATTGGGTATTCACATAGGAAAAAGGGATATAAAGTTTCTAGTCTTGATACTAAAACTATATTTTTTTCTCGTGATGTGAAATTCTATGAAACTATCTTTCCTTTTAAGGAACAATCTGTATTTGAGACTTTTGACAATTACTTTAAAAGCTGTTAATACTCTTTAACTTTTCTGATTTGTATGAAAATAGTGAGTCCAAAAATGTTCACAGTGTGAGTGATCCCAATGATGAGAAGAAGGGTCTAGGTGAGGCTGATGTGAGGACACATGAGGTTCAGCAGCTAGTGGTTCATGATATACCCAGTGTTGGGGCTGTAGATTAGTAGACAAGTGAGTTGTATGAATCACTAGGCATGGTTGACCCTGCGACTAACACAAATGAAGCACATACATCTTCTGAGGAGACATAGAGACTGTTAGTACTAGTGTGTTACCTAGAAGGTCAAAAAGAACCTCTATTTTTCCTAGAAAACTATATGATTTTATAGTTGAAAGGAAAGTTAAATACGATATTGAAAAGGGGTTAACTTTACAAAGCTCAACTTGATTAATAAATGCTTTGCTTATGTGCTTTCTAAGACTATTGAACCTAGGACTTATAAAGAGGTTGTCAATGATCTCAATTGGGTTAATGCAACGAACGAGGAAATTCAAGCTTTGCATAGAAATCACACATCGGATATTGTTGACAAACCTAAAGATAGAAGCATTGTAGGGTGCAAGTGGATTTTTAAAATAAAATATAAGGCCAATGGGGAAATAGAAAGATATAAGGAAAGGTTAGTGGCAAAAGGGTTTAGTTAGAAAGAAGGTGTTTGATTATGGGGAGACTTTTTCTCCTGTTGTTAAACTAGTTACTGTTAGATGCATTATTTCCATGGAAGTTAAAAATAACTAGAAGTTGTATCAGCTAGATGTAAATAATGCATTCTTATATAGTGATTTACATTAAAATGTGTGTATGTATTTGCCTGAGGATTATCGATCTAATGATGAAACCAAGGTGTGTAAACTATATAAGTCATTATATAGACTTAAACAAGATCCTAGAATGTGGAATGAAAAATTGGTTAGTGTGTTGCTTGATTGTGATTTTAATCAAAGTAAATGTGATACATCCTTGTTTATAAAAAAAATGTGATAATGTGTTTATTGCACTTCTTGTATATGTTGATGAATTGTTATTATTGGTAATTCTGTGTCTGGGATAGATAAAGTGAAAGAAATTTTTAGGTCAGAACTTTTAATTAAGGACCTTGGGTTATTGCAATATTTTCTTGGAATTGAAGTTTTGACTTATGAAGGTGGTATTTGCTTATCCCAAAGGAAATATTATACTGATTTATTGAATGGGTATGGAATGCTAGCTTTTAAACCAGTTAGCAATCCTATTGAACAAAGTCATATATTAAATGCATCTCTTAAAACTAATAATAACCTTTTGGAATATATAACTATATATTAGCAATTAATAAGAAAGTTAATTTACCTGTCTCATACTACTGACATATCGTATGCAGTACATTATCTTAGTTAGTTCATGCATAGTCCAACTAAAGGACATTTAAATATTGAATTTCATTTGCTTAGATACTTAAAAGCTGCTCCTAGTAAAGGTCTTTTGTTTAAAAGGAATGATTCTTTTGAATAACTTCATATGTTGATTCTGATTGGGCTAAATTTATTGTTTCTGGGATGTCAATTACTGGTTTTTGTGTTTTTCTGGGTAATTGTCTGGTTTCTTGGAAAGTGAAAAACAAGCAACTATATCTAGGTCTTCAGAAGAAGCTGAATATAGGGCGATGTGTGCTGCTGCATGCGAAGTTGTTTGGCTTAAAAACTTGTTAAGTGAGTTACATGTGTTTGTTACACTCCCTATTAAGCTGTTTCGTGATAATAATGTTGCAGTTTCCATTACAGCAAATCCATTTTTTCATGATAGAAGCAAGCATTTTGATCTTGATTTATATCTTTAAGAGATCACATTTCGAAAGGTGTTATAAAATGTGTAAAATTTGATAAACAACTTGCTGATTTACTTACAAAAGGAGTTTTAGTTTAAAAAACATCATTATCTTAGTAAAGAGTTAAGACTTTTGGATTTGTTTAGCTAAAGGAATGGGGGTGTTAAAAATAGTGCATCATATAATATCAATTCCTTAGTCTGTATATAATATATGTCTTATCAGTTTGCTTTATTTATGTGTTACATGGTATAATGAACCATATGAAGTGCAGATTGGGCTTAAAGGCTATTGAGCTTAAGAGAAAACTTATGGACTTGACGATTCAAGTCGGGTTATAAACCACTTTTGAGTTTCTTATATATAGTGTGGTTGTCGGAATTATCCATCAACATGAGATATTTTTTTCACTCTCATCGGTTTTCTCTCTGTTGGCGATCTAGGGTTTTAGTCTGTGAATCATACCGATTCACAACTCGTTTTGATTCTTTTGTGTTCGTTTGTGAAGATCATCATGTTGATGATCTTCTGAGAGTTAGAGAGTTAGTATTTCAGTTCATTTGTTTTGTACTATTTCTAGGGTTTATTAAAGATCTGGGTTGGGTATCTTGGAGTTTGTATCATTGATATCTTCTTTTTGACATTAATGCTAACAAGATTTTTCTGAATAATTAAGTATTATATAAAACACAATTAAACATACCGTATTTATACATATAATAAAATAAATAGTAACATGCAATTTGCGTCCCTGAAGATGGTTTGTTGCCTGGGTCCCCGATCTTCAAAAAACGCCCCACTATGAGTCCCTTAGTCTAACTTCTGTTAGTTTGAATATGTTTGACCGTCCGTTTTGGTGTGAATTGACCCATTTACCCTTGTCTTCAAAGCTTTATTAATAATTTAAGCCCTAGTTTCAATTTATCTGCAGCTTCTTAAATAACTCGATGATCGGAACACTTGCATCAGGAAATTCAACGCCACTTCAACCTTGTCACAATGATCAGTCTCTGTTGGGTAAAAAACGTGTAGTCTAATGTTATCAACAGAAATGTGGTAGGGGAAGGCCTAGGAAGAACTTTGTTGTACCATACCTTACCAATCCAAACGTGCAGGCGTATGGTCATGATCTCACTTTGATGATGAACGAACTGAGGAATATACAAAGACAACTTGGTGATTATCACATGCACGTGATAAGGAGGATAATAGATGTCGAGAGAAGTCTCAAAGACTTGAGGACAGACATCCAAGAAATGTTATTTGGCATACCACAATCAGAGTCTGTCGAGCCACTAAAGCCTAAGGCTCTGAGCCGACTTTGTGCCTATGGGGCATGGGTATTCACCTTAAAAGCCTCACCTTCCTACACCACCACCATTTGAGCCTCTTATGCCTGTTACAATACCTCATGAAAGGTTTCCTAATCCTTATTAGAATTTTCCTATTTATATGAAGTCCAGTTTAATCTGTGAAGTGGGAAAGCCATTAAAGAAGTTGAGTCGTCGGTTAACCCTTTAATGCGTGTTTGAGCTTTTAGCTAGATGAGAGAGGTTATTTATGTGGATGCTATTTTAGTGAAAGAGGAAGAAAAGGAGGAGGAAGATCCAGAAGAAAATCTAGAGTATGTCCTATATTCTGATCGTGAAGAGGAAGGGCTAAAAGTACACTAAGTGACTAGTTGATGATTTGAATTCTTAAGTGTTTTGTTTGGCATGGACTTTAGTATTTTTGTGTTGTTTGGTTTTTCATTCCAAGTTTGGTTTGTTGTTTTGTTTGGATTTTTTGTGTTTGAATTGTTGCTATGAATAAATTGTTCTTTTGATAACCCTAATTCACCAATCTTGTATATATACAAAGATATCGTGTAAGTTGTGTTAGTAGGTGTGGTTGATTGAGATATCCAAGAAGCAGAATGTGCGAGGTAATGCAAAATTTTCATAGTGCCGTTTCTTGTTTCATGATAACATATAAGTTTCCAATTCCTTTTACCTTTTGCTTCTGCTTTTTATTTTTCTTTGTATATTGAGGGCAATTTACATCTTAAGTCTGGGGATGGGGAATTGTCACTTAGAAATGCAAAAAATTTTAGAAAAAAAAATTGAAACTTCTATTATTCTTTTGACCATTGTAAGTCATAAAATGTAAAACATTAGACAATGCGATGTTTTAAGTCATGAACCTCGAGTTTGATTTTGATTGTAAGTTTTAGGAGAGAGTTTTCCAAAACAAGTCGAGGTTTTAGAATGTGTAAAAGAAGTGCCATAGTTAGTGAAGAAAGCTTACTAGGTATTTGCATTGGTACATATTGGTAACCCTAATTCCTTTCGTTTAGGTGGGTGTTTGAGCCTTTGTATATTTTTTTCATTTGTTGAGAGATACTAGTATAGCTATTTGTTACAAAACTTGCGCATGTTATACAATTAGCTAGTTGAAACAGTAATTACTATAAAAAGATGCCTAAGGCAAAAGTAGGATAATTTTGAGCCCGTGTTTACCCTTTTCGTTTCATTTTCCTACCTTTGATAAATTTCCATTAGAAGCCCTGTTGAGCCTAAACCTTTTCATTTGTTTACCCTATTATTTCACCCAATGTATACCTTTTTGTTAGCCTATTTGTTTCATTACCTTGGAAGTATAATTCAACGAAGAAATATGAAGAGATGCTACTCAAAGTGAAAAAAAAAGAAAGATAGAAAAAAAGGAAAATAAAGGATGAAAAGTAAGTAAGTAAGAAAAAGAAAAGAAAGTTGAAGATTGTCAGAAGAAGAAGGTGAATTATAGTTTGTTTAACCTTTTTGTTAACCATTTCGCTTGTTCATTTACTACCTTTGTACTCTTAACTAGAATCTTAAAGGTTCTTATGATCTGTTAGTGTTATTTGTGGATATAAGTTGTTGATTTTTAAACAAGCCTATGTTAATGATAGTTATATCTAGATGGTGAGCTAATAGTTTATCTAGCACATGATATGCTAGCTTTTCAAAAATTAGCCGAGAGGAGTGAAAAATATGAGGGGTATGTGCTATGTAGGTATTCTATAGAAGTGGACTGATTGAAGTTTGCTTTTTTTGTTTTTAAAATGTATCATCAAAATGACTTGTAGTGGATGTTAATTTCTTGCCTTTGTTAGTCTTGGGAGTTGGGCCGGGGGTTTATGATTTGAAATAACATTAGTCTTTGTTGGAGTTTTTGCAAATGGGAGTTAAGTAAATTTGTTAAGAAATTATTGGTGCAGAATGTCTATGGCCTACATCTTAGGGTTATGTCGAGTAATAGGGCTTAATTTTCAGATTTCTATTTGTTTGTATGTATATAGGCCACTTCGTACGAAGTGATGATCACCTCGTACGAAGTGAAGCAGCTCACTTGTACGAAGTGCTCTTCGGATGAAGTGGCAACTCCAACTCGTGCGATGCTTTCATGTCTATAAATAGCAGAGTTGGGGTCTTGAGTCCATAGCTGTTTTACTGATACTAAGGCGAAGGCCTATCAGTTTGTTGTCTATAATTCTTCCACCTTTATTAATACAAGACGCAGAAGCGTTTAAACAGTATATCTAATCTTTTGTCAAACTTACTAACGATGAATTCCACGCATGTTGGTTAGCTTGAGTCCGGTTTGTTGCTTTCGGGGGAAAGCCGATCCTTCCACAAGTGGTATCAAAGCAAGAGGCCTGATTCGAAGACATTTGATCATATTTCAGCAATTGAAGATCAATATTTCTGCTCCTTCTTAGAACCCTTATCAGATCTAAACAATTTCATCAACAAATTGAACTAGGATTCTAGTATAACATGTTAAAACCAGTTTAAACAAACCCTTGAAATTTTAAAACCTAAAATTAACTGAAATCATGTCAAAAATTGCAAAAAACAAGAAAAACACGAAGTTATGAACACAACACGTACAAGATAATATTACACTTCGCACGAGTTGCCAAGACAGCTCGTACGAGGTGAATATAAATCGATCCAAGTGTTAAAATTCATTTATACACCCACCTCGTACGAAGTGAGTTCCATCTCGTACGAGGCGCATAAAGTTGTCTTAAAATCATTTCTGAACACCTCGTACGTAGTGCCACCTCGCACAAAGCACACTTCGCACCAAAACAAGTTCTAATCAATTTTTTTCGACAGTTTTCGAAAATTGTTAGGTAAAATATGGAAGAAGAATTCTTTAACGCTTTCGCCACATCTGTTGTTACAACTGCTGCAGCTCAAAACATGAACCTAGAGAACGAAATGGGAACCATGACGAAACCTCCAAAACTCATGAACTTAGAAGATTATGACAGTTGTAGTGAGAGACTCATCAACTGGGTTCAAGCTAATCACTTTACATGTTGGTTTGGAATTGAGTCAAAATACACAGCACCTACAGGGGAAAGTGGTCTTGAGAAGACACTAGCTCAGCTCATGGATATAGAGAAAGAGAAGTTCATCAACGAGAAGAAGATGATGAATATACTACAACATGTAGTAAAAGAAGATATCTTGGCTCTTCTACAACATGATGATGATGCCCAGTCTCTGTGGAATGCTTTAAGACTTAAGTTCCAGGGAAGTTCTCAACTTCGAAAAGGCAGAAAAGCGTTGCTAAGCAAGGAGTTTGATATTTTCAATCTGATAAAAGGAGAGAATATGAAACAACTGATCTAAAGATCCTCTCATTTGGTGGTTTAAATGAAACGAATGGGGATTTTTAAAACCAATGAAGAACTAGTTGATAAACTGGCCGATTCTTTACCAGAAGGAGAATGGACTACTTATCTGACTATCTTGAAAAACGACTAGTAATTTCACATTGCTTAGATTCATTGAAAGATTAGAAGCATGAGCTAGAATTGAAGAAGATGGCAAAGAACAAAGGCGCCCACATGCAACAAGATGTGAACCTATACTACAAAGGTAGTTCTGTTGGAAACATACAAAGTCCCAAGGTTCAAACTGCTTTCAATGCCAACAATACTACAAGTCCACCATCAAACCATTCCAGTGGGTTTCAATCGTTTCCCTCATACAACCCTAACTCTCCTCAAGCTCCACAATCTTCACACAGCTCAAGCATCCTACGAACAGTCAAAACAACCAACCTAATTCAAACCAGCAAATTCTGTAATGCAACATCATTGTGATCTCGAAAATGCATAGGACTTAATGAGCACACGGCCAAACAACACATGGCCTTACTTGCATCAATTCTCGAATCATATGAAAGTCTTGTAGCCGGAAGGATCGGGAATCCTGAAATGACAAAAGAATATTATGATCAGATTGATCTGGTTGACTTAGAACTGATTGATATTAAGTGGTTTATGGACTCGATAGTCCGTACAGCTCAATGCTTATGGAAATCACAGGAAGAGACAGTCTAAGAGGCCTTGACAACAAACTGGGTTTTGATTAGGCTAATGTAACGTGATTCAGGTGCCGAGAAAATGGATATTTCAAGAGAGAGTTCCCAAATAGAGAAGTCAAAGGAAATCAGAATCCATTTGCTGATGATTACTACAAAAGGGCCATATATCATCGACCCCAACCTCAGACCACGTTAGTGCAGATTGAAAACAGGCCATCAAACTCAATAAATAAGGCTCTGGTTGTCACCCAAGAAGATGAAGGATTCAACTGGAATAAGTATATCACAAAGAATGAAAGCCTCGCACTAGTAGATGAGATAATTGAAGAACCAGAACAGACAGAGGAAGAATATGTTGAGGCTTCCTTTGAAGAAGCACCAGAAGAATATTCTAACACTTCGTCAGAGGAGGAAGAACTCTTAAATAGTGCATTTAGACATCTATTGCCTTCTGATATTCTTAAAACTTTTGCAGGTTACTTTGACTCAAGCTACCAACCACTGTGTGAAGAAGAGACAAAGCCTGAAACAATAGGAGTGATTGACGTAATCAAGGAGATGACTTTGGAGATTCTAACTGACATAGCAGACAAAGTTTTAATGGCTAACGTGAAAGAAGTAGTTACTGAGGAAGCTCAAGAAGCTAGAGTCAAATCGATAAATGTGTCAGTAAATGAGTCAGTGGAGGAAGTAATTCAGGCTCAAAGTGTCAAAGAAGAAACACCTTGCATGAAGTGCAAAGATCCATGCAAGGAGTGTGTCGAAGAGATAAAAGATACAAAGAGTTGAACACTCATGCAGATAATTTGTCATGTATTATAATACAACAAAAGAAGCATATGACAAATTAAGTAAAACAATTAAACAATTTGAACAAGTGATCATAGAAAATCAAAAAACTCTTTCGATGCTCAAGGCAACCGTAATGGACAAACAGATGGCCATCAATAATCATTAAAATACACTTGCCGAGCTAAAAAGTGATATTGAGAAAATGAAAATCGAAACTGAACGGGTTAACAAGTTGTTAATCAGTTATTCTACCAGTTCATACGTCATTGATCACATTCTTCCGAAATTTGAGAGCAAGGAAGATGATAAAATTGATGAAACCAAAGGTGTAGGTTATGATCGTGTTCCACCACCCTTGTGGAATAATTATGCAAGAAAGAAACCATCTGGGGTAGAAAAGGCACTCAATGTAAAATTGAAAACCGAAAAGAAAAACAAGATGCATGAGAACATCGACGTTACATACACCAAAATAGAAAATGACTGTGAATCTGAAGTCGTAAAAATAGTGGTTGAAAAAGTTCTGGAAAATAAGTCTGACAAGTCTGAATGTTCGATTTTTGAAAGTGCATAGTAAAATCTCGAAAAATCTGAACCAGATGTTGCATCATCAGAAAATGGTTTAAAAGATGATCCGAATGTAGTTGTGTACAAAATGAATGGATCTAATAAACTATACTCCGATGAGGATTTCCCGATTCAGAATGTAAATCTTGATCGAGTTGATAAGTTTTTTTAAGCTGGTTGAAGTTTGTCATTCTGATACCGAAAAACAAGATGCGTCATTTTACTCCAAATCAAAATGTGTTTACAAAAATTACCATCAGAAGGGCAGGGACTATCCTGAAAATCGCAGAGCAGGTTTGGGTTATCAAAATAAAAAGAAGAACAACAGGTTCCAAAAATCAAACTTTATAAAGAAAATTGATTTTGTCTATGGAACAAACACTGAAAGTGAAAAAGAGAGCATTGGTAAACAATCCAATGATGAATTTAAAAAAAGAAAAAGAGAGTAGAAAACATGATTTGGATTAATCTGTTAGAAATGACAATAGAACGTGTTACAAATGTAACAAAGTCGGGCATATTGCACGACAATGTTCTCAAAGAAATCCAAAACCTGTTTTACAGCTCGAGAAGATCTATAGAAGATGTGAAGCAAAAAGCTCCCAAGTTTGTACCAAAACAAATCCTAAAAAGAAATAATGAATCCGACAAAGTTGTGAAATCAACAACTCAACATAATTTAAAATTTGAAATTGATGAAACTTCAACCAAGAATAGTCAAAAGGATTCAAAATTTTATACCAAAAAGGCAGTTTGAAAACACAAACTTGGGTAGCTAAAATCCAACCATCTTCTGCAGAATTGAAAACACTTGTTCCAGTTAAATCTAAGATTGAACAGGATGTCAAAATCAAAATTCTGAAGTTTGATATTCCAAACCCACCCAAGACCAAGCAGGCTTGGATTTCACTGTTTAAGTAATTACTTATTTGCATGTGTAGGGCCTCCCAAGGTCAATTATATCAAAGTGGATCATGGACAGTGGAGCTTCTCGTCACATGACAGGAATTTTTGGCTTGCTTTATGATTTAAAATCTATTCATGGAGGTTATGTGGGATTCGCTAGAAATCAAGGTGGGAGAATTGTTTGAAAAGGGAAGCTTTCAAATGGAGTGGTTTTGTTCGACAAAGTAAACTATATTGCTGAATTAGAGAACAATCTTCTGAGCATCTTGCAAATTTGTGATAAGAAGTTTACAACGTACTTCAACGATAAGGAATGTTTAATTCTGAAGCCGGGGTTCAATATTCCTAAGGAGTGGATCCTCATGCACGCTTCACGAGAAAATGATCTTTATGTCCTAGACATGAGCGTCGCATCGACCACCTCGAAATTGGCACAATGTTTTGTAACCAAAGAGACTGAGAAAGAATTAATCCTCTGGCATAGAAAGATGGGGCATATTCACTTAAGAAAGATGAACTACCTTGTACACAACAACCTTGTGGAGGGTGTCAATCTCAAAATTTTTCATCTTGACGACGATTTTCTTAGCTGCAAAAACGGGAAGCAACATAAGAAATCACACCCGAGGAAACTTCTAAACTCCATCAAGTTACCACTGGAAAGGCTTCATATGGATCTTTTCGGGCTAGTAAACGTCAAAAGTATTTCTGGAGATCTTTATTGCCTTGTTGTGAAAAACGGCTATTCAAGGTTCTCATGGGTCATGTTTCAGGAGAGTAAAGATGAAACATTTGGAAATCTTATGATTCTCTTCTAGAAAACTAGAGAACCTGTACCATCTTCCAATCAGAAGGATAAGTAGTGACAACGGTATCGAGTTCAACAATAATTGAATGCTCGATTCTGTAACGACAAAGGAATTCTTCACGAATTCAGCGCCTCCTATACTCCGCAACAAAATGGAGTAGCTGAACGGAAAAAGCAATCTCTCATTGAAACAACACGCACATTGCACGCCGATTCAAAGTTACCTATTAGTTTTTGGAGCGAAGTCGTTGCCTCTACTTGCTACACATTAAACAGGGTTTTGACCGTCAAGGCTCACAAGAAGACATGTTTTGAACTGCTTAATCAACGAAAGCCGAATTTATAAGTTTTGGAGCCATTTGGGTCTCCGTGTACAGTCATCGACCCGAACGGCAAATTTGGTGCTAAATCTTTGGAAAGATTTTTTGTAGGTTACGCTAGTCCATTGAGAAGGGTATATCTGCCAAGCTTAAATCAAGTAATCCTTGCTCAACAAGTCAATTGTCGAAAATACACAACGCCTAGTCAAAAGTCTGGTGAACCCTGGATGTTCAATTATGAGAGCTTATGGAATTCATTTGACCTACTAGAAGTACCTAACGAAGAGGAACTTGTGTTATTATATCAACAACATCAAGCAGAAAATCAAGAACAAGTTCCGAGATCAATAGTGGTTACTCAACCACCTGTTGGCAGAAATGTTTCTGGTAAAGGTCCGAGCACGACTCAATTTGAACATGTCTTCGATCAAGTAGTAAATACCACTAAGCCCACTCTCTACCAGACGGATGATTTTGAATCTGATGTTGAGCCAACGTATGATAATGGTGGTGAATCTAATTCCGATAAAGGATCTGAGTAGATAACAAGTCTACTAAATCAATCTGCAAGTCCCAGAAATTACAATGAAGCATCAACAACTGATACGATTACCGAACAAAATATCACAAATTTGGAAAGTGAAGTAGATGTTCCTAACAAAGTAATTCCAAGAAATTTGACCTACCATCCATCAGCTAATATTATCGGATAAGTACAAGCTTGAGTGAAAACACGCAATCAGATAAACAAAGATCTTAGTTGTTTTATACAAAGATTGCACCAGTTCAAGAATGTGCTGACATCATTGTTTTATTTCGCAGACTGAGCCAAAATCGAACAAAGACGTGCTTGCCGATGAAAGCTGGGTAAACGCAATGCCGGAGGAGCTGCAACAATTTAAGAAGCTTGGTGTCTGGAAGCTTATTGACCTACCGGCTAATCAGAAAGCTATCGCTACAAAATGAGTCTTCAAGTGCAAAAGAGATGATCGAGGGGTAGTGGTGCGCAACAAAGCTCAACTCATTGTCAAAGGATTTCATCAGGAGGAAGGCATTGATTATACTGAGGTTTATGCTCCGGTCGCTCGACTGGAATTCATTCGCATTTCCCTTGCATTCGCGTCATGGAAAGGTTTCAAGGTGTACCAGCTAGATGTCAAGTCTACTTTTCTTTATAAAACTGTGAAGGAGTTAGTGTATGTTGGGCAACCACCAGGGTTCGTCGATCTAGTGCATAAGGATAAGGTTTATCTTCTAGATAAAGATTTATATGGGTTACATCAAGCCCCGAGAGCTTGGTATGAGACACTCTCTCAATACCTTTTGAGCAATGGATTTATCAGAGGCTCTGTTGACTGCACACTCTTCATAAAGGAAGTAAACGGACACTTGATGATTGTACAAGTCTATGTGGATGACATCATCTTCGGCTCAACAAACGACGTATTGTGTAAAGATTTTGAAACAGTCATGAAGAAGAAGTTCAAGATGAGCTCAATGGGAGAGATGAAGTTCTTCATCCATTAGACAAAGTACGTCCACGATATCTTAGAGAAATTCGAAATGTCTGGAACATCACCATTATCTACCCCATTGGCAATCAATCATGGAATCTGCTCAGATAAAGACAGAGTCAAGATAGATTAAACCTTGTACAGATCGATGATTGGATCATTGATGTATCTCACAGTATCTAGACCAGACATCATGTATACAACCTGCCTTTGCACTCGTTATCAAGCAAGTCCTCGAGTGTCGCACCTGATGATAGTCAAGCGGATTTTCAGATACCTGAAGGGTTGCCCAAGAACGGGCCTGTGGTATCCGTGAAATGACAACTTCGACCTCACTGGATATTCTGATTCAGATTTCGGATGTTGCAAACTTAATGCCAAATCTATGACAGTTGGTTGCTAGTTCTTCGGAACACGCTTAGTAATGTGGCAATGCAAGAAGCAAACCACAGTCGCTCTCTCTACTTGTGAGGTTGAATATGTTTCAGCTTCCAGCTGTTGTTCCCAAATTCTGTGGATATAATAGCTGATGAGAGACTTTGGATTATAGTTTCTTGATATACCAATATATGTAGATAATGAGGCAGCCATCGATATAACCAAAAATCTGGTTTAACACTCTAAAACTAAACACATTGAAATTCGATACCACTTTATTCGTGATTGTCACAAAAAAGGTTGATTCGAATAGAAAAATCCACACTAATGAACAAAAGGTAGATTTTTATACCAAACCATTTAGTCGAACTAGAATTAAATATCTTATGAGACTTAACGGTTTGAAAAATCTTACATCAGATGGGGAAATTGATGTTGAATACGGATCAGATGATGAATTTTTGTAATCCTCATCGGGGTGTCAAGTTTTTAGTTTTAAAATTTTCTTTCTTTAAAAACAAAAATGCAAAAATATGTTTTTGATTTTAGGGGGAGAATTGTTGTGAAAAATACAAAAACATATAAAAATTTAAAAAATACAAAAAAAAATGAAAGACAAAAATAGTTTTCTTGTAAAAAGAGGATATGATAATACATCAGTGAACTATCACAAGTATGCTAAGAAATGTAATGTTAAAAAGTGTTTAAACAAGTCTTATTAATGATGTGCCAGTAGGCTTGGCAATTCAGTAAATTGTTTTCAAGATATAAACATAAAAGAAAAACTGATTAATCTGTGACTTAACATCTCTCGGATATATGGTCTTAGTACTCCGAAATTTCGTTTGAGAGAATACTAGATATGAGATACTAGGTCTTTGTAGATAATTGATATCTAGGATATTATACGAGTTCTTCTGATTTTGCATCGGCAATAGCCTAGAACTAGTATAATGTTTTTCGCATTCATTCCCCCATAGTTGCATAAAAAAATGAAAATATCAAAATATACGATCTTTGAAGTACAAAAGATTCCAAAATTTGGAACACCACATTAAGTCGAGCCTTCATCTCTTTGATTGTACGGGAGTACTTACCTGAGCTCTCAAGGTCTCACATCACCCATATATACAAATATCAATTGGCTATATTCACCTGTGATATGAAATCTGGGAATCTTGATACGAGAGTATATTCTGAGGTGGGAAACACAGTTGAGTCATGTTCCTAAAATAACCTATTGTATCTTGAACAATTGAGAAATGTGTAAAAGTTTAAATGGATCACTATACTGACAATCCAAGTAAATATGTTAGAACTTAAAGTTTTATTAAGATCAACGGTACTTGTGATATGTCTGGATACTGTTATGTTCCTCTTAACACGAACTCACTAAAATATGTCTGTAAATATGTTTTGTAACAAAGTTTACTTTTCTTTTCATTTCGTTTCAGAAAAACCCACAAAGATTTTGAGAGTGTTTTAATATAAACTTTAAAAAATTCATGAATTTTATTCCTATCTTATTTCGGGCTACCGATGTTGGAAATCGGATCTTCAAAATCCAGAGTTGCTGAATGCTGAGAGATCAAGAAGTCAACAGGTTGGGAGCTTATCTGAATAGAGAAATTGTTTTGAAAAGATCAAAAGTTCAATAATTTGAAACTTTACATTGCCTAAAGACATAAGTTTGTTCATATAGTGGTCAACCAAGGTCATTAACTTTGACTTGGTAGGCAAATTAGTTAGCCAGGGTCATTTACTTGGACTTGGTCAACTGAGCGGGTCTTTGAAACTCATAAAATCCGCAAAAAAATACAACAATTGAAGTTGGACAGTCAACTCGCATGAGTTGAAAGCCACCTCGTACAAGTTAGAGTTCATCTCATACGAGTTGGTCACCTCGCACATGTCAGATGCCAACTCGTGCGAAGTGTTCTTCGCCTATATATAAGGGACAACTCGTACGAGGCAGTCATTCATTGTTTGTGCGAGTTAAGAGAACCCTTGTGCGATCTATATTGTGTGAACACTTTTCGAACTATCGACGATCTATACAAACATTCGAGAGGTTGATTTGCACACCTCTTAAAATGGTTAAGGTAATTAACTTCAATTTAACACTTAATTTGAGATTTTCGGCCCTAACTACTAAAAAAACGTAGATCTAGGGCTTTTGGACTAGTTAATCTTAAAATTGAACATTAATAAGTGTGTATCGGTGTTATTAGGATGTTATGGAACCTTCAATTTCACGAAAATCACAATTTTGGTGTTTGAGGTTCATGACCGTCATTGTCGTACGAGTTGCACCTCGTACGAAGTGCATAAGCACACCTCGTACGAAGTAACTATGTTCAAAATGTTAATCTTTATGTCACCTCATACGAAGTATCTATAATGAAAATTATTTTTGCACACCTCGTACGAAACGACTATGTTCAAAATGTTAATCTTTATGTCACCTCGTACGAAGTGTCTATAATGAAAATTATTATTACACACCTCGTACGAAGCGATAAATTCATAAACGTAATTGTTACACACCTCGTACGAAGTGTAATTAGTCAAAATTGTTAAGTGTTTATACACACTCAGTATGAAGTGGTCTTTTTTGAAACATTTGAAATTTTTCTAAGTGTTGGATCATTATGTATGTGCAGGAAAAGAAAACATCATTCGAGCCTATCCACAACATATGTTGTCTGCTTGACAAGGATATTCCGGAAATCGCTCCGTTCAACGAAGTTCTTGACTTTATGAGATGTATTCCTATTACAAAGGCCCTGACAGACAGACGTAAAGCGTATAGATCACATATAGAATGATTTTGGGCAGCGCCTCATCTTCAGGAAAATCCAAGGGCGATAATCTCTTTTGTTAGAGTCGGAAATGAGGACTTGGAGGTCAAGATTATGGAAGACCTGATTCATGAAGTTTTGGAACTTAAAGATAAAGAAGGTGATCCAACGGGATATCCTGAGCGCATGGAAAAGGGCTGTTTCTATAGAATGGGATATACTGGTTACGTGAATGCAACACCGTTCAAAAAGGCAAATCTTGGTAGGCAATATAAATTCCTTGCACATTTTGTGATACATGCACTCAGCCATCGGAAAGGAGGATTTGACGATATGGTCGATTATCAAATGTGCATAATTGAAGCTCTCATATAAATCTGCCTTTCAACTTCAGCAAGCTAATCTTCGAGCACATAATGCTAAACATGAATAGAGAGAAATTTCTGCAATATCCAAGATTTATTCAAATGATGCTTGATGATCAAATTTCCAAATTTGGAAAAGAATGAAGATGATGAGTTGAGGCTAGAACACATGGATGTGGAAACATTAGCAAGATTGAATTTACACATGAAGAAGTCGGTAGAACCTACTACTAAACTGATATTTGGTGCCATCAAAGATAAAGATTATGTTGCTCCTCCGAAAGGTATGTAGAGAAAGGCTTCTAGTGGTGATGAAAAAGAAGAGGATGATTGTTTAGAAGGTTTTGAGTCCAAACGAAGCAGCTGGTACGAAAAAGATGAATCTAAGAAACGAAAGTGCTCAACCCCAAAGAAAGCTGCAGGGGCCTCCTCTTCAACAGCTCCTAAAAAGTCCAAACGCGTAATTGTGCATAAATTTCTAATCGATGAACCTGACGTTGAGGTAGCAACAATTAATGAACATGTTCTTGAAGAAGTTCGTGAAGAAGAGCAAGTGAATGTTGAAGTTCAAACAACTATGCATATTGATGCAGAGGCTGAGAATGTTCAAGATGATGTTTTCTCTGCAACTTCTGAACAAGATAAATAACAAGCTTAGAATGTTGGAAAGCATAAAGTAGCCAGGAGGAGATGATAGAGATGGTGTTATTTCGTCCTCTGAAGATACTGATTCAGAACTCAACATTGCAGCATAAAGAGAAAAAGATAGAATAAGAGAGGAGGAACACAAGCGTAAAGAGGATGATGATTTATATGTTCCTTCGGATTCGGATGAAGAGTTAGTGACTTCTAAAACTGCCAAGAGACCAACCAGACGCACAAAAAGTAAAGTATCTACTACTTCTAAAATAACAGTCTCTCCATCTACGGTTAAGGTGAGAAAGAAGTATGGGAGGAAGAGGAAGAAAGTTGGGGAGGTTGCTACTTTGAAGAGGTTGTTGAACCACCACCTACAACACCTTAATTCTCCAATACCACCACCACAAACTATTCCACCATCTCCACAACACACACCTCCATAACCATCACCTCAAAAAAGGCCAACACCTCCCATGCCATCATAATCTACTCCCTAATCCGGTCAAAGACAATCTTTGGGAGATAGATTTCCTACTTACTTTGGTGATATTCCATTCGCAGAGGGTTTTGACTCAGACATGTTCAATGATAACAAAATTAATGAGTTGGAAGCAAAGATAAAGGTGATGGAAAGCAGAATAAACTTTGTGGAAGAAGATAAACAAAGATTGGAAGCATTGTTGATAGTGTTGGTGGATGACAATGCAAAATTGGGCGATATTGAAAAAAGGTTAAAGAAAATGAAGCCCAGCTTAAGCTGCTCCAGACAGAAAATATACACTTGGTCCCTATGCTAACAAGTATCACTGCTGAAAATGTAAGATTACATCTGGTAGTTAAAGAGTTGGAGTCTGAAAAAGCTAAAAACGGCAAGAAGTTTGACATGTTGTTTAAAGTTCTACACAAAAGATATGATATCAACTTCGCGGCAGAACATGATGAAACTGAAACTGAAGAAGCAAAAGCCAGAGCAGCAGAGCATGCACGTACAGCTGAAGTTGTAGCTATTGCTGATGGTAAAGGGAAAGGAAAGATAGATTAGATTCCTTTGACTGCCCAATCTGTGGCAGAAGTTGAATCTGTGCCAGATACAGAGTCTATCATTGGAGGAGTGTCACCTTTAAAATATGTGCTCATTGGTGAAAGTGTCGTCGTTGGTCCTAAACTGTCAAAACAATATCATTTGGAGAAGCGAAAGAAGGATGCTGAAATCGATGCGGAGGTCGATTCCTTTTTCGAGGACGATGATGAAGAGGAAGGTGATAAAGATGATAGTGATTAGAGTGAGAAAAGGGATAAGGATGATAAAGGTGATGATGACAGTGATCCAGGAGGTACTGGTTTGATTGTTGAGACTGAAAAGAGTGATGAGACTCTTGATTATGATGTCTTTCTAAACGACTCAGCTAATCAAGAGAATGAATCTCAAGTTCAGGGGGAGAGGAAGGACTCTGTAATGGAAGATGAGCAACAAAAAATCCTCACAACTGTCCCTATTACGACTGTTCCTGATGTGCAAAATCCAAGAATCTTCTATCTGGAGCACGATGTAGAAGAAGGAGAATTCGTTCATAGCTACACCAAGGAAGAAATAGTCGAAATGTTGGGAGTAAACGAAGGATCCTTTGTTTTTTATTTTGAAAATGAATTAAGTAGCATTAGTGCTTCACAGCCTAATGATTATCTTTATAAGTATGTGCCAGAGGCATGATAGGGTTGTCGTAGAGGATGATTCTGACGAAGAGAATAAAGCTAGATATTCTGGTGAAGGAACAGATGACTTCCCAACCTTTGAAGAGTTGTTCTCTGAAGTGAATGATGATCCGTTGAAAAGAAAAGTCGAGGAAGCTGTCAAAGAAGGAAATGTGCCTAAGCGTCTATCCAAAGAAGAGATTGTTGTAGCAAAGAAGTATTGGTTTAAAGATATGCCTCAAAAGAGAAAGTTCAAACGCCCACTTGCTTTCTTTTCTCAAGATCTAGACAAATCTTTGGGAGATATTCTAAGCTGGGGTTGGATAGAGGAGCTAAATGTTTTCGTAATCAGAAGAGAATTCGATATTCACTACTTCAAGTACTTAAGTGACATCAAGACGTTGACATTTTGGGATATTGAAGAGTTTGTTCAAACAAAATGTATCAATCTCAAGATGAGGTTTCATGATCAACGTCTATGGAAGCTGATAAAGCTTGAAGCTATGCATGGTTTTAGATACCGGAAGCCGCACATTCCTCGAAGAGTTATCAAGTTTGATCCAGTATAAAGCAGAAGGATGTTACATTGATTGTGAAGAAGCCGCGAGCAATAAAGAATATGCCACTAATAAACTTTTCAAATGGTGGCATTATGACTCAGAGACAAGAGAGGCGGTGATCTGCGTACAACATGATGATGATTCATGGAAGATCATTGAGGAATTAACTGAAGCTGTGATTGCACATAAACGAATTTATGGATTATGGAGTGGGATCCGTGTACTAGACCCGATGTGGCTAGTAAACTACTCAAAGAAGGATATTGATTGTTTATTCTACAGTAAGATCAGCTTCGAAGAGATAGATAAAGTGCAAGCGTTGCAATTCCAGCAGGTTATAAATGTTTGTTATGCTAACGATATTGATTCAGGATAAGCCTAGAATACTGAATGGAGAAAGCTTGAAGAGAAAAAGCAGCGTAAAAAGGAACGTAATCAGGAAAGAATTGCCGAAAGAATGAGAATTGCAGCATTAAGAAGATTTCAATACGGTGATACCTACAACAGACCTCCTTCTACTGATCAGACACCTATTCCATCTGAGGAGCGTCGTAGGCCATGGAAGCACTTTTTAGGGCGATAATGTCAAATGCTTTTGAAGATCTTTTTGAAGACTGACCCAGACTGCGGCAATATCCAATGGGGAGCTTGTTGGTGCAGAATGTCTATAGCCTACGTCTTAGGGTCATGTCAAGTATGTAATAGGGTTAACTGTCAGATTTCTATTTGTTTATGTGTATATAGGCCACTTCGTACGAAGTGATGATCACCTCGTATGAAGTGAAGCAGTTCACTTCATACGAAGTACTCTTCGGACGATGTGGCAACTCCAACTCATGCAAAGCTTTCATGTCTATAAATAGCAGAGTTGGGGTCTTTAGTCCATAGTTGTTTTACTGATACTAAGGCGAAGCCCTGTCAGTTTGTTGTCTGTAATTCTTCCACATTTATTAATACAAGAAGCAGAAGCGTTTAAACAGTAGATCTGATCTTTTGTCAAACTTACTAACGATGAATTCCACGCATGTTGGTTGATCTTTTGTCAAACTTACGAATGATCCTTCAACAGAAATGAATTGCTTAGGGACAGACAATGTTCAAGTGTGGGGATATTTGATATGTCTGAAAGACAACATGTTTTTATAGTGTTAAAACCTGTATTTTAATTGTTGTTTGTTGTAAATATTGCATCGAATGATGCAAAAGAAACCCTAAGAGAGGAGGTAACCATAAGAGAAAGAGGAAAAAAGGGTTGTTGAAGGTCAAGGATTCAAGATCGGACTATTCAAGGAAGAAGAACGTACATGAGGATAAGGGATTGATCCTTACTTAGTTAGAACCCTTCATATTGTCATTTCTAGTTGATTTCTATCATGTATTCGATAAATTCATTAGCTTTGTTTGTTACTATGAGTAGCTAACCATGCCATAGACGGTTAAGGTAGGATGCTTCTTGTTACTTTGCATTGAATTGGTTGATTTTGTTATGAAAGTGTGTTTTAAGTAAGGTTTGCTTTTGAACTTTTGATAGTGTAATTTGTATGCTAAGTATTGATATTCAAATGAGTTTGAGTGGATGATTTAGGTACTTCTATGAGGTTATGCATGTTAGATCTGCTCTGTTTATTTTTAGGATATATATCGATCGTTAGTCTAGGGTTGGATGCTTAGTAGGCAAAGGACAAAGTTGTTTGGGTATTGGTAATTCATATGGGCCACCTATCGGAAGAATCTAATTAAATAGGTTTTGAAACTAGTTAAGCGTTTGCTTTAAATTGAGTAGTCTAGATAGTAATTTGCTCAATTCGTTAATCTAGGTTTCCAGAACAATATAAGAGACTCTTAGATCACAAGGGATGAGTAAATGTCTTAGTTACTTAGAACTAAATAGTTGGGTGTGTCTATAGCCTGGGTGTTTGGGGACATTAGGCTAACCCGAGGGGGCTCTAGCTTTTTAACAATACACCATGGTTACGAGTGTCAACTATGACGAGTTTTTCATAAGAATCATAATCAACTACTTTGCAAAAGTAAGAAGATGATCCTGAACCTAATTGGTTATCTTCTTATCATTATTTTCTAAACTTAATCAAATAGGTTGTTTATTGTCTTCTGATTATTAAAAGTTACTTAAGTTAGATATTACGAAAGAGATAGGTTAATAGATCCTAGTGTCCGCGTATTGATACTTACTATTAGTGGAGTTTATGTCCATAGCCTAGAAATCTAAATGTACATAACGTGTAACGTTTTGAGTCTATGTCCGGATAGAGGTTTTGCTAGGCTCTCAATAGGTCGGTGCGATACGATTAGAGATTGGGTTAAAGACATCACATTACATGATGACATCATATGATATGTATATCTTATCCACCATGTGATATGCATGATGTGCATCATCATGATATTACACATAAAAAGCTAGTCATACATGAGACATTACTAACATTGTGATATGCTAGAAGAAGTATGCATGGTATGAAGATGAATACACAAGTCACAAAGTCATACGCATGGGACAAGTACAAAGCACGTAGGACTCATATTTACATAGGAGTCATATGTTCAAGTCTCCTACGCATTGATTCACATCTTCTATATATAGGCCAAGATTCATGCGCTTTAGTTAACTCTTCATAACTTCATAGATTGATCTCAAGGAGAGCTTATAGAAAGGATTGTAAACATAACAAAACTTTGTCTAGTTTGTCGTGTGACTTGAATAAAGCTTCAACGATTGTATTTAGCTAACTTGTTTAGGAGTACGCTTCGTTTTACGGATTCAGCACGTTAAAACAAGGTTACACACAGATCTAGTGTTTGTAACGAACTGTTCCTGAAGCTACAAATGTTATTAGATCTCGGATAGCTCTGCATGTAATTGTTGTTCGAATTGGACGAGTTTTGGACTATTTTTGTTGATTTTAAGTTAAAATTTCGAACATTTTGAACATCATTCATGTAATCTAAATAGTTTAGATGTGTTACAAATCAAACTTTATTGATTTCGAACAGTTTATATTCTCATATGGTTTGAAAGATGATAAACTTTGAACATAACTCTTAATATTTTTAAATGGTGTCAAAAACTGATTTGTTTGTGTAACCTGTTATTCAAGATTCACAAATTCTTCAAACATAACATCAAGTTCAGATCTGAATCAAGAGTTGCAGGTGGTACATATTTGCATCGAAATTGAAGGTATAGTTTATCATTAATTAGATCTAAATCGAAGTCATAAATAACAAAGAAGAAAGACGAAGGATTATTTTTGTGTGAATCATAGAAGAAGATCTTTTAATTGATAGGTGATTCGAATTAGGTTTGTTGTTCATCGAAAAGGTAGTAGTGTGTGCTGCTGGTTGTTTGTCTTGTTGGAAGAAGTTTCAAATTAAGTTATGTGTTGTGTATTGCTGAGTAAGAATCGGTAAGTATTGTTGTTGTTTTTTTGGTAAAGAAGAAGAAAGAGTAGAGTTTGTGTATCGTTGAAGGTTTTTCTGATTAGAAATTAATCGAAGAAGAAGTTGGTTGATGTATATAAATACAGTTGATGTTTAAAAAGATTTAGAGTTTTGGTGTTGTTGCTATGCTTTTTGAATAAGATTGTTAGTTATTAGCGACGATTGTGTTTGTTGGTAAAAAGAGTTTAGGGTGTTTAGTATAAAAGGTGGGAAAACAAAAAAATTGAGAAGCTAATATCGAGAAGACAATAAAAAGCCCTCGGAATCATCAAATTTTTAGCAAAATAATAATAGAACAATGAAATATTATAAGTGGGTTGGGAATTTTTTTCGAAAATCAATTGTTTTTTAAAGAATTGAAATGACTTTTCTTAGTATGTTTTAATTAAAAAATTAATTCAAGTTAGACTGAAGTATAAGATTTGAAAAGGGATCAAACTTAGTGAATTAGATTTTTGACATTACATATGTCTAGGGAATCAAATTGAAAACGGATAAAACATAATGAAACGGCTCCAAGTTTCAATAATTCAGATGACTCTGAATCTGATGCTGAACCGACATATGATGAAGACGGGTCTATATCTGATGGTGAATTCAATTTGATGTTTTACTAGAAGATCAGAATGAAGTAACCAGCACACGTAATAACATTCCTGCTGATACACAAGCTGTTGAATAGAATATTACTAATCTGCAATCAGATTTCAGTGTTTCCACCGAGGTAATGCCAAGAATGTTATATTACCATCCTCTAGATTTCATAATTGGTAAATTACAAAGCGATGTGAAGACCCAAAACCTAGTAAATCAGGGGTTAAGCTGCTTGTATACCCAAGTTGCTCCTTTTCATAACAGGTTCTTATTCAAGTGTTTTATATCATAGATAGAACCAAAGACTTATATAGAGAGGCTTTAAAAGATGAGAATTGGGTCAACGCGATGCAAGAAGAACTATCATCGTTCAAGAAACTTGGTGTGTGGAAGTTGGTGGACTTTCTGAAAGATCATAAAAAGATCAACACCAAATGGGTTAAGTGCAAGAAAGATGATCAAGGCGTAATAGTTAGAACAAGGCTCGACTGGTAGTGCAAGGATTCTGTCAATAGGATGGGATAGATTTTACAGAAGTCTCCACTCCGATTGAGAGACTAGAAGTGGTATGAATCTTTCCCTGGAAGGGCTTTAAGGTGTATCAGTTAGATGTGAAGTTTGATTTCTAATATTGGAAAGTGAAGGAAGAAGTATATGTCAGTCAACCACCGGGTTTTGTCGATCCTATCCACAAAGATAAGGTTTATATGCTAGACAAAGCTTTGCTCGGACTACAAAGTGTTGAGAGCTTGTTACGGGACGCTACATCATCTTCTCGATAACAACTTTGTCCGGGGCACAGTGAATATCACTCTTTTCACTCGGGTGATAGACGGATACATTTTGATTGTTCAAATCTACGTAGATGACATTATTTTCGGATCAACTAACGATGCTCTCTTCAAAGATTTAGAAGCGGTCATGAAGCAGAAATTCTAAATGCGCTCGATGGGGGAGATGAAATTCTTCATAGGACTTCAAGTGTATCAACTGCTAGATGGTATTTTCATCCACCAGACAAAATATGTGAACGATATCCTGAGAAATTCAAGGTGACAACACATCTCCAATGTCTACCCCACTTGCTCAAAATCATGGAATAGGCCGATATCCTACAGGCGAAATGATTGACGAGACACTTTATCGCACCATGATCGGATCTCCGATGTACTTAACGGTTTGAGACCTGATATAATGTATCCGACTTGCCTTTGTGCACGTTATTACTCTAGTCCGAGGGTTTCTCATCTGGTGATCGTCAAGCGGATTCTATGCTATCTTAAGGGTTGCCCGGGAACCGGTCTCTGGAACCCACAAAATGACGATTTCGATCTTCAAGGTTACTCGGATTCAGACTTTGGATGTTGCAGGCTAAACGCAAAATCTACAACCGCAGGATGTCAATTCTTTGGCTCACGATAGGTAACGTGGCAGCGTAAGAAACAAACCACAATCTCTTTCTCAACCTGTGAGGCAGAATATGTATTTGCTTCTAGCTGTTCTTACACAAAACCGTTAGATAAAACTAAATTTCAGTATCTTTTGAGATTGAATGGTATAAAAGATTTGTCATCAGGCGGGGATACAAAGAGTGAAACCGAGATGGATGGAGATCTTAAGTACTTTGTTTTTAATTTCTTTCTTTAAAATCCAAAAATATGTTTTATATTTTAGGGGGAGAAATGTTGGGAAATACAAAAACATATGAAAATTTTGTAAAAGTACAAAAACAAAAAATAAGACTGAAAATGAGTTTTTTTTGTTAAAAAGAGGAAATGATAGTACATCAGTGGACTGTCACAACATGCTAAAGAAATATAAAGTCTAAAAGTTGTTAAACGGTGTCACTAATGATGTGTAAGTAGGCTTCGCAAATTTAGTAAGTTGTTTTCGAGATATGAAGATAACGAAACTTCTTAATTAAAGTGGTCAACGTCTCTCGGATATATGGTCTTGGTACCGTAATTTTATTTGAGAGATTGCCGGATTCTGAGATACTAGGTCTTTATAACTAGTTGATATCTGGGGTATTATGCATGTTCCTCTGATTTTACGTAAGCAATGACCTAGAACTTGTAGAACACTTTCTTTCAAAACCCTGAACTTCATTATAATTAGAAATGTCAAAAGACATGACAATTGAAGAAAAGATTCCAAATATGGAACACCGCTTTCGAAGACAAACCTTCATCTCTTTATTTGTATGGTGGTACTAACCTGAGCTCTCAAGGTCACGCATTAACCCAGATACAGATATCAATTAGGTATATTCACCTGTAAGATGAAATCTAGGGAATATTAATAAGGGAGTATATTCTGAGGTGAGGAACACAGTTAAGTCAAGTTCAAAGACACTTAATAACTGTATCTTGAAACAACTGAAACATGTGTAGGGGTTTAAGTGGACAAACAATACTGGAAATCTAGGTGAACTTGTTTAAAGCTTAAAGTTTATCAGATCAGTGGTGTATGTGACATGTCTCAAAAAACTGATATGATCCTCTTAACACAAACTCAGTAAAATATGTTTTTAAATGTGTTTGTACATAGGTATATTTCATTTCAGAAAACAAAAAGATTTTAAGTGTGTTTTAGCATAAAGTTTGGAATATACAAAAAGATTTTATTTCATCTTATTTTCGACTACCTGTGATAGAATGCTAATCTTTCAAAATCCAAAGTTGTTTGACAGAATTTGAAGCACAACGGGCTGGGAGTCAATCTGAAATGGAAAATGATTTGAAAAGTTTACAAGTTCATTAGTTTAAACTTAAAAGTCTTTAAAAACAATAGTTTGTTCATAAAGTTTCTAACCGAGGTCATTAACTTGGACTTGCTTGCAAATTAAATAACCAGGGTCATTAACTTGGACTTGGTTAACTGAGTGGGTTATTAAAACTGGTAAAATGTTTGAAAAATTGAAAATTTTGAAGTTTCATACGAATGAGTGTGTTCACACAAATAAGGCTTATTTGTGCGAAGGAGACTCCTTTGCACGGATAAGGACTTAATCCGTATGAGATTTGTCACACCCTGGTCGTAGCGGAAGCGCAAACGTGTGACTATGAGGTAATCATTGCATTCAATCATTTAAACAACTGTAAATCAACAACGATGCCATGCTTATATTAACTTGCAACCAATGTTTACAAGTTTCCAAAAGTGAAATCATGAGTTTCCAATAGTTTCACGTTGTCATCAAAAATGTGGTTTGAAATACATTACAACATAATAAAAGATTGTCTTCATCGTAAAAGCATGTTGAGGTTTTGACTCCTATATACCAATAGAAGGTTGGGATGTAAGAGGCAAATACTCCCAAAAGATGGCATTCGTTGTCATGTAATTCCCACTTCCCGAAGTGTTCACCGACTCAAGTCTTGCGTCCTGAAATACATGTAATTTTAAAAAGTCAACATAAAGTTGGCGAGTTCATGTAGTTATTGTTTTCATATGACATGTCTTATTTGTAATCCAGTAATGAAATCTTAGTATGTTATTAGCATTCATGGAGTTTAAGGATCTATCAGTGTGTAGCTAGCACCTTGACATATGTGCCATAAGTAAGTAACCAAACCGAGATAACTCTTGACATCAATTGGGATCACAAAAGCACTCCTAAAGGGTTAACAAACCAGGAATGGAGCGCGTCTTAAACTCGATAGATCTATACCTTTTGCACCTTGGTCACTAAGTGATTAATGGTTACTCTTATCATCATCCTACTTACGCACATTGATCGTGTTATCAACTAACCCCTTAGCTAACATACCGTTTGTTATGACATGTATTTCCCCTCGATAGTTTTAAAACAAAACTTTGAAATAATTGACAAGAGGGATATGAACTCACAGCTTTGCTTTCCGTACGTCGTACTTATCAAAGTTCGGTGTCCGTACACGTGTGTAACCTACATGTGTATTAACTTCATTAGACACCTAGGTCTCGTTGGACCTTGTACCAGTTGTTCATCTTGAATTCTTATTGTGTATTTATTTATCTCATTAGAACAACCTTTAGTGTTATGATAGTGTTGGTAGTTCGTTTGTCCGATTAATATTTTTATACATATATTTCTCAAATATATATATATATTGTTATTCTTAGATCGTGTGTGAACGGGCCTCGCCCTTCACATGTCCTCCTGCCTTGCACGCGTGTCATTGGGCCTAGCCCATGTCATTTATGTCATTGGGCCTAGCCCATGTCTTAATGTCATTGGGCCTAGCCCATGTCTTAATGTCATTGGGCCTAGCCCATGTATTTATGTCATTGGGCCTAGCCCATGTCTTTATGTGATTGGGCCTAGCCCATGTAATTTATGTCATTGGGCCTAGCCCATGCAATTTATGTCATTGGGCCTAGCCCATGTATTTTATACCTTTGGGGTTAGCCCATGTCATTACATATTGTATGTAATTGCGCATTGCTCATGTCTTTTATACAATGGGCCTAGCCCAATTCATTTTCAAGAATCCAATATTTATAATTATAAATTTTACTAAGTATAGATTTTCAAGTATATATTTATATATTTTATAAACCACTTAGTAAATTTTTATAAATTTTAACTTCCGGACTTTGATATCGTTGGCATATATATATATATGTTAAGTGTCTAAAAATATATTAATTTAGACATGACGTCGTTGTCGTTTAATATATACTTTTTCGCATCGAAAATCGCCCATCGCCGTAGTAACTCTTCGTGTTGGCGATTTGTTCGTTGGTCGGCGACGTGACGGTATATTTGTGTATGTTTACCCATCGTCCGCATTGCTCCGTTTGTCCGATTGTTGTTTTGACGTATTGTAAAAATGTATGTGTTTGTGTCATCTACACTTGGTAATATTTTCAAGTGTTTGTAGTATTTTGTGTATAGTTGGGTATTTTGTGGTGCATACCCTAAACTTCTAAATACATACACATGTATTTAAACATAATTTTTGGTGATAAAATATGCATATACATATGCTTTTATTTTCACAAGTATGTGTATATATATATAAGAATCACTTATTTTAACTTGTAAATATATATATATATATATATATATATATACACTTGTTAAACACTTGGTTGTTTAGGGTTTAACCCTTGTCATTAGAATTTCCTTAATGACGATTTAAGTCACTAATCGTGTTTAGTCCCGTTAATCACCCCGTTAATCATACTTTAATCGCGATTAGATTTTTAGAAAATTTTGCCATAGTTTCCCCTAAACTATGGCGTTTCCACGTTTTAAAAATGTATTTAAACCATGTTTAAACCCATAATCAAGATCAACTAACAATTTATGGTCACATACTACTTTGTTTACAACTTATGCACATCATCATCCATGGTTCTTGGTAATTATATTCTCAGTATGTTTCTTAACAATACAATGAGATTTCAACATTTTTATTAGCATTTTTAAGCCATCATTTTTGTTACATCTTTAAATCAAGTCTTTCATTTTATACTCCCTTTGTTTACTACACTTTTTTTAAGATGATTACATCTTAAATCATGGTGTTTATTCTTTATAAAAATTATTCATGTGTAACAAATCACTTTTAAGTTGTAGTAATCTTCATGGATGATGAAGTTGATGATCTTGTTTAGATTTAAATATTACCATGTTTAAATCATCATTTATATATTTATTCATACAAGATCATCTACCTTAAACACCTTGCTTTATCATAATCATCATCATCATGCTAACTAGTGAACATATAAGCACATAATCAACACATAATAACTATATTTAGTGTTATTATTCTTGTGAGGTTTAGGGTTTTTGAGTTATATTTTCTTCACTTCCAAGATGATCAACTTGTACTTCCTTAGACTAGATATTGTAAGAAGCTAAAATATGAAGGAATTTATCTTACAATGGTTGCACAAGATTAGTGAAGATTTAGGAAGAAGATGAAGCTCCAAGAAAGCCTTAATGATCCTCCATCCTTGCATGCACCTTGGATGATCTTGAAATGGCTTTAACGTGTATGACATAGGTGTCTAATGGTGGAAATGTGGTGGTGTAATGGTGGTGAAGGTGATCCATGGGAGAGAGAGAGAGATGGGAAGGCTTGTTTGATTTTATTTTTTTGTGAAAAAATGATGGAAGAATGGTGTAATCTTGTATATATTTTTTGCTATCTTTCAAAGATTACATCAATATCCTACACCATGCTCATAATCTTCATTTTTCAACATAATCAAGTGGGTGGGGCCCACATGGGAGGGTTAAGTGTAAATATTATTTATAACATGTGTTTATTTATTAGATATTTAGGTAATTAATTTGACTATGGTGATTAGGGGTTGATCTTATATCATTAGCAAGTTATTAGGGTTTAGGGTGTTAATCCATGTTAATTAGTCATCTTGACTAATTGGTATAAGTTTTGGATAACGAAAACGTCACTAGTTCGCTCACAGGCATAATATTGGCTAATATACAAACTTTATCATTTCGTACCGGAAGGTTTAGTTTTTGACCACCACAAGTGTCATGGCGTTTATTTAGGGCACTTCTGATCTAGAAATAAGCTTAGCTAGTTCGCTAGCCGAATATATGTTGAGTTAAGATGGCCGAAAAGCCTTTCGCTCAATCGTTCGCTCGATATCGGCACTTATATATTTTGCCGTCGAACATTTCCGGAAGTTGTGTGTCCGTAACCTCAAGATAGTTGAAAGAACTTCGAGTCCCAAATGAGGCTTAACTAGTTCTCTAGATGGATGCATGAGGCTAATGGCCACTAGAATGTTCGTCGGTTCGACAAACGGTCGCTTTCATATCGAGTTGTGCATTGTTTGCCGTATGACCGGAAACGATGTCTTTCATATATTTCAACTATTCTCATATTGTTTTTAGGGTGTTCAACATTGTTTTGTTATAATTCTGAAAATCCGGAACTACCGAATTAATGTTGTGGACAAATTGAAATTGTCCCTTTTTGTTCGAAACGGACAATTTTGTAATTTAGGCGTTCTACCGGAAAGTTATGTATTTCTGAAATAGGTGTTCCCATATCAGTGTTTTCATATATATATATGGACGTAATTGTGGCATTAGCATGCCATTATTCGTTGTTCTGTTTCGTTTTAGTGGTTTAGTTACATGAATAGTGCAACCGCAATAGTGCGCCCAACACTATCGACCAACACTTTTAGGGTATTGTTTAGTTTGTTTCGTGTCGTAACGAAAATATGTATAAGTTATGACCTGATTAACTTGTCCTAATACTTGTGATATGACGTACGACTCAGTTACTTATTCAAATTACATATAATGCATGAGATTTTGTACTAAAGTAGTGATAAGATTGTACGTAATTACTGCTTATTTGCTATTTGTCACAAGATTGACTAGTTTGCACGAACTAAGTCATCCGCACATATATATACTAATTCGTACAAAAAATAATTTCTCATTCGTTCCAAACTTTCCTCCACACAAAGTTTCTCTGATATTTAAAAGTTTGATTAGTGACGTTATAGTGACAAAATTTGAATTGTGGTTATGGATTTGCACAATAATCATAATGGGAAAGGTAGAAAGCCCTTTTATATGAGCTGATTAGTTGTTCTTGATAATGATTTGTAGATCTGGAGTTGTTATGATGTTTTGAAGATATTATGGACATATTGAGATGTTATTGAATGATCTACGAACATAATTGAACCTTAATGATAACATATTAATCATCAATTGAATCATAGTGATCGTATGGTTAAACAGTTAATAAAAACTCAGATCTACAATGAACTAATGGATAAAAGTTAAAATTGAATTGGGATTAATGATATTCGGCATGTTCTGATCATATTAGTGTAAATATTATGTTAAAAACATGTTGAATTGATAATTTTGAAAAACTGGATTGGTATCAGTTGGAACGGAGAAGCCTTGTCCGTACAGATGAAGCTCATCCGCACGGATGAAGCTCATTCGTACGAGTAAGGGTCATTTGTTATTTCAGAACTCATTCATTCCAAAAGTAGTTCGTTCATGCCAAATGTTGTTCGTTCCAAAAGATAATTCGTGCCAAGATATTGGTCATTCGTTCTAACATTATTCGTTCTTAAATGGTTCATTCGCTTGAAGATTAGTGTCATTTGTACCAATTTATTAAATATAAACTTTTTTTATAATTGTTGTTTGTGATTTTTTTAGGCTAAAGCTAGTGACTTTGACGTGAAACACAACACGTGTTGAATTCTAGATGATAAACTACCAAAGATGAAATCATTTTGAATATTTTGTGGTTCATTGAAAGATCCATAATAAAGAAAGAAATCACTGAACAATGCGCAACATATGAGATCATGTTCAAGTATTCTGGAATAATGCAAGATTTGTAGAAGATTCTCGAGCGATAAAAATATTATTCAAGGATAAGAATGTAGACAAAGAGGTGGTGATTACTAAAAATTTGATACAAACAATATTAAAGTTTGGTGACAAGGAAGATGATCTGATGGGTTATACAGAGAGAATGGTCAAGGGATGTTTTATGAAGATGGGATACAAAGGATATGTTAATTCAGCCATTTATTTCAAAAGTAATATTTCAAGACCCTACAAGTTTCTGCAAATTGTTATACATGCTTTAGGGCAAATGATGGGTGGTTATGATGTAATTGTTGATTATATCATGTGTATGATTCTTGCTTTAACGATGAATCTTCCATATAACTTTTCAAAGGTGGTATTCACACAAGTGAAAAACAACCTTACCGACAATAGATGGTTGATGTACCCGAGGTTCATCCAGATGTTTCGGAATCATTTATTGCAAAATCTTGAGATGAAGGATACTGAGTTGCTGAAGCTGTAACATATGATCAATATCTCTTTGGATCGTATCTACAATTACAAGGGTCAAGCTAAGAAAGATATTCATGTTTCAAGGGATTGTTTGGGGCTTTAGATAAAGTAAAATATGTTGCTCTGCTTAAGGGTAAGTGAGGAAGGATAGAAGTAATTCTGATAACAAAGACAAAAATTGGAAGGTTTTGAAGAGAAACGTAGCAAGAGGTTTGTGAAAGAGGAGAAAAAGAAAGAAAAAAAACAAACAAAAAGAAAGAGAGCTTTATAGACCCCGCTCAAAGATGAAAGTGATGAAGAAGCGATTTATGCAACTTCTGAAAAGGATACAACTGAGATGACAAAAGAGATTGAGGATGAAATTCAGAAGGAAATCTGGTAGGAAGTTGACGATGAATCTACTAAAAGCAACAAGATGTCTTATCACTCAAAGAACCATATCCAAGAAGTAGAAGAGTTTAGAGTGAGAGGAAAAAGAGAACAGGTGAAGACAAAGCTGAGACATAGTATCTAACATTGATCCTCAACCTATCAAGAAGATTGTTGGTTGAAAGAAGAGTAGTGCTACTATGAAGTTAAAAAGACAGGGTTTCTTTTAGCGAAGAAATCAAGAAAGGTGGTTAGTGAAACTGTGAAAGAACCAACTTCTGGAGCTGAACCAGAATGTTGCTGAAAGTGAGAAGATGGAGGTTGAAATAGGTGTTAAAGAAAAAGATAGTGCACCGTGGTCGGAGAGGAGGTTGTTGATTTAGAAACCACAATGAATATACGATTAAAATCCTAATTCTACACAACAAACACCACCAATTTCACCACAACCACAATATACTGAACAAGCTTGTCCTTCTATAGGAAATTTCATTTATGAAGAAGGTCAGTCATTTCCTCATATTGAATCTACGAACTATGATTTTTTGAAGATCCAAATGACAAAAATATAAGAGATCTAGAAAACGAGATAAAGAATATGATGTTGATCATTGCAAGTCTTGTATCTAGGAATGATGGACTTTTGAAAGTGACAAAAGAGTTAGAAGAAGACAAGAAGGTTCAGGATAGTAAGTTAGAGAGATATGGTAACTGGTTTAAAGTTTTGGAAAGGCATATGGGTATAAACTTTGAAGATGAATTCAAAGAGATTGAAGCTGAAGAAGCTGAGGCCCATGCTGCTAAGAAAGTTACAAACCAGTGGTAGAAACTGATAAAGGCAAGAAACTGTTGATGCAATTCTTGAAATCTTTTCTAGAATTTGAGAAAGTCAAAGTCTCTAGAGAAGACGTTTGAGAAGGAAACTTAAAACATTGATATTACAAAATTTATTCGTTGTACCTGATGTTGTTGTTTCTGGAGCTGAACTAGAAAAACAACTAGAGAATGAAGAATTCTTCAGTCTAAGAACAAACTTGAAGAAGATGAAGAAAAGGAGGATGAAGAAAAGGTTGATTTTGATGGATCTCATAAAGATGATGATGATGATGATAAGGCAAC
This sequence comes from Scalesia atractyloides, assembly GCA_947069175.1. Taxonomy (NCBI): domain Eukaryota; kingdom Viridiplantae; phylum Streptophyta; class Magnoliopsida; order Asterales; family Asteraceae; genus Scalesia; species Scalesia atractyloides. The sequence goes on along the minus strand of CAMTDV010000001.1, from coordinate 55,785,339 downwards.
GTGAATGATGATAATAATCAGGGTGGTGCAGGTATAGTGGTTACTGAGAAGATTATTACTAAAACAGAAGCACCGGTATCCCATGCTCAAAACGAACTCATGCAAGATATATTAATCAAGAATTGTTTGGAGGTGGGGGGAGCAAGTTGATGAAGATAATGATACTTCAAGTATCTTCACAGATGTTGTGCCTATCACATTTGTTCTATCTAGTCAAAAGATAATCTATCTATGTCATATGTTGAAGAGGGAGAATTCTGAAACAATTACACAAAGAAGAAATTGCCACGATGTGTGGTGTTGACGAAGAGAGTTTTGAGTTTGATTTCGAGGAAGAGTTGATGAATATCGAGATTGAAAAGCCTGATGATTATGTTTTCAATAAAATTCCTGATGCTAATGAGTATGAAGAAGTGATTGTTGAAGATGATTCTAATGAATAGATTCCACGTCATTCTAGTCAAGGTACTGATGATTTTCTGACATTCTCTAAGATGTTCCACATGAAGCTACATTCTCTGAGATGGTCGCACATGAAGCAGATGATATAGTTTTGAGAAAGATATAATAAAGAATATAGGATGGTGATTCTCCAAGGATTGATCAAGATAAAATCAAAGATGTGGAAAGAAATGGTTTAAATTCATGCCAGTTGAATGCAAATTTATAAGACCATAAGCATTTTTCACGAGAAATAAAGCCATTTCGTTGGGAGATAGTATTAGTTGGGGTTGAATTCTAGAGCTTAACGTGTTTGCAATCAAGAGGGAATATGGGGTATAGTATTTCAAGCATTTTGTTGATATTAAGAGTTTACCCTAGTGGGATGTACAAGAGATATGCAAAATAAAGTTGATCAATTTTTAGATGAAACAGTATCATCAGAAGATGTGGCAGTTGAGTTATTTTCCGACTTGGAAACCACAGAAGCCAAAGAGGGATGTATAAAGACTGAGATAGAACCTAAAACCAAAAAGCCTAAAGTTTCATTGATATACAAGAGGCGAAAGCAATGAAAAACGTGCCGCTAATGAGAATGGATTTTTATGTTGATTTTAGATGGTGCATTATAACAGACAAACAGGGGAAGCAATGATTGTGTTATGCACAGGATGGATGTTGGAGAACGATAAAGATACTTGATCCAATGTGGTTAGTCAACTTATCAGAGAAAGATATTGAGATGCTATACTACAACAAGATATATTATGCAGTAGAAGACATATCGCAAGAATGTAGTAACAGAATGTTATCAAAATTTGTTATGCCTATGAAGTTCATTTGAGAAAGATGTGGGAGATGAAATGGAGAGAACTAGAAAGGAAGGAATTCTTGAAAGATGTCAGAAATGAAGAAAGAATTGTTTAACGAACAAAGAAAGCATCTATTTCGAGATACAAGTTTTTGAAATGGGCTCCTACTACAGATCAGACACCAATGTTGTACTTGAGCTAAAACGTCAAAGGGTGAGAAAGTACTTCTTTGGTAGATGAAGATTGAAGAGTTTTGATGACCGCATGAGACTGCGGCATCATCCTAGGGGGAGTCTGTTGGTGCATAATATTTGTTGCCTACGTCATCATGTCGTGTCATTTTGAAATAGGGATATACATTGTAAGACATGATTTTTGTGCTTACGTATTGATCCGTACGGATGAGTTCATCTGCACGGATGAGACTCATACGCACGGACCAGGTCATTCGTCCCAAGGCACCTGTTCATGTCTATAAATAGTGGGAGGGACCTAGTCATTTGTAACTTTTGCATTCAGACGGCAAAGCGCTGTCAAACTGAAAAGCTGGATGTAAAACTGTTATATGAATAGAACACATTGAAAATTAACTAAAACTTGTGTACTCATATAAATACGATGAATTCCACGCATCTTACTTAGATATAAACATCACCGGGAACTAAAATGTTGACACAAACGGTCATAACTGACTGGAGGTTCAAAGAATTTTGAGACAGGTGTGCATGGGCCTAGAGCCAGCCCTGAGAATTGAAGTTTCATGTACGAGTCGAAAAAAAGGCCCTTAGACCCTAACGATTTTATAAACCAACTTTTTTTTTCAATCGATGATTAACGTTATAGCAATAAACTTAGCAAAATTATAGCATTTGAATACATACCATATAATATATGACGGGCTTATTTTAAATAAAATTGAAAAAATAATAGTATATGAAGATAAAAAAATGTTACTAGCGGTATATTCGGAAACTAAGAAAAAGTTATATTGTTGTAAAAAGATAGCATTAAGAAACATGCAACCGTATTTAAAATAGAAATGTATGATATTTTACGCGGCTCAGTTTTAAAAAAAAATTGTCGGGAGCGAAGACCAAATTGGTTTTGAATAAAGTTTATAAATGTATTCTAAACATAATCCCATGATTTACCAAAAAAAATTAATAATCATTTTTATTATGAGAAAGAAAATATTTGTGTTCTTTAAGTATAAAATTACTGAATAAACACTAGAAAAAAGGATAGAAATCAATTAGATTTTATTTAGTTTCTTGAGTAGAAAAATGTTACTTTAAATTATATTGTTTACAAATAATTGAGCAAAAAGTAAAAGGTGGAGATGGAACACAACACCCATTAACTGTAGACATAACTACTAACCAATGTACCAACCATCAAGCTGTTAAAACCTTAGAAATAAATGCTTGTTAACAATTTTCCTTAATGGAATAATTGGAAAAAAGGCAGCATCATGTACCGAACTGGGCACCAAAAGGTTAAAAGGGGAGGTGAATTCAGCTGCACTGTGTCAAGCGGGAAGTTACTACTTCAATTGGTTATGTAATATATATATACGTATATATAATACATATATATACATATACATATATATATATATACAATTTACGGCCCTCGGAAAAAAGCGGGCCTCGGCCGGGGGTTTGGCCCTGCATATGCCTGAAGTTATTGTCACCCTTGAGGGAACTAGCACCGTTGTGCCAGGTAGTGTTGAAGTTGACAATGTTGAGCCTTCTACTGAGGCAACCAATAAAGGTTCCCCAGTTATCATCGAATTGGAGAATATGAGTACTGGTGGATCGGAGAAGGTTGTGGGGTCTACTGAGGAACCATTGATTGAAGAGTTGAGCCCTCGTGCGAACGTTGTTATTTGTACATTTGGCCATGCTTCTCGGGAAGAAGATAATGAAGAAGAAGAAGATACTTCTTTGGGTAGGCACACCTTGTCGAAGGAGCAAGATGTTGATGCCCCTATCGCTGCGGGTGCGGGCGGGGAGTGGTAGTTGTGGTAATGTTGACGTTGGTGGTGGTGATACTAGTGATGCTACTAGGAGGGGTGGTGGTGATGCAATGAATGTTAAACATGAAGACCCACCCCATTCTACCAAACGAGCCCCTTGGGATTATTATTATCGCACCTACGGTGCGCCTCGTGTTGAAACGGTTCATGTCCCGGTCTGTTTCTTGGTGCTAAGAAGAGAGTCGAAGCAACGGAAAAAGAACTAGCGGATGCGCGCAAACAGTGATCTGAGGCCTGCAAGAAAGATAGTGTTATGCACGGTGATCGCAAAGAAAACACAATCTAAAGCGAAGAAAGAAGCCCCTTAAAATATGAGTTGTTGGCCTTGGTTAATGAAGCTCGATCACACCGTGAGTGTGCAGAATAGAGGGAGGTTGAGGCCAAAGTCATTTCCTTAGAAAATGACCAAGAAATTGAAAAACTAAATGCTGAGTTGTCTGAGCATGAGGTTGTTATTAATCTTTTGTCTGCGCGGGACAAGGATCTTGTCGCTAAGGATGTTGAAATCGCTGAACTTAAATGCAGTTTGCTTAAAAGTCAAGACAAGTGTGAGTCGTTGGTACTAGATATGGGTGCTGAAGGAGCTCGTGCTGATGTCACCGAAGAGAGGCGAGATATATCTCAATTGGCCTAGAATGATGCTCAGATTGCCCACAGCGGATGCGGAGACCATGCTGGAAACGTTGATGAATAACACCTCTGGCTACAACAATATGGCATTACTCATGTAAGTATCTTACTTTTTTACCTTGTAAGTCTACTTTATCCTATATTAATCATGTTTATTTGTTGCTTAGGTGGCCAACGCATTTAGAACTCTGTCAAACTTACCATTGTCGTAGCGACACTAGCTATCGTGGTGTGCAATGACGCGTACTATGATAGCTATCAAGAATGTGTGGCACATGTTAATGAAGCCTTAAAGGTTGAGTGGGAAGATCGGAATTCAAAATGCAGGGTATGAAGACCCAAACTGAGTTGACAACCACGCAAGAGGTGTACAATCACATTCGTCTACTTGTGATGGACTTAGTGGTGGAAGCACTTTTGCTTCGCAATTTTGTAGATCGCTTGAGAGTATCTTTGAACTACCTATAATAGTGTTAGGTTTCTCAAAAGAAGTTTCACCCCACGCTGCCTCTGTTGGAGTGTAGGTATAAAACAGGTTTTATTTGCCTAGCCTGCATGCCGAGGATTTAACCCTTCATGGTTATGAACAAGTTCCACCCTTTCCATAATTTGTTAGTTGTGGAAAGTGAAACTATTTTTGGCGCATTCACATATATTTTTAGCCTTACGAGGCATAAGTAAATAGTAACTTTTGAAGCAAGTGTTATCTACAATATTTGTGTGTATTACTAGTTTGTGTAGGTGTCGCAAATGACATTGGTTCAAGTTGACGTGGAAACAGCATATAATCTAGCAATGCGCATGAAGTTACGGACAAGCCTTGAAGATCATAGGTGTTCATAAAATTGTAGTTAAGTCATATGTTTTTGCGTATACCCAAAGTGGCATACGCATTTCTTGTACAGTTATTTATAGATTGTAAGTATGAAAGTAATGTAAAAGACATTTCTTTTATTAAAAATAAATGTTTGGAAACATGCTTTGATTACAAATGTTCGTGTCTTACATATAACATTTTCGTAATTGCTGGGCATTTCATGTGTGTGGAACGATTGTGCCATCTAACTTGCGCAGTTTGTATGCGCCCTTGCTTAGGACCCCATGTATGACATATGGACCTTCCCATTTAGGGGCAAACTTGCCCGGACATTCTAATTTAGAGGCTTCATTGACGCGGAAGACATAATCTCCCAAGTTGAAAGTACATATGGGACTCGAACATGGTCGAATGATTTTATCAAAAGGCATGTGTGGCAATAGGAGACCAATTTTGACAGGGATAAGCGCTATAGAGCCAACCTTCTAACCCCCCCTTCTAGGCAGTTCACGTACTTTATATTTAATTCTAGTGTCAGATCAGCCTGCTACACAGCCCTGTGCGTCAACGGCACGGCCCCTGTGGCCCTTGTACTTGTTGTACTATCCTAGATATGCGAATCTGGAATTTGACCATGGCCCTGTGTCTCTTGTCTGCTTTTGTTTGTCTTCTTCTGATCTGGAATTTTGAAGGGGCACGCTCCCATGCTGACGAGGCACGGCCCCGTGCTAGACTTCTGATTTGTTGTTTTTTATCTTGAGGTGAAGCTCGGAAGGTTGGTATAGTGTGTTGCCTTCCCGTCTTTCATACTTTTGCTGGATTTTGTCGTTAATTTGTTACTTCTATTCATTTAAGCTCTTTTTATCCTGAAAATCAAAAATATACAAAGAAACGCACTTTTTCCAACATTAGTACTAAAAAAGGTTGATTTTATACCGTATTTGATACACTTTATATGTTGCATTTGACGGATATCAAATACCCCCACACTTGAATATTTGCTTGTCGTCGTGCAAACTCTTTAATAATTGTTTACACACCCAAACAGAATTGGTAGAGAAGAAGTTTTTGGGTCTTGTTTGTAGAGTGTTGGGAATTCAAGTTTTTTTATTCTTTTTTTATATTATTTACAATCCTATTCTACATGGTTTATTTTGAACACTTTGTTAAGAAAAATAAATGTTTTTGGGCATAACATGCATTTATAAAATTTCATTTAGCTATCTATAAATTCACATACCTCACAAATGATCACTCAACACTCGGCAAACGCTTTGTGCTGGTATGTAACTTACTCCTAACATATGCTTGACAAGCAATTAAACCTTCTCTAACAACATCTTTGTAAATATCATGAGGACTTTTAGAAGCGTAGGTTTTTTGCTAGGGATAGGATAGTTTTATTGCAAAATGGCTAAAAACGTAAAATGTCGATTTTCATTTTTAAAAATTTATTTATTTGTGACTTAGTTATATATTCATAAGCAATAAGATTTTTGCTTTTCTATTTCGAGTAACTCTCTTTTTTTAATAAGATAAAACTAGGTCACCTCTTTTTATTTCCAAAAGAACCGCATTTTACTAAAATAAAGGGGTGTCAAAATAATGATTGGTTTTGGGTAATGGGTAGTTTCTACAAAATGGCGTTTTGCGGGTTTTGAAACGAAAGGCTTAGTCTCAAAAGGGTTTAACTAGGGGAATATTTTTGTTTTTTTTTATAGGGAGATAAAAAGAAAATAAAGTTGAAGTTGAAAAAGAGGGTTTATATATCCTAATGTCTCTATCAAATACTTACTTGCATTTGTTGTTAAGGACCGGAATGTATCGTCCTGTCAAGTTCTAGATTTTAAGAACCATACGGCTATTCACACAAGAAACGAATTTGAGCATTTAGTGAAGATATGGATTTGTATGCTCGGTAAAGGATCAAAACTCACATTTTTGTGGGAAAAGGGGCATAAGTGTGAAATTCTATATACAATCAAATTTTACAAAGAATTGTCATGCCATTTTTTATAGATTTTTCTTGTATGGTTCTTATTTTATCACGGCGCTATTGGTTGTACTCGTTATAAAAACTTGAAAATTTTAGATCTTGGTTTCTAGCTTAAACTATAAACAAGACAAAATAAAAAAATTGTTTTGAAAAACATTCGGGTGTTCCAGCGTTTCCAAGTAGAGTTTTATGTAAGGCTTGTTTTTATGATAAACAGTTTCAAGTTAAGCTTACCCCCCACCCCACACTTAAATTACACATTGTCCTTAATGTGTCCAACATTGGATAAGATTGATTAAATGTGTACATGTGGGTTTAAAAAACATTTTTTTTAAAACCAGGTACTGGACACGGGGGCGTGTGAGTGAGGAACGGCCCCGTGTTAAAAGAGCCAGTATCCGAAAAAATTGGAAACTTACAGAAGGTGGGCACGGGGGCGTGTTAAGGAGGCACGACCCCGTGTGGCAATTCTATAAAGGGCGTGTCAGGTAGACACGGCCCCGTGTAAGGCTAAAGTTAAAATTCAGAAAAATTAGTAGAGTGTCGGATTGTTTGTTCTAGGTTCAGGAAGCCGTATGCTTGGTGGTTTCTTGCATCCCAAGGTACCTGTAAGCTTATGCACACCACAACAACAACAACAGCAACAACAACAAATACAAGAAATGGAAATCCTATGTTAAGATCGTTTGTTTGTTTCATCATCCATCACAACCATAAAACATAAAAACTAAAAACAGAAAGTAAATTGTTCAAAACGGGTCGCAGCCTGCAAACCGTCATAGTTGCATAAAAGAAGGAGAGATTAACTTGTAAGTCACCTTCTTGACATCACCTTTGCCGCCACCACCTAGTCTGAGTCCATCTCCTCTTCCTCCTCCTTCTTGCCACGGTACACCATGTGCTCCCGCATGTAGGAAATGTTAGTGCACATGGAGGCTATGTTCCTCTCAATCCCACCAACACGGGTGCTAATGCCTTGGCTTGTGGTTAGGGCATTGCGGGAAATTTGGAGTGATTCCTACATAAGATTATAAAGATTGTGCATGTTAGGAACATCACCATCACCTTGAGAGGATGAGCCCAAGGCACAGCCGTATGAGTACTGTCGAGGATGGTTCGAGTCATCTTCTCATGTGACGATTTGGTCGGGGTCGTTTGGGTTCCAAACCTGCCTCTTTCTATCTTTAAAGTGCAAGAGACCATTGCTGCATTCGGCGATGAGGTTCAGACTGTGGCAAAGTGATATGTCAGCCTGGGTGACGCCTACCCCGTTTGAGAAGCTTCTTGGGATGCGTCCAACATAGGCCCTATAGACCCGGGCAATCTAGCCGCCGAAGAATATGGGTGTGAGAGGCGTAGCTCCAGCATTGGTGGCCATATTCTTCAACAGCATTAAGGAGACATTCAGAGGCTCTTGGTTCAAGATGCAACATAGGCAAGTTAGCTCCCGAAGATTTACAACGCGTCCACTATCTCTCCTCTGGTACAAAGTACCGCTCAGGACCCGATGAATGTAACGAATGAGCGGTCTCGAATCTTGGTGCTTTTGGTACCGCTTGGATTGTAAACCCATCTCCTATGGTTGCCCAAAACGTGTTGCGTGAGTTTGCGGGTAACTCAAAGATACTTCGTAAAAGATAGGCTCGGAAAACTCATCCTCGGTACAGAGCCCCACATCCATACCGAACTTTGCAACCGAAATCCCAGACCACTTACCACCACATCAGAACGACACAGCTTCGCTATCATACATATCCTTGATATCCTTCTTGAGGGTGAAAATGCTTAAGAATTTAAGATTGAATTCATAAACAGATTGTAGTGGTGCCTCAAGAAACAACTGAAGAGGTCCTGTGACGAGGCTGTCATAACAGTCTCTCTGGCCAATCGTTTCCCTATGGGTCTTGAGAACTTCCATTAGTTCCGCACAGTTAGAGTGTTCTATTGTGAACCTGAGCCATTTATGTGGCACCATTTCCTTCACAGAACAAACATTTAAACAGTTAAGCTCGGAAAAAACAGTGATAAGATGATAAACAGAGGTTTGGCCAGGCCCCATGTCGACAAGACACGACCCCGTGCTGTAGAAAATCAGGGGACACGTCCCCGTGTCTTGGAGACACGACCCCGTGGTTGATTACTGTTTTGACCAATTTGTCAACTTTCATTTCGGCGTCGAAGAATCCAAAATTTTTGGTTCCCTGTGTGCGGTATACCTCGAAAAACAAACCCTAAGTATCAATTTCCACTTACCAACCCGTTTTACCTTTTAATTTTTAGTTTTTTCGGTTATGAACAAGGGTTTGGTGAAACGGGTTGCAAATGCCCGATTTTCAACAGTGGTTTACAGATGTACTTACCTAAACACTAGTACAAACTACTACTACTGCTAGATTTAAAAAAATTTCAGATTCTTTGGACCGACACGTGTCTAGTTCAAGAACCTTAGGTTTTTTCCCAAATCTAGATGCTAGTAACATTCCTTGTTAGTAGATTTTGGAAGAGAAGCGTCAAAAGTAGCAGAGAATCGGCAGGTGCAGATAAACAGGGTGTGGTGGTTATGAAAAAGAAAAGGTTTGCCAGAAAGGTTTTATCCCGTCTGCAGATGGGCACGACCCCATACCTCTGAGGCACGACCCCATGTCTCATTTTTTTAATATATATACATATGCCCTTGTTTCTCTGCTCACTTGGTTTCTAGTGTTTACCTGGTTTGTAGACTTTTTTCACTTTTTATATGCTTCTAAAATATACCTGCAAGATGGATTATTTAAAACTAGAGAAATATATACAAGTTGTTAGTGTTCTTTTTGTTACTTATCTACCTCCTCTATGGTCATTTCCGTTTCATCCTCTCGAGGAATCCTTCATAGAATTTAACCGTTTGTCCATTTACTTTAAATGGTTCTCCATTTGGAGGCTTAATATCTATCGCAACATGGGGGTAAAATTTTGCGATGGTGAAAGGTCTGGTCCATCGGGACTTAAGTTTTCCCGGGAAAACACGTAGCCTTATGTTAAAGAGAAGCACTTGATCTCCTTCCAAAAATTCTTTTGGTTTGCTTAGATATTTATCATGTATTCTTTTTTAGCCCATATAGATTTTAGAGTTCGAGTATGCTTGAATTCTTAATTCATCTTATTCATTTAACTGTTGTAGGCATTCTTTTCGTGCGATCTCTTGGTCCAAGTTTACATTAATTAATGCCCAATATGCTCCTCTGTGTTCAATATCTACTGGAAGGTGACAATTTTTTTCATAGACTAACTTATATGGTGTGGTCCCTATTGGTGTTTTATAAGCTGTTCGAAATGCCCACAAAACGTCGTCTAATTTGTCTGACTATTCTTTTCGATTTTGACCCACAGTTTTTTCTAGGATTCTTATTAGACCTCGATTTGTTACTTCAGCTTGACCATTGGTTTGAGGATCATATGATGTTGTGAGGCGATAATAAACCCCATATCGTGTTAGGGTTTTGTCCACTTTAAGATTGCAAAAGTGAGTACCTCTATCACTGATTAGGGCTTTTGGAGTTTCGAAATGTGAGAATAGCTTTTTAGGAATTTTACTACTACTCTTCCATCGTTGGTTGGGAGAGCTTCAGCCCCAGCCCATTTAGAAACGTAGTCGACAGCCACTAAAATATATTTTGTTCCCCTTGATGGTGGGAATGGCCCCATAAAGTCTGATCCCCATACATAAAATATTTCACAAATAAGAATGCTATTTTGTGGCATTTCGTTTCTTCTTGATATGTTGTCTGCCTGTTGCCATGCATCACATGTTTTGACTAATACATAAGAGTCCTTATGTAATGTGGGCCAATAAAATCCTGCATCATACACTTGTCTTATGGTGCTGGCTATTCCATGATGTCCTCCATATGGTCCTTCGTGACAATAGTGAAGAATTTGTTTGGCCTCACGACCATGGACGCATCATCGAATGAGTTGATCTGCACAAATACTGAAAAGATATGGGTCTTCCCAGTAATAGTGCTTTACATCTGCGAAAAATTTATTTCGTTGATGGTATGACAACCCTTTGATGATAGTGCCACTAGCTAGGTAGTTAGCAAAATATGCATCGCAAGGTTCTTCTTTGAATTCTACCATTTCGAAGGATTATGTGGGGAATTTTTCGTTGATGAGTTCTTCTTGAGTTCCTTCCAAGGAAGGGTCTTCAAGACGAGACAAGTGGTCAGCAACAGTGTTTTCTGCACCTCGTTTATCTTTGATTTCTTTGTCAAATTCTTGAAGGAGAAGAATCCATCGTATGAGACGTGGCTTTGCGTCTTGTTTTTTGAAAAGGTATCAAATGGCAATGTGGTCTGTATCGACTATAGTTTTTGAGAGTACGAGATAGGAATGGAATTTATCAAATGCAAATACTACAGCTGGTAACTCTTTTTCAGTGGTTGTGTAATTTTCTTGAGCGTCGTTAAGAGTTTTGTTAGCGTAATATATGGGATGAAAATGTTTTTGTTTCGTTGTCAAAAGACTGTTACAACTGCATAATCGTCTGCATCACACATGATTTCAAATGGTAATTTCCAATCTGGTGCAATCATGATTGGTGCCTTGACTAGCATATCTTTAAGGGCAAGAAATGTTGTCGTTAAATTATTGTCAAAGATGAATGGTGCATCGTTTTCAAGTAGCTTAGTTAGAGGTCGAGAGATTTTGGAAAATTCTTTGATAAACCGCCTATAGAATTCGGCATGTCCTAGGAAACTTTGAATTGCTCGAACAGATGAAGAAGGAGGAGGAAGTCAAGAACTTGTGTTAATTTTTGCACGATCTACTTCCATTCCTACATCAGAAATTTTGTGACTGAGTACTATCCCCTCAATGACCATGAGATGGCATTTTTTCCCAATTAAGGGGGAGGTTAGTCTCTTCACATCTTGATAGCATTCGTTCGAGGTTGTCGAGGCATTGGTCAAATGAATCGACAAAGATACAAAAATCATCCATGAAGACTTCCATGGTTTTCTCTATCATGTCGTGAGAAATGGCTACCATGCAACGTTGGAATGTTGCAAGTGTGTTGCATAGACCGAATGGCATGCGTTGATAAGCGAAGGTCTAGTAGGGACAAGTGAAGGTGGTTTTCTCTTGGTCTTCAAGGGAAATGGGGATTTGAAAATATCATAGAAAAACCGTCTAGAAAACAATAAAATTTATGATCGGATACAAACTCTCCATCTGATGACGGTTCGTGTTGGTATGAGATCGTTCTTTTCATTGGTTACAACCAACATTACTCCTTTCTTTAGCACAACTTGGACAGGGCTAACTCATGGACTATCAGAAATTTAATAGATGAGTCCAGCGTCCAAGAGTTTTAGTACTTCTTTTTTACAACTTATTGGACGTTAGGATTAACTCTTCTTTGTGGGTGAATTACTGCTTTATAATTATCTTCCATTAAACTTTTGTGTGTGCACATGGAAGGATTTATTCATTTTATGTCCATTAACTTCCATGCAATTTCGTTTTATGTCTTTTTAGTAAACTAAGTAATTTTTCTTTTTGTTTAGAGGTGAGATACGATGAAATGATTACGGGGAGTCTCCCTTGGCTGTCGAGGAATATATATTCTAAGCCTTTTGGGACTTCTTTAAGTTCTAAAGAATGCGTTTCTGCAATAGATGGCTTAGTTTTTGGTTCGTCATCGCGGTCGATAGACGAAACTGTTTGGTTACTTGCGATTTCCGCTTCAACAAAGTGGTCATTTTGTTCCTCTGCGTCGGCTGGCTCAACTTTATCTTCCAACAAGGGTCGTCATTGCCGATTGGGTATTTCATTGATTTATTTATATTAAAACTCTTTTTATCAGCCCCAAATTTAGTGTGAAGATTTTGGTGTTTTTGTTTGAGCAAAGGTTGATGGGTTTTGAGAAAAGGTTGTCCCAACATGAGTGGAGCATCATCTAGGGTGATGAAGTCGGTTGGAACAATCGTTTGTTTTGTTTGAATGAGAACGTCTTCAATCGTTCATGAAGCAAGTTTAATTTTTCGATTAGCCAAAATGATAGGAATTTTAATCAAAAGAAAATCACCAATGCAAAGATCTTTGTGGATTAGGATGTTGCTAATATAGATGTTTTGAATAAAACATGTTATCAGTTTTATGTTTAATCTAAATTGTTCATCTTGTATTAGCGAAGTTTGACCTTTGGTTAAGTTAATTCTTGCCATTTCTTTGATGTTAAGATTAGTGGTTACTTCTTTAAAAAACTTAGCATGAGAGGAACCAAACTATAATTTTCAGCAGAAAGGTTGTAAGATGTGCATTTCTTGGAGGTCCTTGTGTTCCTCCTCGAGTTTACTTTGAGAACTTACCTTCTGAGTTTCTTGGTTTGGATTTTTCGTCTTCATGCGTTGGACTTTCTTCAAGTGGTTACTCCTTTGTTGGCTCATGAGGTTTTACCTCTTCGATGATTACCTCCTTGGTACAAATGGTCTCTTCTTTTACACGAGACTGCTTGATCAAGAATTCTAGGTTCTTGAGACTTTGTATGAGGCTTTCTGCTTCAGGTACGGTTGTAGGCGGTGTTTCGTATGTTTCAAATGCTAAAGTATCCCAATCAAAGCTTGATTTTGGAAGCTCAAACCGTGGTTCCTCATATGTTGTGTATGAGGTTGATGGTTGAAAAGGGTAACAATTTGGTACCAAATGAGATTCACCACATATGGTACAATATGGCTCCTCATACTAACCATCATCGTAGTAGTCATAATCTCCCATGTACTAGTTCATTGTTTGGATAATACCCAGAAGATTACGGCTCGTGGAAAGAGAAACATTTTATGGAAACAGAAGGTTTACATGGCCTCGTGTCGAAGGAACACGGCCCCGTGTCGAAGGAACACGGCCCCGTGCCCAGGACTGTAATTTATTTGGTACTTGGCGTTTTACACGGCCCCATGTCGAATAAGTATACCCCCGTGTGAGTCTTTTGGGAAAAAGGTTTGTTTATTTTCAGTTACTGTAGATTAGGCACGGCCCCATTGTTGGTACAGCATGGCCCCATTGTTGGTACAGAACGGCCCCGTGTTAGGCTACTGTAACTGAAATTTTTAGAAAAAAGAAGAGAAATTTGGACAGAAAATTTAAGGAAAATGGTCAGGACGCTGATTTTAAGCATTCCTAAAATCCTTGTGTTCCCAGAAACGGTGCCAAAAACTTGACATCATAGAGTGTGGGTATAATTTTTTGATATATTTTAAGTACTTTTCATTCGTTTATTCAAGCTTTATATTTATAAAACACGATATAACACTATAACTCTCTAAAACATGCTAGGGCAAGTGCACCCATCGTTAGCGTAGTATAGTGATGGTAAGATACCGAGATTGTCCAAGGACACAAGAGCTTTTAATATCGGATTATCGTCAACGTGTAACCGACCCAAATTTTTGAAAAAGGTTTTGACAAGTAAAATAAACAAAATAAAATGGAAGAGACAAATAAACAAGATGGAATCACTTGGTTCCGACTCATCCTTTATGTATCCTTTAATGATATCCGCACTTTGGGTTTTCTAAGAGATTATCTTGATTAAAGTGGCATGCCCCACTTTAGGAGGCGATAGTACCCTCAGCCATATTGGTCTGAGTCAGCAGGGATATAGTCCTGCAAGGCCGGAATATTGAAAGATAATTAAATAAGTTATTAATGCAAAATGTGGCGTGTCCCTCTTTTAGAGGCAACGCTACCCTCGGCCATATTGGTCTGAGTCAGTAGGGATACAGTCCCCCAAGGCCGGTTTAAAGTTTTAATAGTAGTTTATAAATAAGTGGTTCAAGCCGTTCTTACTTCTCCTGGTTTGATGTTATCCGCCTCAAGGGAAGTCCTTATAAGCTTGAACCAAGTCCTTGTATGATCTATACACTGAACGAGGCAAGAGTCTTACCCAAACCAACCTTCTAACCCCCTTGTAGGCAATTAACGTGCTTTGTATAGACCGTAAAGACACGAATGAGTGAATCAACAAAACATGAAGGAATGATAGAATAAAACTCACTTTCAATATAAAGAAACTAGTTATGAAAGTCACTAATACAAACCCAATTAAAAAGTTGACCAAGGATTGGAAATCAAAAGTAATAAATAAAGGATTTTGTCTTCACTAATTGATGTAAGAGATTAGCCAATGATGGCCATAGTTTGACAAAGGCTCTTACTATCGTTCTTAGATCCCGAGACTACTACACACTCTAAAGTCTAATGATTGTGGTGGAAGATGATGGTGGAGTGGTGGCAGGTGTGAGAGAAATGGTTTGCCAAGTGATGAGTTGGAATGAAACCAAGCACCCCTTTTTATAGCTGAAAACAGACCCTTCACACGTCCCCATGCCCGCAGGCACGCCCCGTGTCTTCCTTCTTCTCTGTCTTCATTTAATTCTGGTGTCAGATCAGGCTGCTACACGGCCCCGTGCGTCAACGGCACAACCTCGTGGCCCACGTACTTGCTGTATTGTCCCAGATATATGAATCTAGAAGTTAACCACGGCCCATGCCAAAGGGGACACGGCCCCGTGTCTCTTGTCTGCTTTTGTTTGTCTTCTTCTGATCTGGACTCTTGTTGGGGCACGGTGCCATTCTGACGAGGCACGGCACCGTGCCAGACTTCTGATTCAGTGTTTTTGATCTAGGGATGAAGCTCGAAGGTTGGTATAGTGTGTTGTCTTCCCGTCTTTCATACTTTTGCTGGATTTTGTCATTAATTTTTTCCTTTTATTCATTTAAGCTCTTTTTATCCTGAAAATTAAAAGTATACAAAGAAACGCACTTTTCCCAACATTAGTACTAAAAAGGGTTGATTTTATACTGTATTTGATACAATTTATATGTTGCATTTGACGCATATCAATAGCCCATTGTTGAAAAGGCCAAGCTGTTGTAACCGAGACCAAAGTATTCTTGGGGCGCAGAGTTTAAGGCGAATGCCTCTGACACGAATCACATTTTCTCAATACTTTGATGGCGTCTAGGTGTATCCCTGGCTAGTAATATCCCGTGTTCATAATCTTTGCTACTACCATGCGCAGGACTGCGTGGATGCCATAACTACCTTAATGAATTTTGCGGATAAGGTAGTTTGCATCTTGCAAATCCACGTAGCGTAGTAGTAGTCCCCTGAAAAATCACCGGTACAAGATTTCGTTTGACATCTGATAATGTAGAGTTTTATGTTAGATCTTTCTTGCCTCATCCTTGTCTTGTGGAAGGGTACTAGATTGTAGGTAAACTATGACGGGTGCCATCCAAGATGGTGACCCCATTTCGATTACAAACACTTGGGGCAAGGGTACAAATGGATTTTTGAGGACCTTGATCTACACGTCTTTTTCAAAGTGTTGAAACTTGTTAATGCCAGCTTGCTCAAAGCATCTACCAGTTTGTTCTCGCTTCGGTTAATGTGGGTAATCTTGAAAGATTGAAACTTTTGGATGAGCTATTCTCCTACCCCAAGTACAAGGTCATAGCTTCTCATTTAGCATCATACAACTCATTTATCTGTCCAGCTACTAACAATGAATCAACATGTGCTTCTAGAATTTGTACCCCCATTTTGACTTCTAGACGAAGCCCTACTAGAAAGGCTTTGTACTCCACTTAGTTGTTAGTGCTTTTAAATCAAGGCGGATAGCGTATATGAAATCCTGTTAATTTGGGTTAACTAGTCTAAGGCTTGCGCCTGCGCCATCCTCGTTTGAGGCCTCGTCATGTACAAAGCCCAAATGTCGGTGGTTGGTGCGGACGATGTTGGTTGTTGCTCCGCTTCGCATTCTTCACTTTGTTTTCGAGTACTTCTACAACAAAATCTGCAAGCACTTGTCCTTTTATCGTGGGTCTAGTCTTATAGAGTAGGTTGAGATCTCCTAACTCTATAGCCCACTTTACTAGGTGGCCCATATCTCTGGCTTAGCTAAGATGTGGCCAATCTTGTAATTCGTATGAATATTGATGACCTGTGAAGTATCAGTGCAAGCGCCTGGATGTGTGTACAAGTGCTAAAACAAGTTTTTCCATGATTGAGTTCCTTGTATTGGGATCACTGAGCATTCTACTAACCTAATATATTGGTGTCTAAACTCCTTCCCTGTTGAGAAGGAGCACCGCACCTACCGCTCTCTTAAAGATGGATAGATAAAAGGTCAGCAGCTCTTTCTCGCGCAGAGAAGTGATGGTTGGGAGCTTGATCAGAAATTGCTTCATCTCTTGGAATGCGCACTCCGCTTTAGACGTCCATTTGAATTGATTCTTCTTTATGCAATTGCGGAGAGTGTTGATGAATGGGAATGACTTATCATCGTGGTTGGCAAGAAACATGTTTAACGTCGCAAGGCACCCTGCAAGGGTTTGCAATTCCTTGATTGTGGATGGAGAAGACATGTGCTCTATAGACTGAACCTTTTCTAGGTTGAGTTGAAATCCATATTCAGTAACAATAAAGCCTAAGAACTTTCCTTCATCCATTCCAAAGGAACACTTGCTCGGGTTGAGCTTCATGTTATTGTTACGCAACCTCTTGAACGTTTTTTCGATTTCCTTGAGCATCAAATCTTTTTCCATGCTCATGATAACTAGGTTATCCATGTAGATTTCGACGTACTTGCGGATTTTATCCCCAAATATTTTTTTCCATTAACCTCTGGTAGGTTGCACGTGCATTCCCAGCCCAAAAGGCATTTTAGTTTAACAGAAGATCCCTACTTCCATGAGGAAGGTGGTTTTATCTTCATCCTTCAGGGCTATTTACATCTGATGATAACCCTATAATAATCGAGGAAACACTTCCATCTAAAGGGTGCGAGAGAATTCACTTTTTTATCAATATCGGGGATAGAGTAGCAATCTCTGGTGCATGCTTTGTTCAGGTCTTTATAATCGCCGCACATACGACAGCTTCCATTCGATTTGGGCACCATGAAAGGGTTGGCGACCCATGTTTGGTATCTGACCTCTTGGATTATATCTGCTCTGAGGAGGTCATTGACTTGTTCGTTCATCTAGTCGGTTTTCTCTACGTCGAGGCTTCTTTTTCCCTAAACGACTAGTATGACATAAGGGAATGTTTTCAAGCAAGTTCGGTAATGTCGCATGGAACCCCTACAATTTCTACACGGGTCCATGTGAAAATATCCATGTTCCTGAACAAAAGTTGTTTCAGGTGTGCGCGGATTCCTTCAGATATAGCATGGCCCAGAGTAATCATCTGCTCTGGTTACTTGCGGTTGAGGACTCATTGTTCCAGCTCTGTTCAAGGTGCAGATTTTGTTACTTTAGGGGGGCTTCCTTAATTACTAGAACTTCCTTTTTCGTATAAATGGATCGCCACCCCCGTTTCTGTTGGGAAACCTATTGTAGAGTGGGGTGTAGACGTCACCATATTAAAATCTCCTACAGATTCCCAACCAAATAGGATGTCATGGCGGGAATTCACAGGCGGGACCAGAAGTTCACATCTTCAGTTCTTGAGTATCTATCGTCTGTGAGGGTGATAAGGTAAGAAATCTAACCTAAAGGTAGGATAGGTTTTGTTATAGAATCCTGCGAGTGGATAATCAACTTGTTCAAGGTGTGCCTTGTTATTAGGATCAAACTAGTTGAAGCACTTCTCATAGATTATATCATCAGTCATGCTTCCGCCATCGATAAAGAGGTAGTTGGTCCTGTAATTTGCTATTACCCTGTGATGACTATCGGGAGTTTGTCACGGGGATCACCGCGCACCATAGGGAAAGCAACTTGGGCTTTGCGCCAACTCTCGTCTTGTTGACGTTTCTTGTGTTTGTTCCTTCTGTCTTCTTTAGTCTGCCCTTGATCATGTGAGTATCCTTCTGGCGGATCTTCTGGTCATCTAGCCCCAGATCTGCATGTTGGATCTAGCGTGGCTCTTTTCGAACATTCTTCACTAGGTTCGTGAGTTTCCCATTCTATAGAGCCTTCTCAATCTCTGACTGTAGACTATAATAGTTGTCGGTTGTATGGCTGGTGTCCTTGTAGTATTTTCTATACTTATTAGGATCATGGCCCTTCTTACTACGCATAGGTTACGCAAGCTTAAACTGGTGGTTTTCATACTAAGAATCTCCATCGGCATTTTGTAAGTAGGGTTCACTTTTTCTGCTTGTTTTCATGCTTGATTGTGTCTTGGTAACTGAGTCTAGATATCATTATGCGTGCGTCGATCGGTGTGCTACTTCATCCTGACTGGTGTGTTGAGCACGCTTCCAAACAGAGTTTCTACCTTTCTTGCCACATCGACCCTAGTCTTAGTGGCTATAGTTGTATTATTAACTCTTACCGCCGGTGAAAGCCCTCTCAATTTGTGCATAAACGTTTGTTATTGTCATGATTTTGTCCCAATATTTGGGCACGCCTTCTCTGCCCGAAATAGTGTGGATGATCTCGTTGCAACGCATTGCCTTGCAGAAGTGTGCGCCCATTAGATCCTCTTACGTTACCTATTTCTAGGCATTCTGTGTTGAATCTTTTAATGAAGTCATCGATCCCATCATTATCTCTGTGCCAAATGTTCGTGACGTCTGTTAAATCCCTTGCATGGCGGTGCTGTTGGTTGAAATGTTGTAGAAACTTGGTTTGCAAATTGGTCCAGTTTTCTATCTTACTAACGCGTGAACTCTCAAACTACGCAAGAGTTGCACCAGTGAGTGTCTGGGCGAATAAATGGCACCACATAGGGTTTGTCCAACATCCGACCAGCCATGCGCTGTAAACAACTAGATGTGTCGTATGGGTCTAACAGGCCTGTGAACTTCCCGACTTTGGGTGGGAGTTTCACTTTTTCCAACGGATCCAAGGCAATTTTTGAAACGAAATTGGATTGTTCCGCCCCAACTATTGGTCTATATACAAACAAATAATCATCATATGTGTCTGGATTGAATATTGTGCGGGTGCACACTCTATAAGCTGCGCGGTTGCCTTACACTCTATTGGTGTGAACACTTATGTTGTCTCATTCTTGATACGTAGGGTCAAACTCTTCTGTTTGAGTGTCCCACTTTCCGGGGATTGGACGTGGGGCCAAACGGTTTTCAATGGGAGTTCGCCTACAAAGATGCTCGTACTGGGCATCGTGATTGCTATTCACTATTTCTATGAGAAGGAACCGATCCTTAAGCCTGTGGTTGAAGGTTGGTATTTATAGTCGAAAAGTGTGGAGAAGGAGATGGGCTGATGAGCCTTGGGCCAGACGTCGCCAACAAGGAATATCTGGATTGTCCTCTCTGTCACGACAGGTAGTGTTTATAGAGGTA
Organism: Scalesia atractyloides; assembly: GCA_947069175.1. Taxonomy (NCBI): domain Eukaryota; kingdom Viridiplantae; phylum Streptophyta; class Magnoliopsida; order Asterales; family Asteraceae; genus Scalesia; species Scalesia atractyloides. The sequence continues at coordinate 55,765,304 of CAMTDV010000001.1, read as the reverse complement.
CAGGGACATTGACACATGGTGGTTGGTGCCCAGTAGTGAAACATTGTGCATGTGTCATTCTACACGATTGAAGATATCCTCAAGTATTAAAGTGCCTCCTCCCACTCAATGTCAAATAAAAGTGGTGTTGCATGGTATATCTTTAGCCACGTTGTAGTTTTTATGGAGAGCGCGTAATAGGAAAATCATTAGAACCTAACTCGTGTCTGCTAGAAACTTGTTGGAGTAGATCAAAACTTGCACTTTTTTAACGAGTCAAAGAATAAAGCTAGAATGCATCTTATTTTTAATTTCTCTTATTTTCCTTTGTAATTGGTTACCTTTGTTTCTAGCATGTGGCTAGTTTTATGTTGCTGCGTTTTAAAAAGAACTTGTATCGAAAATTTATAATTGAGTACCAATAATATAATATTGTACCAATAATATAATAAAATGATCATTTCTAACGTATATAAGTTGTCCAAACTCGTCATGATATACAAACTAGAAAAAGATCATAAGTCGCTTTGTCTCAATTTAATTGTCCATATCACTATTTTAGTTTATCTTAAAATCATTAATCTTCATTAAAGATATAACATTATTAGTTTCACATATTAACTTTTAGCTACTCTTATCGTTAAATTGAGGGTTTTAAAAAAACAATAAAATTGGGAGGGAAGAGTATAAGTGGCAAAATGGAAAGCAAAATGGTTTGGCATGTTAAGGATGATACACACATAGTGTTGTTCCTAAAAAAATCAGACTTTTATGAAGATTGAACCTAATTTACTCTTTGCCTGGTATTGAACCCAAGGCGTTTCACTAAAACATAAAAATCTCTGTAAAATAAGTTAGTCGCACATTAGCTAAAAATATAAAATAATTACTGAATTTTGATGTTTCTTTCTCCTTATCATTAAAAGATTGAACTAATAGGAGAAATGATCAATTAACACATTTCCTATACAAACTTACTACCTACCTAGAACTTAACAACCCATTTTGACAATAGGAGCACATTTGGATAAACTATAGCTCAAAATAGGGACTAAAAGGAAGGTTTTCTATAGTTCAAGAATCATTTTAAAATCTAAACACAAAATCAAAGGACTGCAAGTGTAACATCACATAAGGGTAAAAACCTGCCTCCTGTAAGAGTCGGTTTATGTAAGTTTCCTCTTATTAATTAGATATATCTTTATTTAAATGAGTTAAGTTATTATACAAATGCTCCTAAAAATAAGAAGTGTACAAAGACATAATAGATCATACAAGATGACACAATGTCGAGCAAAATATAACACAATGCTGAAAAATATAACATAATGTCGAGAAAAAGACATAATGATGTAAATATAAAAAAAAAACACAATGATAAATAAAATACACAATAATAATAAACAAAATTCTAAAATCTACAACTTATATATCCAAAAATAAAAACCTAAAATCTTACGTCGTAGAGTTCGATGAGACGGTTTCAATGTCGTTAAAATGAGGTCAATCGAATTATGTTTGATACCTTTTGTATGACTTCTTATTTTTAGTACCCTTTTTATTTGATCCTAAACCTATTTAAATAACCTAACATAAACAATTAATTAGGAAAAGACTAAAGTAATTTTACAAAACTTGTATTTTTTTTACAGAGTATGTCATGTATTACTTTCGGTCAATAATTTTACTATAAACTTGAAGTTTCTAAGCTTTGAAAACGTTTGTCTATGTTGTTACTCAAATACACTTCACATCTCAGTTGCGTGTGGAAAGAAAAGACTTTAAAATATTACAAACGTACAATCATAATCATTTTGATTCGTTATTTTAATTAAACATTAACTAATAATAATGCACCAAACCACTTAAAAATTCTCATTTTATGTATCTAACAGCCAAAAAAGAAAAAAAAAGTTAATAGATGATTAAAATATGAGAAAGTGTATCGTATAATTGGTTTTAACGTACATTACATTTGCGAGTATAAATTGCATGTTATAAAAAAAGCGTATTCATGAATCTGGGAAATCGTATGGATGAAATCGCATAGGGGATGAAATTGCATATTGTGTTTTTTGGGGTGAAACCGCATGGAGGGATAAAATTGCATGGGGTGAAATCGCATGAGGGATGAAGATCTGACGACTAGGATTATCGCGTACGTAATGTACGATAAGCCATTTTGTACGTTAACTGTCCCCTTAAAATATATCCCTAGAGAAATATTTTAATTCTTAAAGGTCGAATAATAAAAAACTAACATAAAATATTACATAGCTAAATGTGTAGTTAGAAAATATATAACGTTTGCACAGACCACTCGCACCTACAACAGCTTATTATTATATGACTAGCATATAAATCCCGTGGATCATATGGATTAAATATAAAAAAATAGATTAAATAATATTTTAAATATAAATGTTACAAACCCGTGTATTGCACACCTAAATATCAAAAAAAATATAAATTAATCTTCTATATAATCCTTATAACATAATTATAATTAAAAAAGTATAATAATAGTATAATTTAATCATTGAGATTTTCTGATTAGTATTAATGTAAGGATGGTTTACTAAAAAAGATCTTGACTATTGTATTTTTATTTTATGATAATACTTAATAAAATACAGTGTATCTATCTAATAATATTACTTAAATAGTGCATCTTTATCTGATTCTTAACATATTTAAATCAAAATTTATTATATTAGTAAGGATAAGGATTAAAATATATTTTAAAATAAAATATAAGTCTATATTGTAAAGAACGGATGTTGCTTCCCATATTGGGTAAAAGTGCAAAGCGATAGCCGTAGAAGTAGGAATAATGGCACCGAAAATAATGTTGTTTCCGTAAAGTAGAGATTTAGAAACAGGTTCACGAATACCATCAATATCTACTAGAGGAGCAGCAATGAAGGCGATAATAAATACAGAACTTGCGGTCAATAAGGTAGGGATCATGCGCTACCACGCATCCTTACTCATAGTATATTGCAAGGTAGGTTTGGGTATAGCAGGACTTGAACCTGTGACCATTAGGTTAAAAGCCCAATGCTCTACCAGCTAAGCTATACACCCCAAAAAGATGTAGTAGTAAATAAGGATTGGTGTAGAAATCAAAGAGACGGCCCCTCTTCATCATATTAAAGGGGTGTGGTTTTGTATGAGGCATGTACTGCAGAGCAAGCAAAGAAAACATAAGGGTGCACGCTAGCACTCTTGCAAGAAGATGGCCTAGCTAACGCGCCCCTTATTGAAAAGTCAAGGATATTGAATTGATATGAGAAAGAAGTGCTCAAGAATTCAAAGAAAGCTAGCCTTACTCGACGTGCATGTGTTAAGCATATAGCTAGAGTTCCTTCCGAGCCAGGATCAAACTCTTCTTTTAACTATGATTTGGCCCTATAGTGGTAGAACCTGGTGAACCGGGCGTACTACTGAAGGTGAACTTTTCTTGTCTTGTGATTTTTGCTACTTTGTTTAGTTAGTGATTGATATCTTAGAGAAGCTGGTAAAGTAAAGAAAGACTATTTCGAAAGCAATGGTGGTTAGGAGTGGCTTCAGTTAGGTCATCGATTCAACTTATGGTCGACTTGCTTGAATCGAAAAAGAAGAAGAGCCCACTTTCATATTGAATTCAGGCTTTCATCAAAGGCAAAGCGGTGGGATTCTCTTTCAAGGCGGCCCGCACGACTCATTCTAAGTGCCAAACCATCCAATGTAAAGACGGTTTTCAGTGCTATAAGGAGAAAGTCACACGTGACAATAATCCTATATTAAAAGTTAAATTAGATTTGATGTTTTGTTTGTAACTTTACCATTTTTATCAATATATAATAGCTTTAATCATTTGATTTTAGAAATAGATGTTGTTAGTCTTAATTAGGTGTTATATTAACAAATAAAGTTATTATAAGAATGCATAAATAACTATATTGGATATATTAACAATAATAATAATAATACTAGTTTTGTTATAGATAAAAATAAACTAACGATTAAAAGGCTTTTGATAAAGGATATTCATATTAAATACAAACATATTAAAAAATATATAATAATCCTTAATAGTATGTCATAGAGGCGAATATAATCTTGATCTCTAATATGTAAAATCAGAATATTCAAGAAATAAAATAATTCTTATATTTTTATCTCTATATCGTATAGTATAAATTATTAATGCAAGCATGATGGTATATCAATTAATCTCTAATATGTAAAATCAAAATATTCAAGAGATAAAATAATTCTTATATTTTTATATCTATATCGTATAGTATAAATTATTAATGCAAGCATGATGGTATATCAATTTCTTTTGATAGAGAAGGTTTATTTAGAATTATTTATTAAGGTGTGTAATGGTTTTTATATTAATTTACTAATTATTATTATTTATTATGGTTAAGGTAAGATAAGAAATTGCCACATGGCATTTTGGTGACAATATTATATTAGGTTTCTGTCTTTCATGTTTTTCCAGTATTTGTTGCGTAACACCAATTCTGTGACGGAAAATCCATTGGTAATCCGTAACTAACTTCGAAAATAGGATTTTTATTTTATTTTAAATAAGGTGTGTAAAGTTGGCGGGATATATTAGTTGATTGAATAAATCATCGCTATCTGTCAGAAACTTCATTATATATACTTTTTGATATTTCTTTGTTGGTAAGGTTTGTTGATATCACATGATGGTCATTGATATCACTTAATATTACTTGGAGTCGATGGTCCTAGAACTAAACGCTGCAACATCCGTTCTTGAATCCTTCAAATGCGGTGATGGTGTGTATACATGAAAAGTGATATGATAATTTCATATGCATGTTGTTGGAATTGGTGATCTCATAATGTGTGTATTAATGGTTGAATGAGTATCTTGTGAATAAAATTGAACATGACCATTAGTTGGAAATTAGGAAAATTGTTTTTGGGAACAAGTGGTGAATTAATGGTTGAATAAGTATACATGGGATTAAAATTGACTACACCTTTACTACATTAAGCATCTGGTTAGAAAATGCGCACAACATCTTCATGAATCGATGGTCGGTTAATGTTAGAACTAGTTGTAACGCTTCTATTTGTATTTCATTTTTCAAACCAAATATGTCATGTTTGGTTATAACGCTTGTATAAGGACTTTGGGTCATATTACAATTTGTATAAATATGTTGTATTGCACATGGTGTTATAAATATTATCAATATACTAAGGCCCATGATGGCGACTTTTTATTAACTGAAATGATCTATTCTAACCTAAAACAATTTATTAATACACAATATGACCCATAAAAGTGAATTAAGTAATATATCATCGTACATCAATCATTAACAACTAGCATGACTCGTTATAATCTAAAATGACTTTGTATAACCTAAAATAACCCATTTACTAGATAACAAAACACATTAAGGCCTATGATAGTGAGTTAGCTAACGTATCACACTACAGGAAACCGGAGCAATTGGGGCGACGATTGTCGTCGCTATTGACGGCAAAAGTCGTCGCTAAAGGCAATAGCGGCGATAAAGGGTCGCCGCAATTGCTCCGGGTGATACCAAGTTTTATCGCCCCTAGTAGGGAGTGTAGATGTGCTAGTCATCGAGGGTATTTATTACAAAAATGGTGTCATAGTTTTTTTAAATGAAATGATGGGTGCAACTATTAAAAGGGCAAAAGATTATGTATAAGAGAGTCAATTCATACGAAGTGTAAGAGAAAGTTTAGGCCTTTCATGAAATAATCTACTTGTTAAGATTAGGCGGTCCTTAACTGTAGAATTCACATGAGACTAAACAAGGAAAACAAATGAGGAAAAGGCCAAATAGGAACATTGTGTGATTATGTTCCAGTACGTAATTATATGTATTTTATTCTTCAAACTAGTGTAAAGTTACTTAATTTTTAATAATAGTTGACCCATGTAATACATAATATTTCATAGAATGCATAATATTTCAGGTCTAGTCATATTAAGTTTAAATGTAATACAAAACATTAACCAATCAACCTATAATAACCACGTAATGCCGTATGATACAGATTTAATCATGTAATAATCAAATTGTTGAATTTATTTAATCTTTAATCACGTAATAATCATAACTTTGGAATGCATAATATGTTGGGTCTAGTCATAATTGTTGAATTTATATAGATTTAACCAATCAACCTATAATAAACAATTAAGTTCTCATTGTTATATTAATTTAATGTTAATCACGTAATAATCATAATTGTAATAAGATTAGTTATTAAAAATTATATTAAAAGTGTAATCACGTAATTATTTTATATTTACAGTGTAATCACGTAATCGCATATCCCATAAAAAATTGAAAATTAAGAATTCTATAAGCAATAACTTACTCAAATTAAAGATAATAAAATGCTTGATAATACGGTGTAGTTTTTTTTAAATACTATCGTAAGAAAATGTTTTTAGGCGTTCAAAATCGTTGGGGAAATGGGTTTATTAGTCAACGATATCGAATCTTATTATAGTACTCTTGTCTTTGAATCTCTCATACACTTCTTACAAAATGGCTTTATTGTACAATAACCATTCCGATATTAAAAGTATGTACATTTTTATAAACAATGTTTTTTTAAAACTATTCCATTACCTTCTATTTCAGTCTCTCAGATTTAATCAACTCATTAAATAAAGGGTTAATTTCAATTTACGTCCTTTAAGTTTTCACAAAATTTGAGACGGTATCCTTTAACTAACAAATTAAAATGAATGTCATTTATGATCTAATTTCTATACGGGTGGTGTTTTTTATCCCTAAAAGGATTACAAAAGATAAACAAAATATGTTATAAAGAAATTAAAATACAAAGGATATCTTCTATAAAGAAACTAAACATAAAGGATATTCGTTGTAATTTCGTTAGTAAAAATGACAACACCGGAAATTTTGTTGAAACTTAAAGCTCGTAAAATGCAATTTACTCTTAAATAAAATATATAGGGTTTCCGTTTTTTGCTAAGATGGCAATAAAACCTAAACGGACAAGGAAAATCAAAACCAAAACATTTGGGACCGTAATAAGACATGTATTTGGGTGCGAGAGTGAGAATGAGTTTAACTATAAAAAAATATCAGGTATATGAGACGGGTATAATATTAAGTAAAACCTTAGATCATATTATTTACCTTTATCGAAACCTAATATATTAAAATTCTATATACTCTTAAAAATAAAACCAATGCTATGGTGGTGTTATAAACTTATACTATGACACATATGAAACTATTAGAGCTATATTTAAGTATTTTATATTTTAAATAGGTTTTTGAGGTGAGGTTAATATCATGTAAAGGTAGGAACTACAATAGGTAATTTTTAACTACTTAAAATCACAAACATAATCACAATACCCGTGGGAGCAAACCAAAAGGGTAATAAGTTGACTGAAACAATAATAGTAACAATCATAGTAAATCTCATAAGTAGCAAAACTATGTTAGGGAATAGTATAAGAACATTCACATCTTTTCTCCAATCTTTATTTCAGGATTATAATAAAAATCACTATATTTTCTATCTTCCTACAATTAAATGATATTTTTCTATGTTTATCTTTATATTTTCTCTCTCCTCAACTCAGAACCACTTTCAAAAAAACTTAAAACAAATTAATAAGGGTGAATAGTATCCCCCAAATTCAGAGATGAACAGTAACATTTTATCTCTCCTCCACTCACAACCACTGATAACCACTTTTCATAATATGCAAAACTCTCTTACATAAAAATAGGGAAAGGGATGTGACTACTCTAATGGCAAATATTAGTAAGTCTATCTGTGAGGATAGAGATGTTCCCTTCAAAAGAGAGACGGCCTTTAAAACAAACAATAGAATGAATAAAACAAATTAAAATATAGAAATAGAAAGATACCAAATCACACAAAATTTACGAAGGAGTAACATAGTGATATGAAACCGGAAATATATATAATATCCTTAACGAACATATCTATATATTATATAAAAGAAACCATTGGGTGACATGTGTCACTCTCTGGTTTAACTACAATTGTGTTTTCCCGTCTAAATTGACACCCTCTCCCAACCATTTAAATTTTATTTTTATGGCATTTCTAATTTATAATATGTGTAATAAAGTTCTAACTTAATACCATTATTATCTCAATCTCTCTCTTGCAAAACATCAAAGAATCATTACGTTGATTCCCGCATCTAGGAATTCACCAACTTCTCCCTCTCTTAACATTGCCTTCTCAAACTTCTTCAGATTAAGGTAATGTTAGGTTTTGTTTCTAGATCAATTTAAAGTTTAAATTTTTCATTGTTTAATGATGAATCTTGATTTTGCTTTTATTTGTTTCTGTTTTGTTTTGTCATTTAATCATTCGGATATGCATCCTTTCGTATCTAGGGTTTCTTCATATTAGAGCATATATCTTTCCTGTAATCTAATGGCGTCATCACTAAGGTACAAATCTAAAGTTTTATCTAATCGTGTGTGTTTTACATTATATCATTCTCTATGGTTCTCATATATTGATTTTAATTGTGTATTAATGGTTTTTAATGTTTCTTATCTTTAAGCAGATATTATTGTTAATCTTTAAACATGATTAGGTTGTTATGTTATTTGTATATTAGGTGTATACTATACAACAATTAAAGGTGTATGTTATTTGTATATTGGGTTCACATTCTGATTGTTGTTACTCTACATCTAAATTTGGACTTCATGGTTGGTATCTATGTCCACCAGTAATAATCTAATTACATTTTTCACACAATCTGTCTCTAATTATTATCTTTTTTGTTTTGCTTTTTCTATAGAGTGATCTAATATTGATGATGATGCATTGGGCATGGAACTTGATGAGGTAACACAGTTACTTAGAAACATAGTTTATGAGTTGTACATGTTAAAATTTCATCTTCTCTGATGCATTGTTGGCCATCTGTAAAACTTTTTGATATTAAACCTGTGTTTAGAAAATTAAGTGCCTCGTCACTGTTGGGGAGGGATTTCCCTAACTTGGTGTTGGTGCTAAGATCTGGTATTACCTACTTTTCCCTTTAAATTCTTTATATACTTAAGGTCTGTTTGGCAACTTCTGAATGATTTAGTGTTGAACCAATAAGAGGTCTGGACCATTAAGTGCTGAATCAGTAAAAGGTCTGAACGATTAAGAGCCAGTATAATGTTTAACCATTTAGAGGCAAATGTCTGACCAATTCAGATTAGAGGTCTTAACCATTAAGACTCAGTATAATGCTTAACTATTCAGAGGCAAATGTCTGAACCATTCAGAGATCAGCTCACGAAACAAACAATCTGAACCATTAAGTGCTAAACCAGTAAGAGGTCTAAACCATTTAGAGGCTCATTAAGAGATAAACAAACAGCCCCTTAGTTAGTGTGTTACGTATGATTACAATTTAAATTATTTTGTTAGTAAATTACACGAATGGTCAAATATTAAGGCCATGTTACGGATTTCATGTTATATGTTGTTTTTAAGGTTGTTCTTAATGATATTGTTTCCTATGTACTATGTGATAGGGCACAAGAACCACATTGAAGAAGGAAATAAAATGCTAATCAAGAGCTTCGAGATACAATTAGCACACCATCCTTTTAGGATCTGAGTTTGATATTGTTGTGAATGTTTAAGACGAAACCAAATGAAAGAAGATAAACAACAATAAAATAGTGCAGCGGAAATAATAAACTTTCAAATCCCAACAATAGAGAGATTGTTTTCATAAATATGCTTTGGTAAATTCACGTATGCATGCAATATTACAACTCCCCCTCAGCCTAAGATCATTCTGATTTGTTCGTACAGAAATGTTAGAAGAAAAGTGATGAATAGAACAATATATGCACTGTTCTATTTATAGTACAAATCAAACCAATGTGGCATCTAGGCTGATGTCACCTTGACAGTGACATCTAACGACCTAACAAACCCTAACATCTGCTAAGCTAAACACTATTACATTAATAAATAGAAACTTTGTTGATCCAGCATCTGTTGAGAAGAAACTCTGATAAGTTTTAACCTCTGTTGGTCCAGTAGACCTATGACTTGGGCAGATCTTGTATAACAAACTTTAGCTTCAACAGACCTTTGAGCAGCAGATGTTTGATGTCTTTGCCTTTAGGAGGAGTTAAATATTCAAAGCACTGTTTATTCTTGATCAGATGTTATAGAACATTTTGGCTTTCCAATCATCTTTTCTTTTATAGGGTTCAATAGATCCAACAATCTCCCCCTAGAACAGATGATGCCAAAACTCTTCTTTATTGCTGATCTTTATTTCTCATCAACATTTCCCTGATTTTCCCTTCGAACTGTAATTCAAAGTTTAGAGAGAACATGTCTTCAAAATCCCTTTGCAATTCAAGCTTCAACAGATCTTGGAGGTCATCTGTATTCAGACCATATGCATCCTCCATTTTTAGCCTTTGAATTTCACCATCTGATCTGAGCAAAGTCAATTCATGGGTGTCTGCGGATAACTTCCATTTAAAATTTTTGAATCACTGGGTTTACTTGGGTGAAGATTTATTTGTGATGAGTTGGTTGAATGAGGTCTGCTTACAAGGTTTAAAAGTGTTTCTCTTAATTTTTTACTTGCAGCATCAGTGTGAAAGACCAGTTGGTTCTTGATTTCCTCTTTTGTATGTTCTTCAAACATCTGCTCATCATCTTCAGCCATCTTCTTTTTGCCTTTTTTCTTGGTTAAGGCAAGTGTTGATATGACAGAGATTGAAGAATGCTTTTTGAGAGTTTGGGTCTGTTGATGGATAACAACTGTTGGATAATCTAGTTTTCTTGGAACTAAAGAATCTTTCTTTCTAAGCTCTTCCTGTTTTTGTATGTATCTACAACTCTGGATTCACACAATCTTGCAATATATCTTGTACAGCCATAATTAGCAGCAACCAGTTCCTCTTTCATTCTTTTAAGCTTTAAAGCCCTATCTTGATCCACTTGTTTGTACTTTTTCAGTCAGGTGGAGTTGGCTTGTGTAGAGGATCCTTGAGCATTTTCTGGATTCTATCAATTTCTTCTTTAAGATCATTTGATGACTAGTCTTTGAATTGTGCTCTTGATGCTTTGTATGGCTTGTGCAGCATTATGTGGTCAAGATAATCCTGATTCAGCTCCTCATCTAGTTCAGCATTGACTGGCCTTTCTAACATGGATTTACTCATATCTTTGGCAAAGTCTTCAATTTTTCTAACTTTGCTAAGTTCATGAGATTAGATACTTTGAGTATTCCTGTCATCTTTCTCTTTGCTCAACTCTTTAGCAATGTTCTCTGCTTGTTTAGCCTTCAATTTTAGATATTCATCTAAGTTTCTTAGCTTTTATAACCAAAGAGAGATGAGAATTTAAGTTTTGAAATATCCTCGGCTGTGAAAAATGATTCAATTTCTTTGTGAACAGCAATCCAGAGGATATCTAGTAGCTAGTGGGATTTCAGGTGGTGGTTTGTTCATGGGTGGTAGTGAAGTGGTTTTTAGATGGTAATGATGAGGGTGATGTGGAAATGGGTTTTGATGATAAAGGGATTGGTGATGGAATCTCTTCATCATCATCAATAACAAAAGTTTTTCTTTAGTGTTGGAACTTGATTTTTGGTGATGGTGATCGTGTTGGTTTTCTAGGTGATGTGAATAATGGTTGGGTTAAAGTTGGAAATGTGATCATGGTAGAGGTTAGGTTAACATCTGTTGATACATCTGTTGTATCAACATCTGCTGGATGATTTGGTGGTGGTGATGAAACATCTGTTGGTACAATTGCTATACCAACATCTGTTGTTGGTGATTTTGGTAAAGGTGATGGTTTCTTTTTGGGTGTTGGTTTAGTTGTGGTTTTGACAGAGGATACACTTTTTGTTGCCGCAGTATTGGTTTTAGAAGGGGTGGAAATTGGTTGTCTAACGTTTCTAGTAGACTTTCTTTTTCTTGAAGTGCCAATGTTTTCTTTTTCCATTTGTATGGCTTGTTCTTCATCAATCAGTCTGGAAGCTTTGCTTTTCAATTTATCTTGTCTTCTGCTTTTTCAAAGCAATCTCTTTAGCTTGTTTGTTCAGGGTATCACCAATCCCTTTTTGAACTCCAGCATTTTATGCTTCAACAGAAGATTGATTGTGTGCAGACCCTGGCTTTTGTTGCACCTTTGGATCTGGCTGCAACTTTCTCAGTTTATCACTCTCCCCTTTTTTGGCATCATCCTCTTCTTCATCAAGAATAATTGTTGTAGGGGCATGGCCAGTGGTCTCTATCAAATACTCTTTGATGGCCTTAATATCAGCTTGAGTGTCTTTATTTCTGGCCTCAGCCATATTTCTGATCAGTTCCATGTGAGTGTTATGGTTGATATCAGCCAAATTCCTCTGAACTTGAATGATAGGTTGCATAGATTTCTAGAGCTCATTAGCAATTTGCTGTGTAGAAGGCTGGCTTTGAGAATTTTGTAACATCTGCTTCATCATATCTTTCATCTCAGTAATTGAAGACAACATTGGTGTCATTCTCTCCATCAATTCCATATGTCTTAATTCATCACCTAATTTAATAGGATCATCTGGATTCCTACCAGAGGTAGTTGTATTTGAGTCATCAACAGCAGAAGACTCCATGTTATCAGAATCAAATACCCCTAGGTCTTGGTACTAGGGACTTCCAACTGGAGCAGAGGTTACAATTATAGCCTCAACAGTTGTTGCCTTGAAGGAAGTCTTATTGATGTAACCATTGTCCAACTAAAACACTGTTGCGTCATCATTTGTAGTAGCTGTTTCGCTTAAACTATCACCAAGAATTACTTGTAACTCATGGGGTGTAGCCTCCTCAACTGTTTTTGGGTTAGCAGCTTGATTTTTCTCAGACTCAATCACTTGTTGGGGTGTACTCTCTTTGACTGGTGATTGAGAGGAACTGATTTGTATCTGAGTTTTATCAATTGAATGAAAGAGAGGTATAAAAGTGGATGGAATTGTGGGAGATGGTTGGGGAGTGGAAATAGACACAGCCCTAGGAGAGGGGCTTGAAAACAGACTTGTAAGTGTGCCTACTTCATAATGTGGTGACCCTGTGCTTACAACCTGATCCTTTTGTGAGGATGCAGGAGGAGTTTGGCTTGTAGGTTGAGATCTTTCCATTTGTTGTGAGGAAGTAACAACAGTGGTTTCAAGTGGCTTTTGTGATACCACAAGGTTATCCTCTGGGATCTCATCTTCCAGTGGTGCCTTTTTATCTTGTTTGGTTTTGGTGGGTTTTTTTGTATTGCGAAGGTTTTCTTTTGGTCTTTGCTAGTGTGGGCTTCAAAACACCGGTTATGGTGTTATGATCACAAGGAATAGTAGGCTCAGCAACATACGTTTGAGCTTGTGATGTGGACTTATCTAAATTTTGCTCATCCCCCATTGCTTGTGTTTTTAAAGCTTTTGACTCTTTATCAGACATTCTTGTGAAAGTTTCATGTGTAAGGCTTTTTATTTGAAAACAACACCTTGTTGAAAATCCTTTTCAGAAACTTGTTTTTGAAGATAAAAGCTTAAGAGTCTTGGATACATGAGAAAAGTTTGTGGTTTGTTTCCTTTGATAGCGGTCACATTTGCAACCAAGTCCAAGAACAAGGATTGGGATAGATTAAAATCTGATTTTGTTAAAATTGCATATCCTAAGTATTGTACTTTTTGTAAAATCTCATTAAATGAGGTGGTCTTGGGTGAGAGACATGTCAGGAGAGTATGGAAAAAATATCTCATTTCAGGATGAAATTGAGGTTTGTAAATTGTAACTCTTGTTAACTAACCCTCATACCCTCTTTCAATGAACTCTGTGTGAAGTGCTTATCTATCAAAGGATGTGTTACCTGCTAGGTCATCCAGACCAAATGTTGTGGATATGGAAGATGGAGAAATTTGAACCAGAGTGTTGACTATGGAAGTGATAGCATAGGGTTTTTTCTTCTGAGTTTGAACCTAAGCTTTAGACAAGAATTGTCGGAGTGAATCAGCGTAAATTGGTGCATCAATGGTAAGTATGGCTTGGTACTTTGATGCTTGTAAAACATCAATTAATGAGTGAAAGGAAGTATTTTTATCGGTTTTCTCAAAAGTGGGAAGGTAGTTATGAGGTAGTTTGATGTGTAGAGCCATGATCGGAGAAGAAATGAGAGCATAGAAGAAGAAGAGAGTAATGGAAACCGCTTTTGAGAATTTTGAATTCGAGGCGGCAGTAAAAAGCTCTGTTTGGATGAAATAGTGATATTTAAAGAGAAAAAGTGAATACTGACGTGGCATCTATTTCAAAGATCTGATAGCTAACATCTGGCCACGTGTAACCTCTATTGTGATAATGGAAGACAGTTTTTTAGGAAACCTCTGCTTGTAAAACAGCAGTGGTTAGGAACAGTGGACATGAACAATGGTGATTTTACACTATCAGTGGATAGATATGAGTGGTTAGAACAAAACAGTGGTTTAAGCCCAAACAGTGGATGTGAAAAGTGGAAAATGAGAATAGAGGATACACTTTTAATAGTGGATAGACTTTTAAGTCAAACGGAGGTTTTGAGAAATAGTGGTTTAGAACAGACTTTTAAAATTATTGAAAATTTCCAATTTTAGCTATTTTTAAGGATGGATTTTTTATTTTTCTGAAAACCTTTTAATGCTTTTTATTCATGGAAAACAAAATGTTGTTTTTAATCTATATTTAGCATGCCAATCCTAGAGATCAAACTTTCAAAGATAGATGTGTCTAAAGCTTTTGTCAACACATCTGCCAGTTGATCCTTAGTTGGAACGTGATGTGAAAAAATAACATTTTTTCATAGCAATCCCTCACAAAGTGATGTCTTATGTCAATGTGCTTGGTAGTGGAATGTGAAACTAGATTTTTAATGATGTTTTCAGCTGCTTGACTATCTAACATGAAAGGAGTCTTTAAAATAGTTACACCAAAGTCCAGCAATTGATTTTAAAGCCACAAGAGTTTAGCAGTGCAACTAGCAGCAGCAATATACTTAGCCTCTGCTGTGGATGTTGAAACTGCAACTTGTTTTTTGCTTTGCTAAGAAACTAAGCAATTGCCTAGAAACTAACAACCTCCTGATGTGGACTTCCTGTTGCATGGCATCCAGCAAAGTCAGTATCTAAATAACCTGATAGCTCAATATTACCATTAGCATGATACCAGATACCAAGTGTGGGAGCACATTTTATGTACCTGAATATCCTTTTCACAACTATGAGATTTGACTTTCTAAGTGCTGACAAGGATCTGGCACAAACACATGTGGCAAACATGATGTCTGGCCTTGATGCAGTTAGGTACAATAAAGACTCAATCGTGCTTCTATAAAGAGTTTTGATCAACCAAGTTATGTTTGTCATCAACAGTGACTAATTTGGATGTTGCCATAGGTGTACTACATGGTTTACAATCATTCATATCGAATTTTGTAAAAAGTTCTTTGACATACTTGCTTTGATGAATGAATGTACCATTTTGCAATTGCTTAACTTGGAGACCAAGAAAGCACTGGAGTTCACCCATAGCACTCATTTCAAACTCTGGTGTCATTAGTTCTCTAAACTCTTCACACATGGCATTGCATGTGAATCCAAAAATGATGTCATCCACATAAATTTAGACAAGCATCAAATCCTTTTCTCTCCATTTTAAAAACATATTTTTTTTTTCAATTTTACCTGTTGTAAATCCTATGGATAAGAGAAAGGTGCAAAGAGTTTCATACCAGTCTCTAGGTGCTTGTTTCAAGCCATATAAAGTTTTATTTAGCTTGTAAACATGATCTGGATAAAAAGCATCTTCAAAACTAGGGAGTTGGCATACATATATCTCTTCCTTGATTTTGCCATATAGGAAAGCACACTTTATATCCATTTGATACACCTTGATGTTGTGGTTGGCAGAATAGGCTAAGAACAATCTGATGGCCTCCAATCTTGCAACAGGAGCAAATGTTTCATCATAATCAATGCCCTCTTCTTGTCTATAGCCTTGAACCACAAGCATAACTTTGTTTTTTTACAATAATGTCCCTTTCATCTGTTTTGTTCTTGAAGACCCATTTTGTGCTTATGGGACATACATCCTGAGGCAATGGTACAAGTTCACATACTTGTTGTCTTTTGAACTGTAGGAGCTCCTCTTGCATGACCTCTACCCAGCTGTTGTCTTTTAGTGTCTCTTGGTACTTGACAGGTTGTGTGGGAGATAGAAAACCAACAAAATAACAAATGTTTTGGTATTGACTTCTAGTGAGAACCCCTTCATTGATGTTGCGCATCACTTGGTCTGGTGGGTGATTTTTAAGGTAGATCAGATCTTCCTTGTATGGAATTATGGCATTGATAGGTGAAAGTTGCAAACGGGAATCATCTGAGCTAACATCTATCAGCAATTTTGAAGAGTAAACATCTGTTTGAAATGGAGGTGGAGGCATAGGTGGGATAGGGGTAAAAATGGGCTGGCTTTTATTCACGGAAAATGG
This sequence comes from Scalesia atractyloides, assembly GCA_947069175.1. Lineage (NCBI taxonomy): Eukaryota > Viridiplantae > Streptophyta > Magnoliopsida > Asterales > Asteraceae > Scalesia > Scalesia atractyloides. Next base: position 55,748,762 of record CAMTDV010000001.1, on the reverse strand, counting down.
ACTTTTGTCAACACGGGTTTGACTGGATGAGATGGCAAAGGATTGAGGATCAACAATAGTTGATATAAAAGTGGTAGAGTTTTCATAGTTGTTAGTAACAACTGTTACTCTCGTGGAGGAAGTGACTTTGTATTGTGGAATCACAATGTTATATCCATAATCTTGATGGAGAGATTGTGCTATACCTACAGTGTTAGTCTTGATAGACACATCTTTAAATGTAAATTTATCTAAATCAAATAATTCAGCAGGATTTGTTGGGATTTTTAATGAATAAAGTTCATTGAACTTTACATTCAAGGTCTCTTCCACACACCTAGTCCTTGTTTTAAACACTTTATAGGCCTTGGCAGTGGTTGAGTATCCAAGGAAATAACCACAATCTACTTTGCCTACTAGTTTTGAAATAGAATCTTTTAAGTTTAAAATGAAACATGGGCAGTTAAATTGAAGTATGAGATCAAAGGTTTGATCTTGTAAAGAATTTCATAAGCAGTCTTTTGATGTCTGGGGTTAATTACAACTATGTTCTATACATAGCAAGCAGTGTTTATAGCCTCTGCCCAAAAAGACAAGGGTAAACCTGAGTCTACAAGCATTGTTCTAACAGCTTCAATTAGAGTTCTATTTTTCCTTTCAATCATCCCATTTGGTTCTGATGTCCTTGGGATGCGGTATCGCCTAACAATCCTTTTTGACACACAGAAATCATCCAACTCCTTATTTTTAAACTATGTTCCATTATCACTCCTAAAGACTTTTAATGGCAAGTCAAATTGTTTTTCAACTTTTCTTACAAAGTCTTGCAAAATGCCTACAGTCTCATCTTTGGAGTGCAAAAAGTAAGTCCATGTAAACCTTGAAAAATCATCAACTATAACAAGATAATATGTATTCTTTTTAAGACTCATGATTTTTACAGGGCCAAACAAATCCATGTGTAACAATTGTAGACACTGACTTGTTTTGGACTCTTCAATTGATTTGTATGAACTTTTATGTTGTTTACCTTTTAAATAGGAAACACAATATTCATTACATGTGAATTGTTTTGATGGAAGACCTCTCACAAGATCTACTTTAGAGAGTGTGGTGATAGTTTTGAGATTTGTGTGACCAAGTCTTCTATGCCATAGTTCTGTCTCTTTATTTGAGGCAACTGAGAACATACATGCATTAGACATTGGATTATCCTTCAACATATCACCACATACACATTTCCACTCTTATAAGCAACAAGCTGTGCTTTGCTCTCAGCAATGATTGTTTAATCTTTTTAACCAGTTCTAGCCTAACAATCTGACAATGCTTTTAGTAAAAAATGGTGATTTATTTTGCAGGTTCATTATGCGTGTTTTATTTGTAGCATGTACATGGTGATTTATTTTGCAGGTTACAAAGGATACATGGTGTTTTGTTTTGCAGTTACATAGTATTTTACTAATACCAGACTAACTGTTTAATTGCTCTTATTCTCTACACTTTTAAACTCATATAAGACTAACTGTTTGAATTACTCTTATACTCTACACTCTTAATTTTAATGATTACCACATGTTCAATTCTTATCAGTTCTTGGCCTTCCTAAAAATTTAATCCTTTGTAGAGAAACATTTACCGATCTTTAACATATTTCATACATCTCAAACGTATATTATAGAATAGAATAAAAAACCCTTTATTTTTGTTATTGTTATAGGTTTCAAAACTATTTCCTTATTTACGTATATTATGGGGAAAACGTAATTCTATAGTTCGTTATGGTTTGGAAAATAGTTGAGCCGTCTTCCGATCCAATGTTTGATGAAATTGTTAAAAGGTAAGGTAGAGCACGGGCTACATGTTAGTATCTTAGTAAACAATGATGGGTTTCCAATCAAGAGAACCATCCGCCTTCTGAGTGACGAGAACATAGAGAATTCTGAATTTCGTTGCGAATTTTGTCATCCATTTTTTGCTCACATATAGATAAAAATATTACAAATACAACTGTAGTAAAAATTTGATTGGTGTTTTTAGCTTTTTTATAGCACTATAAAAAGCTACTAAAATCATCATTTATACCCACTGTAAGCGTTTTTTACGGTGTTGTAAATCAACAAAAACTATTTTTTTAGGAATATCTGATTTTTTTAGGAATTTGGTAAAAAATATTGAACAAATCTTCATTTTAGGAGAGTTTTCTAAGTTCTCACAACTAATAATATTTTTCTTATTACCCTAACCCATCAATGATAAACATTATTTCTACATTTATATATAGTTAAATTAGTAAATTTATATATTTCTATTAGCAAATTTTGTCTTCAGCTTTAACAAGACCCTATACACGTTTTCTTCGTATAATTTTTGTATAAAATTTATAACTTCATATGTATTCTTTTTATTTTTCATGTATTCAATATGCAAATGTTTCTTCACTTTAATACACATACAAATGTTACATGCTTATATCACTTTCATTTCTTTAGTTTCATTGCAAAATTGCTCGGTAGAGTTTTCTTAATTTGAATGAAACAAATGCCTTATCTTTGAAGCATGAAGCGACATGTGGCTCCTAGCCAATAAAGGAGCTTAAAGTTAAAAATGGGTTGTAGTAATAAGTGAAACAAATGCCCCTTACAATGATTAGACATTAAAATTGAATTTAAATAAAAAATTTAAAAAAACCATCAAAAAGTATCTCATTGGCATTCTCTCTTCAAACAGACGTGTTTAATAAGACGCCCAACCAAAAAACTATCAAAAACGCCTCCTAGGGCGGTGACGCAGGTGTGAAAGGGTGTTTTTGGGGGAAAACGCCCAAAACCCCTTCCACTAGAATGATCTTATGTTTTTTTTTCTAGTTCTTTAGGTTGGATATTCATTAATGGTGATAATAATTGTGAAGTAAATCATTCACAATGGTGATAATAATTGTGAAGTAAACAACTTTTTTTCAATCTTTTATTTTTTTTAATAGCTTAAGTTACACTAAATCTGTTTTTGACGAAGCTCGAACTCTTAACTTTAAAAGAAGCAACATTTTAACTCCAATGGCTTTGTAAATTGCACTAACCTCACATTTTTTTACCTTTATTCATTAATCAGCTAAATCATACATAATCAAAACCTTCTTCGAATCTATACTGCCACAGATGTCAACCATGACATGAGTACTCATGTTTTTTAGGTCGGAAGTTTTTCTTCATCAACATTATGTTTGGAATTAAATAAAATACCCAAAATGATAAAAGTAAGGAGCACTTCTATCTGAAAATTTAATGAAGAAACGTATGAAAAAAGAAGGCATATAATAGAAACTACTAAAGATGTTGAAGAATAAAGTGGAGAAATCGGATTGAATTTCCTTTCCGATATATGGGGCAGATTTGGTATTAGCGGAGAATTAAGAAATCATTAATACGAAATATAATCAAAGTTTATAAATTGAGTTTATTAAATGGTTATGACACGTATTAAGAAAAGCGTTTTTATATATATATATATATTAGGATCATTTGTGAAGGACTTCTTGAGAGTGAACTACTCTTTGCCTTTGATCATTTTTTAGATTAAAAGGGTAAGATTTTTATTAGTCATGTACTTTTAATTAAAATCCCTTAATTATCTCATCTCTTAACTCTCTCTCTCTCTCTCTTATTTTTAATTATTTCTCTATTATTTTAATTATAAGAGATTAAAGGGCTAATGTTTTTTTTAAATAAACTCTTATGTTGTTTTTAAAATTAAATATTAAACCTAATTAAATTATGTTTTTATACATATGTGTATACATGTCAGTATATACAAGACTTATACACTTGTGTATAATTACATCGTGTTCCCACAGGTCGGTATAAACCAGATTTATACACATGTGTATTATTCAAGTACATATGTGTATAAATTAACAGTTGTGTATCTTGTATAAATTGATAGTTAGCGAGACTTTACACATGTGTATAAACTAACATCTGTGTATCTTGTATAAACTAATACTATCGAGACTATACAGATGTGTATACACTAACAACTGTGTATCTTGTATATACAGAAACTAGCAAGATTTTAGGAATTTTGATTATATTGTTTAATAAATGCAATTTACAAAAGACGCAAATACCCTTCTGTGAATAAATTTAAAGGAACTTACAACATTATAATTACAATCTTACCATTGTTTAAAAATCTCTAGATGATATAATCCAATGACTCAGATTAGTTCACGCAGTTCACTCTCAACCTAGTATTCACTCTAGAACCCTACCCTATATATATATATATATATATATATATATAAGGATGGGTTAAAATGAGAACTATCTTGAGTTGTGAAACCATGAGAACTAGGCCATTCAAAAGGTTGTTCCGAATTTGTTTTCTCGAAAGTAAAAAAATGACTTGTTTCAGCAAAAAATAAAAAAATTTTAAAAAAATGTCGCATACCCACATGTACATGAGGCGTAAAAAAATATTTATCTTCATGCATAATTTACGAAAGCGCGTAAAAAACTTGTATCAGTCAAAACTACCGACTCGACAATTTTTTTTACTTTTTTTATAGATGTGTTTATAATATCTTCATCTACGTTTGTACAAAACAATTTTGGCTCAACTCGCGCGGGAACAAAAAGTTCTCACGGTTCTCGCAACTAGTGGTGGTTCTCATTTGAATCGAGCCATATATATATATATATATATATATATATATATATATATATATATATATATAAATGGTAGGGATGTTAAGACTATGTGGTATGGAGGTGCTTGGGTTGGGGGCATTGCTTGACCCGTGGCGAGGGTGGGATCCACAAGGTAATACTCAAAAACTAAGGGTGTGGTGTGGCATGGCCAACCATGTGGATTTTTTGGGTGGCTTAGATCGAGCCAGCCAACCAAAGCTAGCCACATCACCTCAGCCCCCGCCTCACGCAAGGCAAAAATAAAATTGACTATATACATATATGGATATTGTCAAATCTTAAATTATGCATATATATAGTAAATTTTAAATTATTTCATATGTGTACATTATAAAAAACTTAGAGAAAATGTATGGTACAAAATGTTTCTCAAGTTTCTCAACTAACCTAATAATTTTCACACGATCCTAACACTATATATACTATAATGGTATCCACGCGATGTAGGGGGAAACACAAACACTACAAAGATATGCATGGTTCAATTGTTTCAGTTCCTCAATCGAAACCGTAATCCACTGGTCTATGTTGTTAACCAATTTGTTTTCAATTAATCAGATTGGTTTATTTTGTTAGATTGAGGGTTTTGGTTCGGTTCGTTTAGTTTTGTTTAATAGCCAAAACCAAAATTGGACTAAAACTTTTGTTCAATAATAAATAAAAGTGTGGTGTAAATACATGAAATGATTGTATAAATAATTGAAATGGATGTATAACTATATAAATAGAGTATAAAATATGAAATACAAGAAGTGAAGGTATAAAAACTTGAAATATGAATTGTTCTGTAGTTAATTTTGGGGATACAATAAAAACCGATAACTAGTTTTTGGTTAATTTGGTTTTCGATAATTGGTTTTCGGTTAATGCAGCTTTTGGTTGATTTGTGTTCGGTTTCCTCTGTTTCTATTTGGTTTTGCTTAAGGATTCATTTATTGCTTACCCTTAGATATTATTAATCACTTAACATGTTAATTTTTAATTAAAATAATTATTATATTACTATACTTAAATTAAATAGAATAAAATCTTTGTTTTTATGATGTAACGTTTTTTAAAGTACTAACGTACCTAAAGTTATGGTCATTTAAAAAAAGTGAGGGTAGTTAGTTTCTTAAGACGGATAAAATGTAATTACTAATTATTTATCCAAAAACAGGTTAAAGATGGGTGAATTAAAGTTTAATTAAGATGAGGGGTCAAAGTGTAATTAGTGTTTAAAAGACTTATCTACTCTCATTTTAAGATTGTACATGGTAAGGGAGAGACCTAGTGTTTCAAGTGACCCAGGTTCAATTTCTGCACCCAACATTTAGTTTCTACGACACCTGGTGATGATGGGAGACTACGCGAGTAGGCGACGATCGCTAGTTCGATCCTTGAACTGAGCGGGTTTTACCTCATCGCACTGTCATGCTTTCGGGCGAGTGTTCACGGGCTTCGGCCCTAGGTGACGGTTTTCCCCAGTTTGGAAGGCGAGTGTATCCTGATATGGTGAATTTCGTCAGTAGCTCATTTGGAGGATTTGTTGAACGTTCAAAAAAAATAAAAAATTCTTAACTTTTATGTATCTGAGATGTTATTCCTTCTTGCATTATAATATAATGTGAATACATATAAAGAGAGAGGGGGATGGTTTTTGGATAACCACGGGAAATCGAGAAACCATGAATATTGCATACTGAAATTCAGTAAAAATCATTTTTACACGTAAATACATACACGGGCGAGCACACACAACCTCTCTCTCACACACACACATATATATATATATATGTACTATATTATAATGCATTTGGAAAAGACATTTTAAGATGCAAAAGTTATTTTTAAAAATTTAATGTATAAGGTACAACTCTAAAAAAGGGTAAATTAGTCTTTCAACCACCAATTACACTTTAATTTCTAATCTTAATTACACTTTAATTCATTTATTCTTAACCAACTTATGGATAACTAGTTAGTAATTACAGTTTCTCCCTTATAAAAAAACTAACTACCCATACGACTTTTAAATACTTTTAAATGTTTATAACTTTTTCGTACGTTAATATATTTTTTTATAAATTACACCATAAAAACTAGCATTTTTTTCTCCTAGCCTTGAGTATAGTATTGCTACAAATTTGTTAATTAAAAAAATTGATGTTAAGTGATTAACAGTGTTTAGGGGTGAGCAATAACTGAATCATTAGCCGAAACTGGATCGAAAACAGATGGCACTAAATTGAAATCCACAAAAAAACTAAACTAACTGAAAACCAAATTGGCCAAACACTGGTTATTGCTTTTTTGTGTACCCTCGTGTAACCAAAATTAATCGAACCGAACCATTCATATTATCATATATTTCTAGCTTCTATGCATACAGTTCATGTATTTCATATTTTATACCTCCATATCATGTATTTACATACATCCATTTCATATATTTATACCCCAATTTCATGTATTTCTAACAAAAAAAACTCGTCAATCTAACAGAATAAACCAAACTGATAACTTTAGTTTCGACTTCAGATGAGAATAACAACCGAACTGACCGAACTATGCACACACTGACAATGTTTGTGTTTCTCGCCGCATCGTACGGATACCTTTCTAGTGTGTATATGTGTAAACTAGTAATACAAGTATGTATAATCTATAAACTCATAATGTAGATATTTTCCAGAAGACATTAATGGAAATATGATGTATTTCATATATGCATGGTATAAAACGTATATCTTATGATGTATGTCCTATAAATTGTACAAAAATTAAGTAAAAGGAAATAAAACGAAATGGGGGAAGAAAATGAGAGTTGACAAAGCAATAGCCTTGACATAAGAAACTTGAAGGAGTGTCCAAGACAAATAAAGGGCCGGTTAGGAATTAGGATAGGGTGGTTAAGAATTTGCTTAACTTATCACTTGCAAGCAATTTGAAACCTAAACAACTACGTGTTTCTTTATTCACTCAAACTTCCTTTGAAATTAAGCAATTAACACTTTGACCATTTTCTACTGATTTTAACTTTTGTCACCATATCTTCACACATTTTCTAAATCTTGCCCAAAACGTTATTATGACAAACTAAGACTCCTGATCAAAGTTCATATAATATTAGATCTTCTAGATAGTAGATATAACAGATTAATCAATTAATATGTTAAGTGTATTTAATTTAATTTAATAACTTGACAAGTTAAGATTTTCTATTTAATTTATATAGGGTTTTTAAGGTTGAAAAATATCCACAACTAACACGTCGAAGCAACTCAATAGATTTACATTCCTTTGCAATGAACTTTCGTATCTTGATATTCATAACAAAACGGGCATTTAGTACTAATGGAAATATGTGCCTTTTGTCGAGAATAACCAAGCTTTGTTTGCAACGTGTAAAGAAGTTTTTTTAGTAGAAGTTTTATCAACGTTTGTTTAAGTTCGATTTCAAGGGTTTTTTCTAATAATAAGTCAAACCATGTATTGCCCAAGACACATACCCAATTATCTTTGTGGTAAGAAAAGAAGATCTCGTCTAGTAGAGAGTTCAGCTCCTCTAGTTGTCCAGCTTATTATGGCACCAAATTTTTTATGTAATATATTGACCTAAGGTGACAAAATAAATCGAGAAACTTTCTAGATAAATTTATAAAAATACAAAATAAAAAAAATGAAAACCTGCTTTTAATTGCTGGGAATCCAAAACTTAACTTTAGAAAAAGTAACATTAATATTTGTTAAAGTGCAAATTGAAGTTTCTTTTACCAAAGACATGTGTACAAAGTTGATCCAAAAGTCAATGAATCAAAATGTTTATCTAACTGTAACGAAAAAGATATAACAAGCAACTACAATGTCTTCTAGTCCTCAACTAGGTTCTTACAATATGATCAGATCTTCGATTTCTACCTTAACTAAAAAATCATATGTATTAGAGCTATCTTAATCTTCACTCCTAAAATTTATAGAAAAGTCACACCATCCTCCGATATATGAAAATCACTTCCCCTATAATATCTCTCTCACACACATATAAAATTGAGTAAATTACTTTTTAAGTACGTGTGTTTTAGTGGTTTTAGCCACTTGAGTCCAAAAAAAAAAAAAAAAGTTTAACGTCATGAATTCCTAACCGTTCATTTTATAACGTTTTGAATCCCTGTGTTTTAGTGGTTTTTAACCACTTGAGTACAAAATCAAAGTACAAGTGATAAAAAGGTGGACTCAAAATGTTATAAAATAAGTGGTTGGGGACTCCAGACGTTAAACTTTTTGATTTTGGACTTAAGTAGTTAAAATCATTAGAATACAGAGACTCAAAAAGTAATTTACTCTATTACTTTTTTTTTGTTAAGTGTAAGACTATTTTGGTCTTTTTACGCCTCAAGGGTTGTTTATGTAAATTACAAAGTGCTTTTTAAATATGAGGGGTTACTTGCGTAATTAAGTATATTTATTATTTTGTTATTTCTATGATTATTAGTTAATAAAATACATTACAAATATACAAATAAATACATATTTTCGTATACTATTTGTTTTTTGTAAACATCGCTTTTGTTTTTAAACTTTTTTAAACCGTTCGTGTTATTAAAGAAATCGAAATCGAACTGTGGAAATTTAAAAATCATACCATACCGAACCGTTACTAACAATTTTGGTTCCGGCATAGTTTCGCGGTTTGGGTTTTATTAAATAAGTGAAGCATAAAAAGATAAATATATCATATCTAACTTTTAAGATGATAGTTTATGTACTTTTCTGTAATACGTCCTCATTACTGGTCTAATAATGTTATTTTTAAAACCTAGCTAGAATGTTGAACACTATGCAAATAAGTAATACAATTTGAGAATAATACAAACATAAAATAATTGAAAACACAAACTATAACAAGAAAAGCTATAACAGAATACAAATGATTTTAAAAGTTGAAGGAATAAAAAAAAGAATGATTTTAAACAAACGAACCGTTTTAAAATGAACATTCTAAGAAAGATGTTTATAAAAAAAAGTTTTTTTAAAGGAAGTTAAAAATGATCGAGTTACAAAATGAATAATTTTAGTAAACAAGAGGTTTAAAAATGTATGGATTTTAAACAAACAAACGGTTTAAACATATGAATGATTTAAATAGATGACATATTAAAAAAGATAAACAGTTTAAAAAGAAATTTGCAAAACGAACAATCTTAAAAAGATGTTTATAAAAAACAAACACTTTTAGAAAAGACATGTTGATTTTTATATATTAAAAATGGGTTTTATTAAATAATAATCGTAAAAACTAACAAAAATAATAAAAAAAAATAATAAAAAAAGTTAAAATAAAAACATTTCTTTATATATACAAATGAAAAAGGCTCAATTTATAGTGAAGGAAGATAGAGACTGTTGTTTGGTTTTTTTTGTTAATCTGATTAATTATATAAATATCATCTTAAATATTAAAAACACCTTTATAATTTATATAAAAAAATTTTGAGGTGTAAAAGTAGTAAAATACCCTTACACTCAACAAAAAAAAAGTAAGAAAATAAGTAATAGAGTTAGGGCTGTTTGTCGGCCTCTTAATGATTCCATTAAAAAACTACATCTGAATCCGTTAGCATTAAGTATATGTGTTTCACTGGAAGGACACATATGAATAAGACAGTAAGCCTTTTAATTATCCATTAAGTTTCAAAATTATGCTGAATAAAAATTTCACTCTTTTGTCTCTTTACCTTGTGTTCATAGCCCATACCCGACCACTCATTCACCACCTCCACAACCCGCCATCCCTTCTTCCACTGTGACAACCCGCACTTTCCGAGGTTAAAACCGTTTACCTTTCTCGATTACTAATTTATATTTTGCTTACACTATTACATTCCACGTCACACGATTAAACTAAACAACTTTATTAAACGCATATGTATATGTATATATTTACCTAAACTCAGCATATATATATATATATATATATATGTATACGTAGATTATTTGGAACTACACTCGTAACACGAGGCCCAAGTCGAGTAAACCCAAACTGCCCTCACAATTGTATATACGTAGGTATCCCATGCAACCCTAATTACAAATTTAAGTCTCTGCTCCTCTCTAGTCGACAGAAGTCAAGACGCCAAGGCCCTAAATCCGTAGGGTTTCAAGCTTGTATCGATTCACAACACTCCTATTCGGTAACATATTTAGTGAAGTTATACTGTTGTTATTGCATGAAAGCTTGGCTGTGTTTTTCTAGATTGTTGATGTTCTTAATGTTTTGTGATGATTGCTAATGGATTTAGCTTACTAAGGTTTATGTTAGTTGGTGATTTGATCGTTAGATGCTTGTATATATTGCCAGGGTTTTAATTCTTGCATGGTTTTTTGAATCTCTGGTTCTTGATGAGTTAGTTGAAGTATAACCTAATTCATAATGATTCTCTACTGTAGTTGATGTATATAGGTCGTGTTTGTTTGCTAACTATGTGTTTAAGTCTATAAAAGTCATTTTGGGGAGTGGGGTAACAAAACTATTCTGTCAAGAACATTTCAGCCGAATTGTATAGACTGTAACCGGGTAAAAAATTTAACAAAAATCAGTGTTTCTTGAGTTTGTAGTTCCAGGGAATATCTTTCAAACCTCACTGGAATTAAATTTTTTCAACGTGATTTGCTATTTTAAATGAATGTTTCGTAACAAAGGTTCAGGCTACGTTTTCTGGCAGAATTTGCAGCCTATTACAAATGTCATAACTTGATGTAGGAATTGAGTTAGTACTTGAAAATTCTATTGTAGATGGTCCTAGGTGATAGTGAAAATCTCTCACTAGAATTTCGTTAAAATATTTAACAAGGATTTTTAAATGATTTTTGCCGTAAACTGTCACCAAAATGTTATGAATCAGACCTATGGGTGAAAGATGATTTTTAGTGAATTTTCTGTAAGTAATTAGTTCATGAGAAAATCCACAAGTATTCGTGGACTAAATGACATTTCATGTTTAAATATCATAATTTTTTGAGTTCGTTTATTATTTTAAATAAATTCCGTAAAACTGCTTAAAATTTGATGTGAAACTGCGATGTGCTGAAAGTAATTGTAAATGCTTTGATGTACTTACGTGTTACTACAAGTTAAATGTTGTTAAATCCTTAATGAGTGTCTATGAATGTATTGCATGTAATGTAATAAGATGCTCACATGCACTAACTTACACGAATGGTTAATTAAATGTCAAACGTGATTGCATGGCTATGTGTTAGAATACGTGTAGGATTACGTGAGTCAAAACTAATTGAAATGGTGAACATATCAGAACGAGGTTGACCACTCCTGTTACCTTTCACACTTATTTTCTTCCAAGCAAACTAAGATGAGTTCACAACCTTTTCTAAAAGTATGTATCTTTGGGTTGGGACAACACTTTTTACAGTAGCCGTAGTTGGAACCACATACATACTATCCACTGGAGGTGGAGTAGTACATTTAAACTAAATGAACACTCTATCTGGAAGTCCCTACATTTTTACAGATTAGTATACCAGGTTGGCAGACGAGGTATTAGTTGATAGCGCTATTAGGTTTGACGAACCTCACATCGTGCTGGGAGCCGGGCGTGAACTATTTACCTTTTCAATTACATTAATAAGGATAGACATTAATGAGGGCACATAATGATAACGTCAGCATTCAATACACAGTTTAGTTACTTGACAAGAATTAGCTACCCAAGTCATACATGAAACAAATTACTTGTGAACTTACACTTACACTTTTTGCTTAATTAAAATTATCAATTTGCCAACTTTATTGTTGACACACTATTGCATGCTTTGCAGGTCGTTAGATACAACTTGGAAGGACAATTGCATTGGTTGGAGTGGTGTGGTTTGTTGAATTTTATGTTTTAATTATATCTTAAACTTGTGGTTTTTAAAATCTTGTTGAGATTTTTAACTTTGTTTCCGCTGCTTACTTAAAATGTGTTTTGGACATTTAAAACTTGATTACTAATCGTGTTGTTAGTGAGAATTTATAATTTTTAAATATTTGGTTCAACATGATTAGTGGTTAGACCCTGGTCAGTCGCATCCCTCGTAGTAAAATTCTGCACATGGAATTTGAGGGTGTGACATCCACCACCACACCGTCGTACTCTTATTGGCTTAGCATTACTCGCTCAGACTCTCTTACCCAATTAGACCTCTTACTAGCTCAGCACACGACGAAACACTTGATGGCGCAAGGGTTGCCAAGTAGCCCCTAAGGACCAAAATCATTATAAAATGCAACCTTAGGGTCTAATATATTAAAATAATCTTTTTTTAGGACAAAATAATTAAATTGACTAAAAGGCATAGCCCAAAGAACAAAACAGTAATTTACTCAAAAACAAGCCTTCAACTATAAAGAGCATACAAATATATGATTAGAAAATGCATAGGCATGTATTTTACTGCTATAGCCCAAATCTCGTTTTTCTTTACATGAATAACATGACCCTCTGAACATAGATTACATAGTTGTTTATTGTTCAACAAATTTCACAAGTCTAACAAAGCATGTCGATGGGTTTTGTATTCATATTTCCCATGAGTTATACAATTTTGTTATTATAATTACATAGGAATATTTACAAAATTTCATTACTAGAAGACTAACAATTACGACTAGAAAAATGCTCGCTAAATTTGCGATTGAATTACGGCAAAAATCATAAAATTTACAAAATTACTGACCAACCTAGATTCGGTTGAAAAACAATCACATATTTTAAGACCGCCTTATTTAGGTCACATATATCATTAAAACTAAGTAATAAAAATTAAATTATAACCGATGGTTGCAAATATGTGAAAATTATAATAATAAAAACAAAATTTTAAAATAAGGATGGTAAAAACGTTTAAGGCGTTCGCAATTCTGTCGAAAGTTGCGGCTGCATGTTAGTCGCAACTTCAGTCGCAAAATCGCATTAGTGATGGAGGTTTTTTGCGAATGCCTTTTCGGTCGCAAACTTGTCACAAAAGGCATTTTGCAACCGATAACCAATCCCGATGAACAGTGAAGCTTCATAGGGTCTTTCTGTCAAGATGCATGTAGTCCGCATCTTCACAACCATGTCTATTTCACCAAGCGACCAGAAAGATTGTGTAAGTTGGTCAGTGTTCTACTAGTGATTTTCAACGTTTGATACACACCGGTATAACTCGAGCATTAAAACCTATAACGTATATGCATTATTGTTACTTATTTGACGTACGATGTATTATAAAAAAATAAAACGGAGACTAGGCCGCCATACAATGTACATTAGGCACATTAGACACTTAGTACTTATAAAATGACCTAAAACATTGCAATGTATTATAAAAATAAAACGGAGACTAGGCCGCCATACAATGTACATTAGGCACCAAGTCCTTAGAATAAAGGGTTACATTAGACACTTAGTACTTATAAAATGACCTAAAACATTGCCCTGCGTTGACCTACAAATCATAAGAGTGTAGAAAACATAAGTATATACATGTTTTTGTAACCATCAAAAGGTTTGACTAAAAACATTTATTACACAACTAAATCAAGACAAAAGTATATACATGTTTGTGCGTCAAAACGCATGTATAAACTTGTGCGTCAAAGTAAATTACAATATTACAATTAACTCGTGCAGGAATGCACTGTAACGCTTCACATTTTCATATTTTTCCTATTTAGAAAACATATTTGTACTTCTATTTTAGAAATTTGTAGTCATATTATACTCAAACTCATTTCCAACTTTGAAACCCGAGACCTCGAGCATAATAAAAATTCATACTTTATACATACTTATTACGCCTACAATGAATCATTCAAATACGTGTTTCTTTATAGGGTGTAGTAAAACATGTCCAAAATTCTGTGTTCTGTCCGAGAACATATGTGTGGAAACGACTTTTCCAGGACGGATAATTGTTCATATGGTTCAGTTTAGGTGGACGGTTATTAATCCCGGTTTCACTTTCACTTATCAGAAAAGTCTGAATGCTCTGGTCCTGGTTTGCGACACACGCCCATTGATTTGCAGTAATCATGGCTGTATGTTGAGGCATCAATGATTTTACCCATGAGGTTGCGGAGCTTTGCGAAGAGTCTTGATTTATGCTCGAACTACTACTCCAATCCCACGGATTAGTACTCATTATGTTTTTCTTGATTATGAAAATTAAAAGGTTTAAAGTTTGATTTTTTAAAATAACATAATCCCTTTTAAAAATTCACAATTTTAGAAATTACAAAGTTTGAGAAATCACAATGTTTGAAAAACTGAAACACGAAAAACAGACTGAGTTGTTCTTCGTACGAATAACTGTTTCGTACAAATGGTATGTCCTTCGTACGAACTACTTGTTTTGTACGGAGGATACTCATTCGTGCGAACAACAGTCTTTCGTGTGGACCAGGTTCTTCATGCGGATGACTAGTCTTTCGTACGAACAATATGGTTCTTCGCAGAGGAATCTTTTTGCAGGGCTGGTTGGTGAAAAATTTCCTTTTCTGCACAGACTGGTTTTCAAAAGTGTTCTGTTGTCTACACAATTTTGGTAAATAAAGACAAACATTCCATCAGCTTTTCAGTTTTAACAGTCAATGTCACACCCTCAATTTCCACTTGCGGAGTTTTACCGCGAGGCGTGTGAACAAACCAGAATTTGAAACACTAGTACGTCGAACGACTCTATATTATTTGATAATACGTTTTCCAAAAATCATTTGATTAACCAATGATCGTAGATTTTAGATTATCTTACTTAGTTACCAAAGTTTAGCGGAAGCATTAGTTTAAGTGGTTGAGCGGAAGCATAAAAATAAGTAGAGAAACGGGCGCCAACACAAAGGCCAAAACAAATGAAAAACCCAAAACAACGTTTGTAAATGAGACTCGATAAAAGATGTCTTGTTCAATGCATGTGAGTGCACCTAGAGCTCCTAGCGTCCTGAGAAACATGTAAACAAACAAGTGTCAACATTAAAGATGAGTGAGTTCACAGGTTTTCATAAATTCGTTTGTTCGGTTATGAGTTTGTTTCCCCCGTTATCCCTAACCCGGGATAACGATTTAGTTCCATTATTCCCAACCCGGAATAATAATGATGTTGATTCCATTATTCCAAACCCGGAATAATAAGTTGTTGTTTCCATTATCCCCAACCCGGGATAATATAGTTGTTGTTTCCATTATCCTCAACCCGGGATAATATAGTTGTTGTTTCCATTATCCTCAACCCGGGATAATATAGTTGTTTCGTAATTAAGTTCAATGTTAACATATATAGGTAGCTAGCCTAAAGTTATGTCACGTAAGAGTTCGCGATCGAAGCTGACTGTTGTGCCTCCGTGTTGCCAGGCCTATCACTGACCATGGCGAGGTTAGGCCAAATTATTCACCCGTTGACCATACCCGGTCGGCTAGCGCGACTAGCTCGGATGGGGCTTGTCGGGCCCAGTAGTACTACTTATAATTCCCCCGCTATTAAAACCCAATACTAACGATCCGAGAGATTGACGAGGACTTAAGTGATATAGCTGCTTAGTGACCATAACATTACATTAACATCAACTTAGTTACCGAATAGTTATGTGCCGTTAATTTCGTATAACGTAAAGAGATTGAGTTTGAAGAGTGTATACATGTTTCTCCCCCTGTTGTTTAAAAACCGGATAAAGTTAGGGGCCGTGAACTCACCTTTATTTGCTCGGTTAGTGTAGCAAAGAAGCTGTAAGGGATGGGACCGCTAATTGCGTCCTAACAAACCAATTGATTTCAAGTCAGTGTGTGAACACACCAATACAAATTCTACACTTAATTTACGCACAAAGTGATACACACAAACAAAATACCTAACACTCAAACATGCATGCAAGTATCCTCATGGGATCATAGTAATCAAAACAATTTATCATGAACATAATCCAATCCATACAATCACTTTGGTGCACACAATCACAAGTTATCAAATTTCAGCTTACATACTCATAATTCAGCTGTTTTCTAGGATTTTTATAAAATAGTTCCAACGTTCCAAAAATTCCAATTATTTTACAGCAGGTGACATTTATACTGTAGAAATTTATATAAATTTTCCAAGTCCTAAATCTTTACCAATTAACCATAAATATTAGTATACTAGGCTGCAGTTAGATTCGTCGCTTTCTGACTGCAGTCCACGGAAGAATTTAATTAAAAATCACTGATTGTCCAATTAACAAAATTCCAGTTGGAGTTGCCCGGAAATTTCCATACCTAGTTGCTGTACAAAATTCATGACTCAACTCCCTACTGATTATAAAATCCAACTCGATAAACAACTAACAAAATTTCAGGATTTTCACAGCTTTAGTTACTGAACTTATTTGGCCCTTTAAAAATATCAAACGACTTCGGAAAAATATGAATCCAGCGCCATTAGATTCGTTATTCAAATCTCTACATTCTAGACATCATAAAATCCTTTTTTCGACAATTAATGACCGAGTTACAGCCAGATGAAGTCGGCTGTAACTATTACTCAGCAACCTGTTTCAGCATATTGTTACCATTAACTCGCCTAAACTGTCAATATAATTAACCTATGCGATCAAGAACTGATTTTCTAATCATAGATCAATACCAATATCACATACATGCAAACCCTAATCCATCCTCTAGTTTTTATAAACAAAACATACTTGCAAGCTTATAAGTTCCGAAAACAATCATACATGTAAACAATGATAAATCAGCCGATTACATTCAAACACATATAATCCGAAAACAAACCAATCACTTCATTCAAGCACATATATCCGAACATGATCTTGTAATCAAAAGATAAATCCTAACCTTTAATAACTAGGTAAATAAGCCGAGACTTGGACAAGAATGATTCGGCTGTTCAAGCAAGATCACGACCGAATGAGATGAGCAGTTCTGCTGTTGCGACCGAGGCTGAAAGGGACTGAAAGGGGAGGCTGCTCACGATCAAAAGGGACGAGAGTAAGGCTGTTTGCGGTCGAAGAGGATGAAAGGTTGGCTGCCGACGGCTGTTAGCTGTTAGGGTTTTTATGTTGTGAATGAAGCATGCATGGCTAGTATATATAGGCGCAAAGAGAGATAAGGGTCACGGTTTGGGTTTGATCTCATGGCCGAGGACTTGGGTTGGTTCGGTTTGGGTTTTATCTTGCGGCCGAAGACTTGGGTTAAAGGTTTGGGTTGCACACAATTGGTTGCACACAATGGGTTTGCGGTTCGGGTTTGCACACAATGGGTTTGCGGTTTGGGCTTGAACTCGGTTCACTCCTAGAGTCACAAGGAGTTTAAGGTTTGGTTCGTGTCGCGGTTCGGTTCGTGTACATATTTACCATAATTATTTTATAACTTAAACAATCACATAATCGCACATCACGTATTCACTAACTCGTACACGTTTAATACGTAGCATATAATTTATTCGACAAGTATTGCGTTTAAGTTATCCGAAAAACCGGGATGTCACATTATCCACATGTTGAAAGAATTTTCGTCCCGAAAATTGAGTTAACGCGGTTTAGAATGTAGCGTACATGTTTAGAGTGCCACGCACAAAGAGTTAGTTCGTTTATGATGGTACGCGAAGTTACAAGAAGTTCCCAAGTGCCATGCACAAAGATTCCCAAGTGCCATGCACAAGGATTTAGTTAACAATGGTACGCGAAAGTATGAGAAATTTCCAGGTTGTCACATCATCCCCATGTTGAAAGAATTTTCGTCCCGAAAATTTAGTTGTTTGTATCGTTAGTTTGTTGCTCAGTTGCGAAGAGGTGTGGGTATTTGCTTTTCATTTGGTCCTCTCTTTACCACGTGAACTCCGGTCCACGCTTAGAGTCCCAACGAACCTTAACGATCGGAATTTTGCTGTGCCTTCGAGTCTTGATCTCACGATCCATGATCTCGATAGGCTGTTCCACAAAGTGCAGTTGTTCATCCACTTGGATCTCATCCAATGGAATGACTAGAGTTTCATCTGATAGACACTTCTTCAGATTTGACACGTGAAATACGTTGTGAACTCCACTGAGTTCGGCAGGGAGGTCTAATTGATAAGCTACGGGTCCAATACGTTTCAAGATTACAAACGGGCCTACGTACCGTGGGTTTAGTTTGCCCCATTTTCCAAAGCGGATTACACCCTTCCAGGGTGACACCTTTAGTAGGACGCGGTCGCCTACTTGAAATTCGAGCGGTTTGCGTCGTTGATCAACGTAGCTTTTCTGTCGATCTCGTGCCGCCGCCATGCGGTTTCTGATTTGTACAATCTTTTCAGTAGCCTCAAGTATTAACTCAGGGCCTGTAAGTTGGCTGTCACCGACTTCTGCCCAACAGACTGGTGATCTACATTTACGACCGTATAATGCCTCAAACGGTGCTGCTGAAATACTCGTATGGTAACTGTTGTTATACGAGAATTCCAGTAAAGGCAGGTGGATTTCCCAACTATTTCCAAAGTCTACTACGCATGCCCTAAGCATGTCTTCCAAGGTCTGTATGGTCCTTTCGCTTTGACCATCAGTCTGAGGGTGATAGGCTGTGCTCATATCTAAGCGTGTTCCCAACGCTTTCTGAAGTGACCGCCAGAAGTTGGACGTGAAGCGAGCATCTCTGTCTGAGATGATGGATGTTGGCACTCCGTGCCGAGAAACTACTTCCTTAATGTAGATGCGAGTCAACTTCTCCATCTTATCTGTCTCTTTAATAGCTAGGAAGTGTGCGGACTTAGTTAAACGATCCACAATTACCCAGATGGTATCGCAACCACCCAAAGTTCGCGGGAGTTTAGTGATGAAGTCCATCGAGATCTGATCCCATTTCCACACTGGGATCTCAGGTTGTTGGAGTAGCCCCGATGGCTTTTGATACTCTACCTTGACTTTTGCACAAGTCAAACATTTACTCACGTAGGTGGCTATATCGGCTTTCATGTTGGGCCACCAATACGCAGCTTTAAGGTCTTGATACATCTTATCCGAACCCGGATGGACAGAGTATCGGGATTTGTGAGCTTCATCCATGACTAGCTCTCTGAGGTTTCCGTAGAGAGGTACCCATATGCGATTCATGAAATACCGGGCTCCGTTGGGTTTTACTTCCCAATCGCGTTCCATTTTTCCCACCGATTCGGCCTTGATGTTTTCCTCCTTAACTGCTTCTAACTGGGCGTCGCGTATTTGTTCGGGTAGCCCCGAATGAATAGTGAGTTGTAATGCACGGCGAGGTTTCAAGTGTTCCTTCCTACTGAGGGCATCAGCTACCACGTTAGCTTTACCCGGGTGATACCGAATGGCACACTCATAATCGTTCAAGAGTTCGACCCAGCGACGCTGTCGCATGTTCAACTCCTTCTGATCAAAGATGTGTTGGAGGCTCTTGTGGTCTGTGAAGATTGTGCACTTCATTCCATAGAGGTAGTGTCTCCAAATCTTAAGTGCAAACACTACTGCTCCCAATTCCAGGTCATGCGTAGTGTAGTTTTTCTTGTGAACCTTCAGTTGTCGCGACGCATACGCGATGACCTTATCGCGTTGCATGAGTACGCATCCCAATCCCTGAATGGAAGCATCACAATATACTACAAAGTCTTCTGTCCCTTCCGGCAAGGACAGAATAGGTGCACTGCAAAGTTTCTGTTTCAGCAATTGAAATGCTGCTTCTTGCTTGTCACCCCAAGCATACTTGATGCCTTTCTGGGTGAGGGTAGTAAGCGGTTGTGCGATCTTTGAAAACCCCTCGATGAAACGTCTGTAGTAACCAGCCAAACCCAAAAATTGGCGGATCTCCGTCGGTGTCCTGGGTGCTTCCCAGTTTTTGATGGCTTCAATCTTGGCAGGGTCTACGTGGATACCCTTTTCATTCACGATATGCCCGAGAAACTGAACTTCCCGAATCCAGAAATCACACTTCGAAAGCTTGGCATATAGCTTTTCCTGTTGAAGTAATCCTAGCAATAATCGTAGATGTTCAGCATGTTCTTCTTCACTTTTGGAGTAGATGAGTATGTCATCGATGAACACAATGACAAATTTGTCGAGGTATGGTTTACACACGCGGTTCATGAGGTCCATGAACACCACAGGTGCGTTGGTGAGACCGAAGGGCATGACCAAGAACTCATAATGGCCATACCGAGTACGAAATGCCGTCTTAGCGATATCCTCCTCCCTGACGCGTAGCTGATGGTAACCAGACCGTAAATCAATCTTGGAGTAGTAACTTGACCCTTGAAGTTGGTCGAAGAGATCGTCGATGCGAGGTAACGGGTATCGGTTCTTGACAGTAACCTTGTTGAGTTCCCTGTAGTCGATGCACATGCAGAAAGTCCCGTCCTTCTTCTTGACAAAAAGGACTGGAGCTCCCCATGGCGAAACGCTTGGTCGGATAAATCCTTTTTCTAATAGTTCCTGAAGTTGGGTAGACAGCTCCTGCAGCTCGGCTGGAGCTAGGCGGTATGGAGCCTTGGCGATAGGAGTTGCATGGAGCCTTGGTATCAGAGCCACTAGCTATAGAGAACCAGGTTTGCATTAGAAGTAGACCTAAACTATAGCTGATTACACGACACTAGACGTAGTTTGGCACCGAACTGTTATATCTTGTTATGCAATGTACCACAACTGTGTTATGTAGATTATGACTTCATAATAAGAAATGAAAACAACTCGTAACTAACTACACGACCTAACAGGCAATGTCATCATCATCATCGTCATCATCATCCGACAAACTTACGCCACCAAGAGCGCCAGGAAAGGCACCTATGGTGGAACCCTTACCATCTTATAGCGTGGAAACACGCTCAGCTGCGAGGAAAAGGCTCGCTCTGGGGAGGAGTCGTCATCACACCCAACCATCGCTGTGCCGGTTGAACCGGTTAACCCTGTAGAAGTAGGAAATGACCTACTTAGGATCATGATACAGAAACAACAAGAACAGTTAGAAAGAATGCAGGAAACCATCCTAGCACAGGGATGGATGATCCGACAACTGACAGGTAAAACCGACTCGCTCGAGGAAGAGCAACATACGAGTAAGATAGCTCGTAACACCTTAGCCAGAGATCTGCGTGCCGAGCAGATAAGAGCCGACTGGCTCGAGGACAGAGTCCTGGAGAATAGTTGGAACATTCATGAGTTAGAGCAAAATCAAGCACCTGCACCAGCACCGGCCCCTCCAGTGCCGGTAGAGGAGGATCCGGAAGAGGATCCAGAGGAGGACCCTGAAGAGGATCCAGAAGAGGATCCAGAGGAGGATCCGGAGGAGGACCCAGCTGTAGAAGCTGGAAATGCCGCGCAGGATGACGGCAACGACAGTGACTTGGGGGATGGAGACTTAGACAACTGACACGTCTCGCTTATTTTATTTACTTTCCTCCAGTCTATTTATTTTCCCACTTGTGTTTAAACTTGAGACTTTATAGTGAATTCATATGTTTGGTTGACACTTTGTAAGACGTTGAAACTTCATTTAATCAAGTATTTCTTTTGACTATTTAGTATATTTGAGTTGACATAACTTGATAATTATTTAAGTACGAAGTAGGATAACTATATTGGATATATAGACTTATCGGGGTGTGTTTATGTTGTTTTTCGAAGATCTAAATGGCAACTGGACGACGTGGAAACCTTAACATGACGCCCGAAGAACTAGCTGCTATGATACAAGAGCACGTGAACGCAGCTCTAGCGGGTGTTCAGAACCAACCGGCAGGTAACCATTATTAAATTTTCGTGTGAAAATCTAATAGTTCGGCTAGTAGAATTCCTCGCTGACTACCTGTTCTCTGTCAGCAGGAGGGGCTTTAACCCTTACAAGATGTTCCTCGACGCGAAACCAAGCAAATTCTCGGGGCGGAAGGACCCATTGGACTGGTCCGCTGGATCGAAAAATCTGAATCCGTATTTGAAATGTGCAACTGTCTAGAGGCCAACAAGGTCAAATATGCAGCCTCAACGCTGGAAGATGGGGCACTAACTTGGTGGAATGCACAGGTCCAAACGCATGGACTTATTGCTGCCAATGCAATGGCCTGGGCTGAGTTCAAGGCCCTAATCAAAGAAGAGTACTGTCCGCGAGACAGAGTGCAACAGTTGGAGCAAACTTTATGGAACCACAAGATGGTGGGATCTGAAATAGAGGCATACAAAGCAAAACATCATGACTTGGTATTTCTATGTCCCGATTTGGCCAACACTGTGGAGAAAAGACTCGAGTTCTATCTTGGGGGTCTGGTTCCGGAAATTCAGGGTATGGTAATGGCTAGTAACCCTGTAACTGAACATCAAGCAATCCGATTGGCGCATAAACTCACCGATAAGGCGGTGGAACAAAAGAAGTTGCCAGCATGGGGTACAACTGAAGTTGCCCCTGATAACAAAAGAAAGTTTGAAGACTCGTCTGTTCGACAGTCTTCGTCATCCTAGCCGCAGCAGGGGAACCAGAAACGGTTCAATCATTACAACAGCCACCGGGGTCACCAAAATCAGCCCGCCAACAACAACAACAACAACAACAACAACAACAACCAGAACGCAAGCGGCTATGCAGGTCAAAAGCCGCAGTGCAACCGCTGTAATCTTCATCATAACGGCCCTTGTGCCGGAAATCGCTGCCAACGATGTGGCAAGATGGGACATGCGGCAAAGGATTGTCGTGGGGAAATCATGTCCCGACAAAATCAAAATCAACCCCAGGGTCAGCAGCAGGGTATTAACCGGGGATGCTATCAATGTGGTAGCACTGCCCACTTCAAAAGAGACTGCCCACAGCTGCGTAACAACAACAACAATGGTGGGAACAACCACAACCACAATAACCACAACAACAATAATAACAACAACAATGATGGAAACGGTGGCACAGGAGGTGCCAAAGGTCGCGCATTTACATTGGGCCGCGGGAGGCCAGAAACGACTCGAACGTGGTCACCGGTAAGTTTCCCCTTAATGAACATTTTGCTACTGTGCTTTTTGATACGGGTGCGGATAGGAGCTTTATATCTGAGTCTTTTAGGAAGAACCTAAATCTCACGCCTAAATCCTTAGAGACCCCTTATGTTATAGAATTAGCCGATGGTAATTCTGTAGATGTGACCCATATAGTATCCGGCTGTCAACTCAAACTCGCGGGTCACACTTTTACCATTGATCTGATGACAACTACCCTGGGTAGTTTTAACGTGGTAGTCGGAATGGACTGGCTATCCGACGTCCGGGCTGAAGTTCTCTTCTTCGAAAAATCTATCCGTATTCCGCTCTCGAACAATGAAATCTTGACGGTACAAGGCGATAAGGCAAGCGCCGTCACCAACATCATCTCTTACATGCAAGCGCAGAAGTATCTTCGGAGGAAGAACTCCTTCGCTTTACTCGCACTGATTACCGAACAGCCTAAGGACGAGAAACGTATAGAAGACATCCCTGTCGTCCGTGATTTTTCCGATGTATTCCCAGAAGAACTACCTGGTCTTCCACCCCATCGACAACTGGAGTTTGAAATCGATGTCACACCCTCAATTTCCACTTGCGGAGTTTTACCGCGAGGCGTGTGAACAAACCAGAATCTGAAACACTAGTACGTCGAACGACTCTATATGATTTGATAATACGTTTTCCAAAAATCATTTGATTAACCAATTATCGTAGATTTTAGATTATCTTAGTTAGTTACCAAAGTTTAGGGAAGCATTAGTTTAAGTGGTTGAGCGGAAGCATAAAAATAAGTAGAGAAACGGGCGCCAACACAAAGGCCAAAACAAATGAAAAACCCAAAACAACGTTTGTAAATGAGACTCGATAAAAGATGTCTTGTTCAATGCATGTGAGTGCACCTAGAGCTCCTAGCGTCCTGAGAAACATGTAAAGAAACAAGTGTCAGCATTAAAGATGAGTGAGTTCACAGGTTTTCATAAATTCGTTTGTTCGGTTATGAGTTTGTTTCCCCCGTTATCCCTAACCCGGGATAACGATTTAGTTCCATTATTCCCAACCCGGAATAATAATGATGTTGATTCCATTATTCCAAACCCGGAATAATAAGTTGTTGTTTCCATTATCCCCAACCCGGGATAATATAGTTGTTGTTTCCATTATCCTCAACCCGGGATAATATAGTTGTTGTTTCCATTATCCTCAACCCGGGATAATAGAGTTGTTTCGTAATTAAGTTCAATGTTAACATATATAGGTAGCTAGCCTAAAGTTATGTCACGTAAGAGTTCGCGATCGAAGCTGACTGTTGTGCCTCCGTGTTGCCAGGCCTATCACTGACCATGGCGAGGTTAGGCCAAATTATTCACCCGTTGACCATACCCGGTCGGCTAGCGCGACTAGCTCGGATGGGGCTTGTCGGGCCCAGTAGTACTACTTATAATTCCCCCGCTATTAAAACCCAATACTAACGATCCGAGAGATTGACGAGGACTTAAGTGATATAGCTGCTTAGTGACCATAACATTACATTAACATCAACTTAGTTACCGAATAGTTATGTGCCGTTAATTTCGTATAACGTAAAGAGATTGAGTTTGAAGAGTGTATACATGTTTCTCCCCCTGTTGTTTAAAAACCGGATAAAGTTAGGGGCCGTGAACTCACCTTTATTTGCTCGGTTAGTGTAGCAAAGATGTTGTAAGGGATGGGACCGCTAATTGCGTCCTAACAAACCAATTGATTTCAAGTCAGTGTGTGAACACACCAATACAAATTCTACACTTAATTTACGCACAAAGTGATACACACAAACAAAATACCTAACACTCAAACATGCATGCAAGTATCCTCATGGGATCATAGTAATCAAAACAATTTATCATGAACATAATCCAATCCATACAATCACTTTGGTGCACACAATCACAAGTTATCAAATTTCAGCTTACATACTCATAATTCAGCTGTTTTCTAGGATTTTTATAAAATAGTTCCAACGTTCCAAAAATTCCAATTATTTTACAGAAGGTGACATTTATACTGTAGAAATTTATATAAATTTTCCAAGTCCTAAATCTTTACCAATTAACCATAAATATTAGTATACTAGGCTGCAGTCAGATTCGTCGCTTTCTGACTGCAGTCCACGGAAGAATTTATTTAAAAATCACTGATTGTCCAATTAACAAAATTCCAGTTGGAGTTGCCCGAAAATTTCCATACCTAGTTTTTGTACAAAATTCATGACTCAACTCCCTACTGATTATAAAATCCAACTCGATAAACAACTAACAAAATTTCAGGATTTTCACAGCTTTAGTTACTGAACTTATTTGGCCCTTTAAAAATACCAAACGACTTCAGAAAAATATGAATCCAGCGCCATTAGATTCGTTATTCAAATATCTACGTTCTAGACATCAGAAAATCCGTTTTTCGACAACTAATGACCGAGTTACAGCCAGATGAAGTCGGCTGTAACTATTACTCAGCAACCTGTTTCAGCATATTGTTACCATTAACTCGCCTAAACCGTCAATATAATTAACCTATGCGATCAAGAACTGATTTTCTAATCATAGATCAATACCCATATCACATCCATGCAAACCCTAATCCATCCTCTAGTTTTTATAAACAAAACATACTTGCAAGCTTATAAGTTCCGAAAACAATCATACATGTAAACAATGATAAATCAGCCGATTACATTCAAACACATATAATCCGAAAACAAACCAATCACTTCATTCAAGCACATATATCCGAACATGATCTTGTAATCAAAAGATAAATCCTAACCTTTAATAACTAGGTAAATAAGCCTAGACTTGGACAAGAATGATTCGGCTGTTCAAGCAAGATCACGACCGAATGAGATGAGCAGTTCTGCTGTTGCGACCGAGGCTGAAAGGGACTGAAAGGGGAGGCTGCTCGCGATCAAAAGGGACGAGAGTAAGGCTGTTTGCGGTCGAAGAGGATGAAGGTTGGCTGCCGACGGCTGTTAGCTGTTAGGGTTTTTATGTTGTGAATGAAGCATGCATGGCTAGTATATATAGGCGCAAAGAGAGATAAGGGTCACGGTTTGGGTTTGATCTCGTGGCCGAGGACTTGGGTTGGTTCGGTTTGGGTTTTATCTTGCAGCCGAAGACTTGGGTTAAAGGTTTGGGTTGCACACAATGGATTTGCGGTTCGGGTTTGCACACAATGGGTTTGCGGTTTGGGCTTCAACTCGGTTCACTCCTAGAGTCACAAGGAGTTTGAGGTTTGGTTCGTGTCGCGGTTCGGTTTGGTTCGTGTACATATTTACCATAATTATTTTATAACTAAAACAATCACATAATCGCACATCACGTATTCACTAACTCGTACACGTTTAATACGTAGCATATAATTTATTCGACAAGTATTGCGTTTAAGTTATCCGAAAAACCGGGATGTCACAATCAAGTCCAGAATGTCAGAGATTTGGTCAACCCAACAACAATATTCCGTTGAGTTTCTCCTGCAAGTGTGTTCAAGTTAGATGAAAATTTATAAAAAACCAGATTTTAACAAGTCTCCATGTGTTCTAACTAGGTTTTTATGAAAATTTTCTGGATACAACAGATTTTAACCAAGTTTTAGTTTGTTATCTTTCAAAAACTTAAATTTCTGCTGAAAGTTCAAGAACACTTCAAGAAACCCTCTCAACAAGCTCAGACACAATCACTAAGCTTGGTTTTGAACAAGGAAGAGAGCCAAATCTCTGATACCACTTGTAGGTCCACTTGGAGGATCAAGATAAATCTACTTCCTTGTTTATGCAACACAGATACGAGTGCGGAATCCTCGTAAGAGTGCAAACCAAAGCAAAGTAAGAACACAAGATAACCAAAGATTCAATATCTTGATTAACTGAAGAGAACTGATACAAACATATACAAACAATGTTCATACACTCTCATGCAACACATGTAACATTTGTCGAAAACGGGTTTTACCAAACCCGCTCCGTTTGTAATAGAATATCAAGTTATAAATGTGTTGTTGCGTATTTATGTTTATTTTGATTTTTAATGATACATAATTAATAAACAAACTAAACTATAAAAGTTATAATTGATAAAAAGTAAAATAAAATAATTAAAAATAAAATGTGGCTGCCGGGACTCGAACCCGGGTCAGCCGGGTTGTAAACTCCAAAGACTTAACACTCACACGCATAACCACTCCGCCACTTGTTTGTTTTCTGTCAACTCTAGGAAACAAATAAACCTTATAAACAAACATAAATTAACCGGTTGCACCATCTGAAAACCGTAATCGGCTATTCAACCGTCTAAAACGGTTGAATAATCGCGAATTCTGGTTTATAACCGATGCACCGACGACTCTAATCAATTCAGACTTGAATTGACTTAAATTCTGATGATGATGGGTTTTATAACCGAAGACATCCCATAATCTGAATTACTGCAATCAAAGATCTTTCTCGCGACTCAGAAACATTCCACAAACCTGCCATTTTACTTTCGTCATACTTTCAGTTCATCAGAAAAGTTTATTTTACTCGCCGGAAAATTCTGCAAGTTCGCCGGAAAACCGTATTCTTCATCCAAACGGAAAGTCTTTCAATACCGTCGTAGTCTATCAATTGTTAAGCTATTTCTAACTCGGACCTATCAATTGAAATCAAATTCAGACACTGTTATCGGATAATTCCAGTTCGCCGGAAAACTTCTGGAAATCCTTACTTCCATCTGTGAAACGGTAAGGACATTCAAACACTCTGTTAACGTTTGTTTAGCACTTCAATTCCACGATTTGCTAATTAAGACGGTTAATTGGCTTGCTCAGTTGAAGTTCATAAAAACAGAGACCGACGCCTTGCCGGAATTCTGAAATAAATCGTTCACCGGTATGTTTACTTCTAATTATCGTCTCTGCCATTTCATATTAGTCTGTACAATGTTTATCAATCGAATTAAACAAGATATAATGGTGTAATCTACTGTCTGTAAAAACTAACAAAGAAGATGAACTGTGATAACAATATAAGGTTAATTAAAATTGGTATTTTAAACGGGTTAGACACACAGTCCAGTGGTGGACTGTGTGCAAATAATACGCACACGCCGCGAGTTCGATCCCTGATACACGCACCCTCTATGTAATAAAAACGTTTTATTTTTCTAACTGAACCGGGTTAATTCACGTTAGTTGTTAAGTATAATAAAAATTTGTATATTAACCAAGTTAGACAGACAGTCCAGCGGTGGACTGTGTGTCACGTTAAAGCACAGGTCCCGGGTTCGAGACCTGTTAGTGTCACCGGTTCGAGGATTTAAAATGTTTTTGAAAATAAAAGAATTTTGAATAAACTAAATTAGTATATAAGTATAATTAAAAACAGAATTATTTCAGGTTAGACACGTAGCTCAGTTGGTAGAGCTGCGTGCACGCGAACGGGAGGTCTCGGGTTCGAGCCTCACCCAGCGCATTTCAGTCACACAATAAACCGGTCAAACAGTCAAAGTCAAAAAGTCAACAGTCAACCCAAAAAGTCAACATATTTTAATATTTTTAATTATTTAATTTAATTTAAAAATCAATTAAAAATAATTAAAAATAATGTTTTTAAAGATAGGAAATAGCCTTAAACTCGTAAAAATATATCTAAAAATTCTATTAAAATCCTTAATAAAATCCACTCATTTACTATATTTTCCGTTATTATTTAGGTTAGTTAATTCTCGTTGTTCCGCTCTTACAACTCGTGCGCATCTCACCATCTCCAATCAAACGCACCCAATGTGAGTGAATCTTTACAAATTCTCCGTTTTAATCACGTTTTGGGGTGTATCATGTGTCTTGCTATTTAATATATTTAAATCATTGTGCATACATTATATCATGAACAAATGTGTATTCAGTTTGTTTCAACTCTTTGAGTGGTTATTGTTAGATTAAAATTTATTATTTTCAGTACATGCAATTTCATAGGCCGCCGCTCCCCATTACATTATGAGCGTTGAGCATGTTCCCCATTACATTATGAGCATGAACCTGGCGTGCCAACATACGATCGGCTCCGTTTGATTAAGCCTTGATCGCACAGACATTTATCATTTTTTAGTACATGCAATACGATCGGCTCCGCTTGATTGAGCCTTGATCACACAGTTTCATTCATGTTATTTATTGTATGATGTTGGTATGTTAATGTATGCTATCATATGTTATTGTATGTTATAGTTGTGATTGCTATTGCTACTGTATGATTATTTACATTTGCTCACTTATGATTATGCACAATTTTTCATTGATAAACTAACAAGAAAATCAATAATAAATGTTTATCTAACAAGGTTCACTCGCCAACTTATGTTGACCCAAAAACCCCCATTTTTACATATGATACAGGTGAACCAGTTGCAGCAAGAAACACATAGGATGGGCCTAGAAGAATAAAATGATTTAGAGCTTGGGATTATTTAGTTGTTTATTTCCTTTGTATTTGTATGGACATGTTTGGATTATTGGGAATGTAATTTTTACTTAAATAAATATGAAACATATTAGTAAATATCATGAGCTTTGGTGATAACCCAATTATGCCCCGACTCTTATTCCGCTGCGGGTCGGGGTGTGACAACACACTCTGTGCTCTTGCGTCTCTCTCTAGTATAGCTCTAGTATGTGACTCACTATGTCCAACAATACACTGAGAAGTGCATGTCTGCTTATATAGTGTCCATACTCAGCAACTGTACGAAGTATGTTGCTGGTCATACGAAACAGTAAAAGACACGAAACAGATTCTCCAAAGATGCTAGTACGAACAATCTGGCTCGTACGAAGCATGAACTTGCTCGTACGAAACAAGCAGAAAGCTTGTTTGGATGAGCTCATTTGTACGAATGGTAGAACACTCATACGAATCTTGAGTGGCTCGTACGAGCAATATGTTGCTCATGCGAAGGACTTCCCACTCGCACATGAAGTTTACTTTGGAGGACGTGTCACAGACATGACGTACACAAGACTCAACAGTATGCACTTATGCAACTGTTATACACAGACAAACTAATCGTCGTACTAAACCAAGATATGATGATATCTTGATTTGGTCGACACGACCAAACTGTATAGACATTGTAAACAAAGACCGTATAATTACAGACGTAACTGAGAACAAGCGACAGACACAAAATTGTATCAACAGACTCCCCCTTGGCTATTGCTTGGTCTTCGGTCTTTGGTCTTCATACTGAATGGCCTGGAGTATCAACAAACTCCCCCTGAAGATCTGCTATCCACTGTTGATAGAACATCAGGTCGTCAAAACTTTCCAGAAACATCAAACCTTTCCTGTTTCCTCTTGAGTACCACTGGAGGTGACTGGATCGGTCACGATCTGCTATGCAGTAGACTTTACCACTGGAGTTGAAGCAAAAACTTTTGATTGTGAGGATGAGGCCGAAGCATCAGGATTGCATGTGTCTTCACTAACCTGATGTTGACGTTTGATCTGCTTTGCTTTGCATCTCTCATTCCATAGAATGTTCACTCGCTTTCTACTCATTTCAAACACGTCTTTAATACCATTAAATCCTTCAACCAGTGTAGCATTTCAAGAATGATACCATTCTCTCAAGTCGTTATGCTTAGCAGTTAATGTTTTCGCAGATCGTTGTACATCCGCACTACGTTCTTTCAGCCTATTTATCTCAATTCCCCGAGAGTTATCAGCTGCTCTCATCTGTTGAAGCTGAGTTGCTCTTTCAGCATCTGCAGCCTTTAGTCGCTCATTTTCTTTTCTTAACTGCGCAATTCAGAATCCTGTTTTCTAACTGTCTCTTTCAAAGAATTTATCTCCAACTGTTGTTTGACAATTGTGTTCCAATTTGAAGATACAAATTCTGAATGCTTGTTAATCTGGATTGCCGCAGCTTGCAACTAAGAGAACAGAAATTCCACTTTCTCATCCTTTTCAATTTCAGAGAACAAACGACTGCTTCGATTTGTATTTTGATAAGATGTAGATTAGGATTGTTGAGCTGAATAAGTAGTAGGTTGCGGTTGAACTGGAGTATCTGCAGCTGAAGGTGTTTCAGCTGCTGTGGTATTTGAAGGTTGTGGTCAAGGAATTGTAGTGGGTTCCATTATTACAGGGTCAGTCTCCTCTGTTGTAAAAGTAGGATGAACTTCTGCAACTAGTTCACTAGCACAATCATTACTAACATTGGTCACCGTCATCATCATTACCCTTTCCCTTTTTGTGACCAAAATTATCTTCAATCATCTTTTTCAAAGTTTGTTCTTCATTATCTGAATCACTGTCATCATGGCGCCATTTGTAGTTTTCTAGTGCAATATATTGATCATTTGCCTGAAAACCGATCAACTTACAAGGAGGTGTGCTTTCCTTGTAATATTTTGCTGTTACACCTCTAAAGATCTTCAATGAATGTTCCATCATAACCTCAACTTTTAAAACATCGTTGTTGTTCTTCGGAAGATTCGGATGTTGCACATTCATGATCATTTGGAGAAAACGAGGATACATCCAAAACTTGTTTCCACCATATCCGGTTCTTCTCAGGTTTTCCTTCATGTTTTCAAAAATATACTTTGGAACACTAAATGGTTTGTTCAATGTCAAAGCTATCATCATACAACCAAGTCATTATTTGCCATGTCATAACCACTTCGTCTGTTGCTCAAACACTGAATTAAAACATGTAGAAAAAACTTGTATCGGAGTGGCAACCATGCTTTGTTTAGTTTTCCCACGAGGAAATCTCCAACACATTTCATTCTAAGCAAACATCCACGTTGACACTTCAATGACACTGAGAATGGAGCTTCAAGATCATCACCAAGCTGTAATACTGAGTTAATGGTTTCAACAGTGACATCTACGTTCAAGTCATTTACTTTCCTGCGAATAAGTTCCTGCCCATTCACTTCAACAACTTTACTTGAGTCCCAAAATTCCTTGATCAACGTCTTGTATACCGTAGTCTTGTGCGTGATAGCATAATGTATCCTTGAGTCGCGCAAAAACTTCATTATACCGTTGTACTCAGCAAATTTGTCTTCCGGATCCAAGTAGGCCACCATGTTATGTCTAGATTCTGACATAATTTCCACTTCTGACTTGTCAGTAATCTTTGTTGCGGGTTTTCTTTGGTGTTCCATTCTGTATACATATAACAACTAGGATAAGAACACAAATTTATTAGGGAATATACACAAAAAGTTTTATTCCAAACCTTTTGTATGTATATATTCCCTGGATAAAGAACTACTGACCCATACAAATAACAATTTATTCGTACAAAGAACAACTCAATTTACGAACTTTTGATTAAAACTAGAAACTGATCCATTCGTACGGATAGCTGACTCGTACGAACGATGAGTTATCCGTGCGAATGATGTTTCATTCGTACGAATCTAGTTCGTATAAACAACTTCAAATGAAGTTACTTGTTTTTCGGCTAAAAATGATTCCTTGCTTAAATTTTGTTTTCCAGTCAGTCAAAGTCATATGGTCAGATAATGTTTAAGTTGTTCAACTTCAAAGTATGCCAAACATTTAAGTATACCTTAAAGAAATAAAAAACAACAAAAAGGGAGGTGTAAATATGACGTGAGCAAGGTGAAAGTGAAGTTCTACCAAAGAACTTCATCACCTTATATACCACATCAAAATACTGGTGCGAAATAACTTAGCTTCATACGAAGAACTAACTTGTACAAAACCCAATGGTTATTTGTACGAAGCATAATGGTTCGTACGAATGATCTCTATTTCGTACGAGTCCAGGTTTTTCACAAACTGGACTTTCAGTTCTTCGAGAATCTTAGGTTTTTCGCGGGCCTGTTTAAAACTTTGCATATATCCACACTAATCACAAAGTTAAGTTAGGAGAAGTGCTTGTTAAACATATTTTGTTCCTTGAGATGAGTTTACCCGTTGTAAGAAAGTACTTTTATGAAGTTATGATATTAAAGAGAATGGTTTTTAGGGCGTATCTTGGTAGAAAAACCTTTTTGAGTTTCAACTATGGCTAATTCAAAAAGAACTTAATCTAACAACAAAGTAAACTAAACTAAAGCAACTACTAACAAATAAGAGTAAACTACAAACTATATATTTACCAGGCAATTTTTTTCAGAGTTTCAAGGTAAGAGAATCTTACCAGCTTTTAATCTTGTCAAAAACGAGTTTTGTTTAAAACATCAAACTAAATAAATAAATAAGCATTCTACTATGATTATCTGTATTGTTGTCCACGTAAGCTCAGCTTATCAGATGTAATCATGATTAGGAGATATGATGTATGGATTATACTTACTAACCGGTGTTCAACCACCTCACGACACATTCCCGTATCAAGATATGCACGAGAGAAAATCTTACCGGTGAGTATACTGCTTATCATCTGTTTTGACGTATATGATGTGAGATACTAACTTATTTTGATTGAAAACAAGCCCTATGTGATTAAATCACTTATTGATGAGGAACTTGATTTTCAGATGCATGTAGGGCACAAGAGTAAGTCCGTGAACAGGTTAGTACCATCGTACCGACAAAGATACGAACTTAGCTCCCGTATAAAGCTGTGATATTTTATCACTTATTTTTGGGTGGATGTGATATGTTTATCACTTATTGATGGTCGTATGCATTATTTACACGTATGTATGGTATCATGGAAGTTCTAGACTTGCATCACCATTATTTTTTGGAAAACGATTCAACCATGATACCCAGATGATAAGTTAGCATAAAGACCGCATATCTCAGAACCTCGGCATACTATCAAACGAAATTTCGGTACCAAGACCATATGCCAATGAATGGTTCCCACCTGGCTTGCAGTCCGTTAAGTTTATATCAACCTGCACATTTTAATCTGATTGTGAGCCTACCGATACATCATTAGTAAAGCTACTTATCAATTTTCATGTTGTGCTTTTGACTGTTGTTTATGACAGATCACTGGTGTATTTCATCATCTTCACTTATCTATCCAAGAAACTCATTTTTGATTTTTGGTTTTTCTATTGTTTTTGTATTTTTCTAAATTTTTCTCCCCTTTTAATAAAGAAGGTAACAAAATATTAAACTAAATAAAAGACATATCTTTGTATTTTTGCATTTTGTCATGTTTTTGTATTTTCTTGAAATATTCTCCCCCTAAAATATAAAACTATGAGAAAATAGAAAATCTTTTTGGAATTTTAGATTTTGAAGAAAATATTTACGAAAAATGATTAGCCAAGGATGAATTACTCGGGTTTTACCTTGATGCCATTGACCAAAAGTAGATACTCAAAACGAGATTTATCAAAAGCTTTTGTAAACAGGTCGGCACGTTGGTGATCGGTGTGGATTTTAACAACATTGATAAGTTTCTTTTCATAACAATCTCGTATGAAATGATACTTAATCTCAATGTGTTTGGTTTTTGAGTGCTGTACAGGATTACGAGTGATCCGTAAAGTAGCTTCGTTATAAACAAAAATAGGAGTAGTTAGAAATTCAAAACCGTAGTCGCGCATTTGCTGTTGAATCCATAGAACCTGAGAGCAGCAACTAGAAGCCGAAATATACTCAGCCTCACAGGTTGACGTAGCTACACAAGTCTGCTTCTTGCACTGCCACATCACTAGAAGATTTCCCAAGAACTGACATCCTGCTGATGTTAATTTTGCATCGATCTTACAGCCACCATGATCAGAATCACTGAATGCTGTCAAATCAAAGTTATCATCCTTGGGTACCATAGACCAGTGGCCGGATGAACCTTCAAATAACGAAAGATTCTTTTTACAGCCATCAAATGAGAAACCTTCGGACTGGACTGGTAGCGAGCTAGAAGACATGTTGGGTACATTATATCGGGTCTTGAAGCAGTAAGATACATGAGAGATCCGATCATAGCACGATAAAGAGATGGTTCCACATGTTCACCCATTCCGTCAGGAGTAATCCCATGATTCTGAGCTAATGGAGTTCCCAAAGGCTTTGAGTCTTCCATTTGAAATCGATTGAGAATATCCCGACGTACTTGGTTTAATGGATGAAAATCCCTTCCTTAGATTGTTGAACCTGCAAACCTAAAAAGAAAGTCATTTCTCCCATAGCGCTCATCTCGAACTTCTCCTACATGACCTGCTCAAATTCTTTGCACATTTTCTCGTTGATCGACCAAAAAATAATATCATCAACATACACCTGCACTAGCAATAAGTCCTCATTCTATTCCTTGATGAAGAGAGTACAGTCAATCAATCTACGTCGAAAACCATTCTTCATAAGATAGGAAGACAACGTTTCATACCAAGCCCGTGGAGCTTGAGGAAGACCATATAACACCTTGTTGAGAAGCCAAACCTTGTCAGGATAGACTGGATCTTCAAAACCTGGTGGTTGCTCAATGTATACATCTTCTTCTACCACACCATGAAGAAATGCACTTTTTACATCCATTTGATATACGGTAAACTTCTTGTAGGACGCATAAGCCAAGAAAATCCTTATGGCCTCAAGACGAGCTACCGATGCATAAACTTCATTGTAATCAATGCCTTCTACCTGATTAAAGCCCTGGACGACAAATCTTGCTTTGTTTATCACAACAACAACTCGGTTATCTTTCTTGCATTTGTAAACCCATCGTGTTCCAATCTTCTTATAGTTGTCAGGCCTGGTCAACCAATTTCCACACGCCTAACTTCTAAAACTGCTGAAGTTCTTCTTGCATAGCTTCAACCCTTGAGTCTTCTTTCATAGCCTCCTTCCAAGATTTCAGTTCAACTTGGCAGACATAGCAGGCAAAAGACCAATGATTCCTTAATAACCGAATACAAACCAGCATTCTGATTATTCCTGAGTTGATTACATGTCTGCACATCACTATGGACATCTCCGATAATATTCTGCTGAGGATGGGTATTATAGATTCAAGTTTCAAGAACATCAGGAACTCGAGAGTTTATACCCAAATTGTTGATATTCAGATCAACAACCAATTCGTTTGCTAGATTTGATGCTGAAGTAGATGCATGACCTTCAGTCATTCCTAGATTCTAAATATTCGACATGACATCTGAAATTCCAGGAATTGGAGCAGAAGTAGCTTCATCAGCATCATGGAACTCATCATCTTCGGACGAAACATTGTAATCAGCAGCATCTTCGAATTCCTCATTTTGAACAAGATTGTTAACCTAAGTAGACACTTGAGGGTTAACAATAATTGGTCGAACTAATGATGTGTCAATTGCAGTATCACTTTCCGGTAGCATTTGAGCAGCTGCAGATGCATCATCAAAAGTTGGCAGATTAAAGGAGTGAAACAACCCATCGTAGTCAAACATCCAAGGAGCACCCGGAGCTCATACTGATTCATTGAACCTTGACTTCACCCCATTCTTCAATCTTCTTTGTTGACAAATTCCACATTCTGAAATTAGGAGTAGCATATCCAAGGAAGAAACCTTCAATAGCCTTCGGACCAAATTTACCATGTGGATCAATCATAGTGCATGGAGCTCCAAAAGGTTCTAAGAAAGAAACATCCGGTTTCCTTTTATGTAACAATTCAAAACATGTTTTCCTGTGCCTCTTCACCGTAAGAACTCTATTCATCGTATAACATGCAGTAGTCACAGCTTCTTCCCAAAATTGAACAAGAAGTTCTGATTCTACTAGCATAGTTCTTGTTGTTTCAATTAGAGTTCTATTTTTCCTCTCAACGACACCATTTTGTTGTGGAGTGTATCGAGAAATGTATTCATGCAGAATGCCTTTAGAAGAACAGAACTCGTCCATAACTTGATTCTTGAATTCGGTGCCGTTGTCGCTTCTGATTCTCCTTATCTTTAAATTGTATAAAATTTCAAACAGCGTTAGGAGATTCTTGAGGATTTCAGGAACTTCACTCTTGTGTGCCAACATGTTCACCCATGAAAATCTTGAGTAGTCATCAGTAACTACTAAACAATATGAATCACCAAAGGTAGTCTTGTGTTTCATAGGTCCAAAGAGGTCCATATGAAGACGTTCCAAAGGCATATTCACTGTGTTAATTTTCTTCACAGGATGAGATTTTCTCGCTTGCTTTCCCTTTTAGCATGATACACAGACGTCTTGTAGATGAAAATTCTTCGCTGGCACACCATTCACAAGATTGTTTTTCACCAAATAGTTCATTTTCCTCAAGTGAATGTGTCCCATTCGTTTGTGCCAAGAGATTGATTCCTTTTCGGTGGCTTTTGTGACAAAACATGTGACTTGTGTAGACGTGGTAATAGCTTGGCTCATGTCAAGAATATACAGGTCATTAATTCTTGGAGCTGAAAGGAGGATCCATTCCTTGGGAATCTTGAAACCAGGTTTTAGCACATAACATCCGTCATCATCAAAATGAACCGTGAACTTCTTGTCGCAGATTTGAGAAACGCTAAGAAGATTGTGATCAATTTGACGAACATAATTGATCTTATCAAAACTCACAACACCATTGGAGACCATTCCTTCTCCAGTGATGTATCCACCCTTATCACCAGCAAAAGCAACATAACCACCCCTAATGCTTTTCACATCATAAAGGAGCCGTAAGTCGCCTGTCATGTGCCTTGATGCTCCACTGTCAACAATCCCATGACTATTCACATTTCCTCCTGGAACACCATGCACATTTCAAAACAAGATCAGTTTGAGATGGGGACCCAAGCCTTAGTGGTCTTGGGTCGACCCATATCATCAAGAAACATGATTCATATTTCTTGATGATTTGCAAATTGTGTGCCTCCTCTTGAACCATCACCGGTCTTAGGTTTCCAAGATTTTTGAAATATACCAGAATGACTATTATTTACAATTTTAACAATTTCTGGTTTTATTAAATTTGAAGATCTTGGATTCCTTTCTGAAGAATCCGGTTTTAAAACTTTTTCAATTACTTTACTTGTTTACGTCTCTGTTTTTCTTCTTAGTCTTTAACAATTCGTTTGTCTTGTTTTGGAGAAACAGATCGACGTTCGCAAGTTGGTTCGGAGGGGCTTTCTCAACAAATCTAGGCTTTGCTGGGTTTGTACAATTTTTGATAATGTGGCCAAACTCTTCACATTTGAAACATATTCTCCTTTCAACAAATTTAGGAGATCGTGTTCCATGACTTGATGTTGAACTTGTAGGTCTTGAGGTACTGGGTTCATTTCATCATACCCATTTGTATGTTGGGTGTAGTTGTTGTCACTGTTACGCTCTAAACTATTGACTTTGTTTACAAAATCTGCATTAGATATGCCTTCAAAAGTCTCGACTTTATCAGTACCCGTAGAACTCACAAATTTAACATTTTTAAGCTTCTTCTTGTATCGAGTGCCTTTTGTCTTGACTTTTGGTTGTGCGACCTTAGGGTTTTCTACTTGCTTGTCCTTTTGTTTTTCTTTTGAAACATATAATGGTTGGATTTGAATGGGTTTTTCTTCTTCAATAATTTTTTTGTTGACTTTTCAAAAACTTGATCAATAGATGTTGGATTTACATTTTTGATCGAAAAGTCTTTGTTAGAATGGATTTTCTTGTCTCCAACCAAAGTATACAAACATTATCAATTTCATCTGTAGACACTTCTGTCTTAACAGATTTCATAGGATCATTCTCTTTATTTTCGACAATTTTTACACTGGGAGTAGCAGACATTTCTATTCCCTTTTCTTCATCAAGAGATTGATCCTGATCAATTTTCTCTGACTCATCATCTAATGAATCATCCTCCTCTGCTGTAGAGGGGTTCTGATTAACAACTGATGATGAGTTCTCTTACTTTCTTGATTCAACCGAGGAATTGTCTAGCTTGAACCATAGTCCTGCTGCAAATTCTTAGGATTAAGAGGTACGGAGGGTTCAAAGCATGGCATTTCCTCTTCATTAGGCAATTTGGTATAGTTGTGTTTCATCGGTGGTGGACATGACTTATACCCAATGCATTTCACATCTCCTTTTAGTTTTTGAACATCAATGATATGATTAAGCACAAATCGGGAGTTAGAATAACTGTCCAATTTTAGCTTGATCGCATCATGTTCGCATTTGGCGATGGCTAACTATTTCTTTGTTTCTTCTAGGAGATTAATGTAGTTATTAATTCATGTTTGTTTGTTCAAAACTGTCTTTGTCAATGCAGAAACGCTTTTCTTAAGGGTTTCTATTACAGATTTGAATTCTTTTTCGTTTCGAGTTAAAGCCAAGTTCGCCTCTTTGCATTTTGACAGTTCAACAACTAAGTTTTGATTATGACTGTTAATTGTTTCAAATTTTGTTTTTAATTCAGCACAGTCATTGCAAACTTTAGGAGAGTCGGAATTTA
The DNA here is from genome assembly GCA_947069175.1 of Scalesia atractyloides. NCBI lineage: Eukaryota > Viridiplantae > Streptophyta > Magnoliopsida > Asterales > Asteraceae > Scalesia > Scalesia atractyloides. The sequence continues at coordinate 55,708,728 of CAMTDV010000001.1, read as the reverse complement.
CCTGACTTGTCGAACCGACAACATTCGCCATGAAGGCAGTATGATGAGGGAAGGCTGCACTATTTGTAAAGAATTTTTTTGTTTCCTTTGATGCAGCTTCTGCCTTGATCATCAAACCCGCCTTTTTACCTTTCAGCCTTTCTAGGTCTTTCAGCAACCTCAGCATCACTTCCTTCTATGTTATCTGAATCAGATCCATAACCACCTGAACTTGAGCATTCTTCATCAGAACTACTAGTATACCCTGAAGTATCATCATCATCTGAACCATCAATGTTGTGAACATGTTTGATTTGATTGATGATCTTGGCATACCATACAGTTCCTCCGTATTCTCATTTCTCAATTGTACTGACCAATCGCATCCTTCATCAGATTGAACTACTAAAGCTCTGTGTGTGTTGTTTGAAGGTCCTGATTGGTTGGTGTTGTTTGGATTGCTCACAGCTACTATTCTTCTATCATTGTTGACTTGAGTTGTGTTGGATGGTTGAGATTGATTTCGGAAGGGGTTGTGATTTCCTTGTTTGCTGGGTCTCGTGCACTCACGCTTGAAGTGACCTCTTTCTCCACAGTTGAAGCAAGTAACAACATTTTTATCAAAACCATATTTTGTATCTTTCTTGCTCTCCAAACTGGTTCTTCCTGTTCTACTCATGTAATCTTTGGCTCTTTTTACCGTACTTGCAAACGCCCACTTGTTATCCATTACCTCCATCTCATCTCTGTCTATTTGCTGGTAGTCTTCATTTGTCAAATTGATGCTTCCAATTTGACCAGCTACTAATCCGCAATAGGCACTAACCATGGTGTTTAGAAGTTCCATATGTTCTTGAGCAACTTCTACGCTAACCTTGGAAAGATGTGATGTGTCAAGTCTGACTGTGTTGGGGTTTGCGGCTTGAAAGTTGTTTCCATAGAAAGCTTATTGAGGAGCTTGCTGTGGAATTTGAGGTGCAAGATCTCATGGTTGTGGTAGAAAGGCTTTCAGATCAAATACTTATCCATAGGCTTGAGTATTTGAGCTTGTAGACTTTGTTTGAACAGGTTGTGGTAGAAAAGGATTCATGTTTGACACAAACGTGGTTTGAAGCTTTGGTTGCTAACTTGCACTAATACCTGTATTAATACCTCCAAAGTACATCTCAGGGTTTTGTGGAACAGTAACTTTTTGTGCCTTTCAAAATTCCTCTTCATTCTTGTTTTTCAATTTCTGCACAAATTCATAAATACTGATTGAATCCAGAACACTTGTATGTTTTAATAAGTCAATAAATTGACCCCATTTTGGCGGTAATGCGTCAGCAAAGCGCATCACGATTTCTTGTGGAGAGATAACACTTTGTACGACTACATTTCGCTGAGCAAATGATAGAAACGTGTTGTCATATCATTCAATGTTTCATTTTCCATGAACATGAAACCTTCAAACTCCTTCTTAAGCAGATCATGCCGAAATTTTCTTGTTGCAGCATTACCCTCTCCTCTTGCTTCTAGGGTATCCAATAGATTTTTCATGGTTGTACAGTACACAAACTGATGGTAAATATCTTTATGGAGTGCCTGTGTTAGGATAGCAAACGTCTTTTTCTCTAGATCGTAAGCCTTTTTATCGCCTTCATCTAGATTGGCTAAGGAGGTTGGGTTTGATCCTGCCTCTTCGAGTGATTCTTTATAGGGTCTAGTAATACATGTCCATAATTCTGTGTTCTGTCCGAGAACATACTTTTCCAGGATGGATAATCAGTCATATGGTTCAGTTTAGGTGGACGGTTATTACTCCCGGTTTCACTTTCACTTTTCAGAAGAGTCTGAATGCTCTGGTTCTTGTTTGCGACACACGGCCATTGATTTGCAGTAATCATGGCTGTATGTTGAGGCATCAATGATTTTACCCATGAGGTTGCAGAGCTTTGCGAAGAGTCTTGATTTGTGCTCGAACTACTAATCCAATCCCACGGATTAGTACTCATTATGTTTTTCTTGATTATGAAAATTAAAAGGTTTAAAGTTTCATTTTTGAAAATAACAGTGTCGCTTTTAAAATTTCACAATTTTAGAAATTACAAAGTTTGAGAAATCACAATGTTTGAAAAACTGAAACACGTAAAACAGACTGAGTTGTTCTTCGTACGAATAACTGTTTCGTATGAATGGTATGTCCTTCGTACGAACTACTTGTTTCGTACGGAGGATACTCCTTCGTGCGAACAACTAAGTCTTTCGTGCGAATCAGGTTCTTCATGCGGATGACTAGTCTTTTGTACGAACAATCTGGTTCTTCGCAGAGGAATCTTTTTGCAGGGCTGGTTGGTGAAAAATTTCCTTTTCTGCACAGACTGGTTTTCGAAAGTGTTCTGTTGTCTACACAATTTTGGTTGATAAAGACAAACGTTCCATCAGCTTTTCAGTTTTAAGAGTCAAGTCTAGAATGTCAGAGATTTGGTCAACCCAACAACAATATTCCGGTGAGTTTCTCCTGCAAGTGTTTTCAACTTAGATGAAAATTTTAAGAAAAACCAGATTTTAACATGTCTATATGTGTTCTAACTAGGTTTTTATGAAAATTTTCTTGATACAACAGATTTTAACCAAGTTTTAGTTTGTTATCTTTGAAAAACTTAAGTTTCTGCTGAAAGTTCAAGAACACTTCAAGAAACCCTCTCAACAAGCTCAGACACAATCACTAAGCTTGGTTTTGAACAAGGAAGAGAGCCAAATCTCTGATACCACTTGTAGGTCCACTTGGAGGATCAAGATAAACCTGCTTCCTTGTTTATATAACACAGATACGAGTGCGGAATCCTCGTAAGAGTGAAAACCAAAGCAAAGTAAGAACACAAGATAACCAAAGATTCAATATCTTGATTAATTGAAGAGAACGGATACAAACATATACAAACAATGTTCATACACTCTCATGAAACATACTCTGTGCTCTTGCGTCTCTCTCTAGTATAGCTCTAGTATGTGACTCACTCTGTCCAACAATACACTAAGAAGTACATGTCTGCTTATATAGTGTCCATACTCAGCAACTGTACGAAGTATGTTGTTGGTCATATGAAGCACTAAAAGACACGAAAGACATTCTTCAAAGATGCTAGTACGAACAATTCGGCTCGTACGGAGCATGAACTTGCTCGCACGAAACAAGCCGAAAGCTTGTTTGGATGAGCTCATTTGTACGAATGGTAGAACCCTCGTACGAATCTTGAGTGGCTCGTACGAGCAATATGTTGCTCGTACGAAGGACTTCCCACTTGCACATGAAGTTTACTTTGGAGGATGTGTCATAGACACGACGTACACAAGACTCAACAGTATGCACATATGCAACTGTTTTACACAGGCAAACTAATCGTTGTACTAAACCAAGATAGGAGGATATCTTGATTTGGTCGACACGACCAAACTATACATACACTGTAAACAAAGACTGTACAATTATAGACATAACTAAGAACAAGCGACAGACACAAAAGTGTATCAACAGATAAACTTTGAATTTTGGTGAATTTATATAACGAGGTATTCGTACCCCCATGGTTGACATCTATGACATAATTGTTAGACTTTGGACATAACTAAACACTATAAAATACCTACTTTCTCACTTAGGCAAGTTCCCGATATTGACCGAGTCATGGTTAACTGTTATGAGCTAGAACTAAACTGCCTCGTCCCTAAAATCTCGTTCCACAGAACTCGTTGTCGAAATGGGAGCTAAAACAGGCTAAAATTTCCAGAAACAGTCCCTTCGCACGAAGTGGCATCTTTTTCTGTTTACCTCTCGTACTTTCTGTTTCCGAATCTACAATATCCACCAACTCAAAATACTAACGCAAGTCTAACCCCTCGTATCGAATAACCTCGGTGTCCTACCCTCCAACCTAACGACTCGCGGATTGCTAGGAAAGCTTTGCAAAATTGTGAGTATACTCGACCCCGTTCTACTTTTACACTTTTGGGTGCAATACGTGTACTTTATTTAAAAGTCACACAATCATGCTTATACTTAAATCACAAACAATCCTTATCCATGCTCTATGTGCAAAACTTGAATTCACACATGCTTAAACTCATTATGCTTATACTTAGTCATTAACTTCGATCAAGCTTCCCTCAACATGTATAGCGCTATATGAGTAACGCACCGCCCGTATTCATGAGATCATGTTATGTTAAACACATACGGTCTTTTCATTGCTATGATTAGATTATGCTAGCGGTAAACTTTGGGTTGACTCGTATAATTGCATGTTGGTTTAATGTATGTTAGCCTTGAGATTAGACATTTATGCATGAGGAATTGTTCAAACGTTTATACTATACTATTATTGAAACTTGTATACTCGACAATTCCTTGTGTTTTAATACATGTGCAGGTTGAGGATGATGATTAAGATGACGCTTGGAATCTACTAGGATGTACTAGATACTCGCTTTAAATTAGAACTTATACTAGATCGTGTTTCTTGATCATGTTGTTGTATTTTGCTTCTAAACTTTGTACTTGTTCGTTTATTAATGAAATGAAATTTGAGTTATTTAAATACTTGTCACAATATTAGTGTTATGAAGTCTCGAGCAATCTAATAGGATGTCGCTTTGTTAATTTCGCTACGCTGGTAAACATAATCAACCCGTAGCCAACCGACAAACACAAATGACCAACTATACACCCTCGAGACTTCGATTTTCAACCATAGATCCCAACTTATAACTACCGCTCTTATCGGAAAATCCATCAGTACCTTAGAACAAGAATGAGACTCTTACAACCTTTGCCTGTACTCACAACCCAAGAAACCCAATGCGAACCACACCTAGGAAATCCTCCAATACCCATGAACAGTAACACAATCGTACCCGTGTCGTGAGCACCAAGAGCCAAACCATCAAGACTACCATTCAATCAACTTACCACAACCACCTAATCGGTCAAACCAATTCCCGATACTTACACTAGACATAGTAACCCTAGACCTACACGCCTATACCAATGAAGTTCGACTATATACGGGCTCACCTTGCTAAAATACTTTTCAAAACCAAAGTTTTTCCACGAAAATTTTCAAACACAACTTTACTCATTTTCGATGTAAAATACCTTCAATAAAGTGAGCTCCTTGTTATAAAATCCTTTTCAAGATCGATAATACGCAATTCTTGATCTTAGCACGTGAGCATGGAAGATTCATTAGGCTGGAGAATCTATGAGATACACGACTCCAAACTTTTAAAACAAAAGTAGCATTTTCTTTTTACAAATCATAATTTTCACCGTAACTTTATACTTTCTCAAAATACTCTTGACATTTGCAATCTGGTCCTTCGTTCTCGATAGACCCGACCCAATTTGTTTCGACAAACTCAATGTTTCGACTCAAACAACTATGTATATGCATACACTTTTCAATTTATGATGTCAATATTTCATGACAATTTTACACTTATGAACATTGCCCTTCGTATTCACACACTCAAGGTCTCGTAGTAACTTAAACATGCTTAATCTCATTATACTTCAATTTATACGTCCTATACTACGTGCTAATATTATACGTACTTGTCATCTATCATACTCGAATTCATATATTCGCACTACTTGGTAGTCACACTTGAAACCTATGTGTAGGCATAACCCTAGTGGTTCCGCCTACACTAGACACGCTCATACTTAAATACAATCATGCATACATGCTTAATTTTCATACGTTATAACCACATGCACATTCACACTCAAAATACGAGATGTACCCTGACCCATACACTACTAGTACAAACTATGCAGACCATGCACAGACCAAAATAATCACAGGTGCACACGGGATTATATTAGTTGGTGCATGAAAACCATAGTGGGTCCTACTGTGTATCGTACACGGAACGTAACATGACACCAATAGTGAGACAAACGTAACATGGTATGAACATGGTGGATACGCCAATGGTACTTCCTATATATAAGTGTCCCTACCATGGTACCAAACTTTCGTAAAAAGTGCCATGAGAAATTCGGTGATTTTCCGAACCTTATTAAATACAATTAAATAACAACAAACTTTGACAGCTCACAATCTTTTCCTCGGTTGCACCCAAACACACCTCGAAATGTCTGATACTTAACTATCCATGACAAAGCCTCATTCTCAAAAATCGTTAGTTGTAACAGCTACAACTATCACTAGTATCTCTCGACTTTTCGTGCTCACATATTATTCGGTATTTATACAATTCTTACCCCTCGCTTACACCTACCAATTCACCTATTTGCCCTCATACCACGAATATTCTCTATTCTTCCTTTCACTATTCATCCAAACTTTACTTAAAGTAAATCAACCTAAAACGTTCAAGTCATTTTAACAAACGTTCCACCACCTTTATTATGTCAAATACTTTTTAAGACTATAGATTTGGTTTTACTCACAAACTTCAACTAGTCGGCCTTTTCATTCTTTCTTTTTTGTATTACCTATACAACTTACATATACATAATATGTATATGTAGCATGGGTTACTTATTGCTTCATCTATGTGTATCTGAGCAAGATACATGTATGTATTCCAATCAACTTCTAATAAAATTGTCTTTCAAAGTCACATCTCCATTTCAAAGGGATTTGATGGAGTTGTTCAACTAGGAATGCCTGATTACGATGAAAAGGATATATCCAAATTTTTACATATTAAATTTAGGAGATATGAGATAGAATAATAAACATAGGAATTTTGACGATTGCCCTTTATCCCCTCAATTAATCAACTAAATCAATGGTGTAGATTTGTTCTCTTGGTTCTCAAGGAAACAATGGTTCTCTTTTGAATCTAACCATATACATATATGCTTATACATATATAATGGAGGGTTCGGCTTCTGCCTGATACTCTGGGTATTTACGGTTTTACCTTTTGTTTAAAATTATGAATTTGCTCTCTATTAAAAGTTATGATTTTACCCTAATATGAGTCAACGAGTTGATCCAAGAGTTAATCCGTATATGAGTCGATGGAAAGATAAGACCAATGGGGAGTTGACAAACCCAACGAGTTGATCCAAGAATTGACAAACCCGTATATGAGTCGACGAGTTGATCCAAGAATTGACAAACCCATATATGAGTCAACGAGTTGATCCAAGAGTTGACCCGTATATGAGTCTATGGAAAGATGAGAAGAAAATGTTTTGGAAAAATAGAAAGAGTAACTTTAAATCATAAGAATGCTCCATTTAATTTTTGTATTTAATGTTATTGTAATGATAGAGAAGTAAATTTACATTATTGATTGATTTATTGTATTCCTCTAAATTAGTTAATTATATTAAACTAATAACTCTTTTTCAAAATATCTTATTTTCAAAACAAACTTAATTTACGGTGTATGATAAATTTCAATGTGTGTAGGATTAAAGTGTAGGATAAATGTATGATGAATTTCGACATGTATAGGATAAGTTTTGATAGAATAATTAGTTAAAGATAGCTTAATGGGAGAAAAGATAAACTATTTAGATTTTTACCATTATACTCTCTGTTGTTTCTCTTTTTCACAATAAATTTTCTTCTCAAAAGATGGACATTTCTCTCATATATATAGGGGAATGTTTAAATGAGAATACTAAATATCTTGAGTACCGTGAGAACGAATGAAAAGTTCACAAGAACTTAGTAAAAAACAATTCAAATTCAAAATTTTTTGAAACTTATTATTGTTATTCGAATACAATTTAAGAAATTTAATTTATACGTTTAAATTTACGTGAATTCGCAAATAAAGAAAATTTACACATGTGTAAGTTTGCCATTTACACATGTGTAATCTTGTTATATTTATACACGTGTAAAAAATCTAATAAAAGTGATTTTAAGAGGAGAAATAAATTATTTAATGTTGTAAATTCATTATTTGATGTTGTATTTTAATTATAATGGGGTTTGCATTAAAGAAATGAGTTTGATTGTTTTTTCATTTGTTCTCACGGTTCTCGCAATATTTAGCTTTTCTCAAGATACACTACTACAAAAAGAGTCATTTGCTTTGAAATGTTTCTACATGAAAAACTGGTGGCAAATTTTGCTATGTATTAGCTACGGATTAGCTACGAACACATTTTGCTACGAATTAGCTACGAACTTCGTCGCAAATGAAATTCCTAGCAAAACTCATAGCAAATCCGTAGCAAAATTGATGGATTGAATGTAAAACATATAATGTAGCAAAACCGGTAGCAAAATCCGTAGCAAAACTATGAAAATAAGTATTTAGAAATAAACTAAAAAAAGTAAAATAAAATATGTAACATAATCGATAGCAAAATTGTGAAAACAAATGTAATAAAAAATTTAGTAAAATTGGTAGCAAAGTCCATAGCTAAATCATAAAAATAAATATTTAAAAAGTAACCAACCGAGGTTTAAAAAAACGGTAGAAAAATAGGATAGTAAATAAAGTTTGTAGAGAAATTGATAGCAAAATCTAAAAAATTTCTTAAAAACTAACGTAGCAAAATATGAAGCAAATCCATAGAAAACAAAAATATATAATAAAAAAGTAATAAAAAATAATTTTCTAATATCCATAACAAACTACGTTGCAAAAACAAAAATAAATTATTAATAGTGGTAGCAAAATTCATAGCAAGACTAACAAAATAAATATTCAAAAAACAATTAAAAAACGTAAGAAAATCCATAAGCAAAATGGATAAAAGAAATATTAGAAAATAATTAATATTATGTTCAATAGAAAAATCAAGAGCAAAAATATTAAATACTTAAAACTAGGTAAAAAAGTCAATTTTACACGAACTGGTGTAAACATAAATACATATAATATAGCTTTCTCAGACAAATAATTAGACGTACTAAATTAAGCATAGGGATGAGCAAATGGTGTTGGGTACTGGTACCGAATATATTTAGTACCGACTTTTAACGCTTTTGGTACCGGTTCGGTACGATACCGGTTCGGTACGATACCGGTTCGGTACGATACCGGTATTTATCTGTTTTAACACTCAAATACCGATACCGTAGCATGTATTTTCGGTACAGGTGCCCATTCTTAGGATTGTCACTAAGTAACTACTAACACCAAAGACATCCATAGTTAAGCATATTACATCATTATGTTAATTGATTTCTATAACTTTTTCATATCATTTGCACTCATTTTATAAATATACAAAATCCATGGAGGGGAATAGTAACAGACAGCTGCCTAACACTTCCCCATTGACCCAAACAAATAATAATTTTACCCCAGCATAGAATTATGATTTGAACCCTAGTTAATATACAAAATTCATGAAGAGGAATCGTCAGGCATAAATATACAAAATCCATGGAGGGGAATAGTAACAGACAGCTGCCTAACACTTCCCCATTGACCCAACAAATTATAATTTTACCCCAGCATAGAATTACGATTTGAACCCTAGTTAATATACAAAATTCATGAAGGGGAATCGTCAGGCCTGCCTGACACTTCCCCATTAGCCCGAACAAATTACGATTTTACCCCAGCTTAGAATTATGATTTGCCCCCTCAGTTCAAACTTACAGTCTTACCATTGTTGAAGATTTCGGCAAATTACGATTTTACCCCAGTTAAATTTATGATTTTGCCCCTGTTCAAAATTACAATATTGCCATCATTGTAGTTTTGACAAATTATGATTATAACCTAGTTAAACTTACGATTTATCCCCAGTTCAAAATTACAATCTTTTCATCGGTTTCATTTTTTTCTACTACTACAAAAATAGGCATTTGCTATGTAATTTTGCTACGGGAAAAATAGTCGCAAATTTTGCTATGGGATTTGCTACGGGAAAAACAGTCGCAAATCATAGTGAAATTCCGTGGCAAACTTTTTCATAGCTGAATCTGTAGCTAAAATAGCGACGTCACTTCTTGTAGCTAAACCCGTCCCAAATATAAATTCCGTAGCTAAAGTTGGTAGCAAATAAATTCGCGATGAGACTTATAGCTATGGACCAAATCCGTGGCAAATCCGTAGCAAAATGGGTGTTAGCTACCGCTTTGCTACGGATTTGACCGTAGCAAATACTTATTTTTGTAGTAGTGATACCCTATATACATAGTGTAGGGTTTAAATAAGAAGAAATTCTTTGAGAAAAGAAGAAATTTCAACCAAGATGAATGCTTTATTTAATATTTGTATTTAATATTATTGTAAGAGTATATTGCCAAAGTTACATAGATTATTAATTTGTAGTCTTTCTCTTTAATAGGTAACTACATTAAATTTGTAACTTATTTTCGAAATATATTTTCTTTAATAAAAAATTAATTTAGAGTATAAGATAAACTACGAGTTGTGTAAGATAAATTTCGACATATGTAGTATAAAATTAGATAATGTGTAGGATAAAATAAAATTGACTAATTAGTTAGAGAAAAATAAATAATGTTAGGAACTATAAACTATTTAATTTTTAGCATTATACCTTTTTTTAAATTGATTTTCTTCTCCTTTGATCTTTCTATATACGTGTGTGTATAAAAGACCAAAATACCTAAAAGGAACGCAGATCATTGATCAATGGTGGGACGACGACGTGACTATGTCGAATGTTTAAGCACAGACTAAAGACCTAGAAGGGTAAATGGGTAAAACAACCATTTTGTTGATTTTTTTCTACCATTTCTTAACACTAATAACTTTTTTATATGTTATTTAAAAAAATATCATGAAATGGAGCATTTTTTATCGTTAATTTGAGGATAGAATTGTTATATTAATAAAAAAAGGTAATTCAAATTTTGTTAACGGGGGCATCTAGATTTTAAATTCGATGTTTACGTGCATGTAATAGATGCCGTATTTTTAGATTTATTTGGTAGCAATTACCCTCCTTCCTCTTCGGACATATGGTGCCTCTTAGTGGCTTTTTATATTTTTTAGACAAAGCTGGTTTTTTAGTGTATCCTATTAGGGTTAGGTTCAAATGAAATCTTTTAGTTGCAAGAACTCGAGAACTCTGTTAGAAAACCTACTTCCCATGCGATTTTTCATACCATTTTGTCCCAAAACATAGATGAATAATATCTAACCAAGAACTATGTAAAAAAAATATGGTTGGTCGTCCATTTACACTAGTGTATGTAAAGTGACATAAAAACATCTTCTGTCATATTGTACGAACCTTACAAATGTGTAAAAAATATTACACTGCTGTAATTTTTCGTATATGGTTTTTGTATTTCCGTAACAGTAAAAAAAATTTAAGATATTTTAGAAAAAAAAATACACAGTGTGCATAAAAGATGTATAACATTCTTACATTTTGTTTAATTTAATTAGATGTGAAAATCTCATAAACAGTTGAAATGAAGTGAAGTGTTCAAACAAAAGCAAGTAGACTAGTTTGAGATCCAAACAATTTGGGCCAATTTGAAATTTGAAAATGACCATTTAACTTTTATTATTTGTATATTTTTTAATTTGGAATCTGTAGATAATTATATGTTTTATATTCATAAATCATTTTTATCATTTAATAAGACAAACTAATGATTTAAAAAAATAAAGAATTCTGTTCAAGCCCAGCATAATTTAACCCTTAAACTGCGAAACTGCTAAAGGCAGCCGATTCACCATACTCAGCATGTTTAATTTGCCGTTCCATGAAAACGTAGTTAGTGGTTATACCTCGAATCTCGTCTAAACCCATTGAACCGGATTGTGAACACCCCTTATTTATAGTGTTTATCGTTAACAATTATACTAATTTTTGAATATTTATTTAACTTTATTTTAAGATTTGGTGCTTAAGATTTGTTATGTCATATAATTTGAATAATGCGACTTAATATTAACTAAACCAGGGTCAATTTCTTGTTGGAATATACCATCATGCCTAACAACTACTTACCTCTTTATTATTATGTCTTTTGACTAAATTTGTATGTCAATTGCGTGTTCAAATTAATCTTAATATATATAGAGAGAACTTTAACGTTTCCTACTTGCACATATTGTTTTGTCAGTTGCATTAAAAGTCTTAAAATGATCCGGTTTGGGCCAATAAGGCACAATTAAAGGGCTTATCGATGCTGGCCCCATAACTAACCCACTTTGTAATAGTAAATATTTGGCCCACTTTGGTCAACAATTTATGCCTTTTTAGTGCTTGTTGTTGAAGCATAAATTCAGCGGGATAACTATAACGATCTTGTTAAATAGTTCTGTATGCAGTGGCAGACCCAGTAATTATTTGCTGAGGTTGTAAATGATTGGTTCAAGCATATTTTCAGGTGAGGCGGTCGAGTTTTTTTTGCCTAAAAAATACACTAATTTTTTTAAAGGTGCGCCCGGCCACCCTGGGCTTCACCTAAGACCGCCCCTGTCCCCATGTTGAACTTACCCTATAAATTCAAGTTAATATAAGATAGAAACACTCATAATGAAGAGGGAAGAAGTGAGCGGCAAAGTTGCAAATATATGAAAGAGAAGAATAAGAGATCACAAAACATATTCTGTGGGTTATTATGAATCTTTAAAGTAAAACTATAACCTATAATAGTATCCAAACAATAGATTAAACTGCCAACAACTAAATTAATTGATTATTTTTCAAACAATTATATAATTCTAAGACGTAAGTTTTGTTTATTTTCTTTTAACATTTTGGGATCGGTTTATCTGATTAGGTGTAATTTTTGTTTAGGTTTTTTATTTAATTGTATTATTGCATGTATGTATGTATGTATGTATAATTTTATTGCTCCATCACTATATTTAATCAAGATTTTGTTTTTAGTTTTCTATCTTTTCAAAATGTATAATATTATGGTATATTTTTTAGCTTGTTTTTTTTACATTTACTGATAAAAGATAATGTTGTACACGAGTAGATGTGTATATAGAGTTAGAAACACACGAGAGTGACAATTGACAAATAGTTTAGTCTTAGACATGGTACAACACTACAAGTTTACAACTCTCACAATACACAATAACAAGCCTAATTTGTATAGTATGGGCCCATAAATGGTAACCTAATGGTGAGCTCAAGCCCAAAGCCCAAATGAAATTGTTGGTAGAGGTGCATAAAGAAATCTTACTCGGAACTCGACTTAGTAAAAAAAACCTGGAATTACTTTTTGTAATACCTTGGTATTCTATATCTGAAACCGAAACCAAAACCGATACTACCCGTAAGGTATAGATAGGGTATGCATTTTGATTTCAATATCTGGAACTGAAACCGATCATACCCGATTAATAATGGAACAGGAACCAGAACCAATTATAACCAGCTATACCTGATATATGATTCTAATATCTATATTTTAAATTTATGTTTGTGCATTTATTTTAATTTTTTTAAATTAAACAATGCATATTTGATAAATAATAATAATAATAATAATAATAATAATAATAATAATAATAATAATAATAATAATAATAATAATAATAATAAACAAAAAGACGGGAAAATAGGGTAATTAAAATGGAATAGAGTATTAAAAAATCTAAAAAAGGTAATAAAAAGTCGGAAATAGGGTATAGAAAAACCCGAAAATAGGGTATTTTAATACCCGGTTTCTTAAGAACCAGAATCGAACCCTACCCGGAACCAAGCATATATGGTATGGTTTTTTGGTCAAATAACTGGAATCAAAACCGAACCGTTTATTGCAATAACCAGTTCCAACCCTTAAAACGGCAAACCGAAACTTATTTCATAACCAGAATCGGTTATTAAAAATACCCGATTTGTGCACCTCTAATTATTAGTGATAACTTATAAGTATGTTTAATAGAAACAATATATATTATTTATCATAATTTAATATATAATAAGTACTATATAACATATTTTAATATATTATTAGTATATATATATATATATAATTTTAATAAATTAAAAGCTTAGTTAGACTCGCGAGGCGGCTTGGCTTGTTTATAATCACTGTCATTAGTCATTAGTCTCTAGAATATGTATTTTTTTATCGTTTTTATATAGTTTATTAGTTGTTTTTAGTAATTTTTAGCTTACACTTAGTTGTATAAGCGTTTTGCAAGTGTTCGTGTGCAAAAGGAGCAAAAACAAGCCTAAATCGTGAAGAAACGAGCACGCGGGAAGAGACAACTCAATTTTTTTTGATAAATCATCATTTTTCTGTTCTAGCGTGTTGCTAAGATCCCTTAAGGATAAGGATCTTTAGCGACGCGCTAAGATTTGGAAAAGTGGAAAAACCTTGGCCCGACTATTTTGGATTCAAAGCCACGCTAAGAACCCCATAGAAGCCCTAATGACACGTTGGGGCCGTCAGTTACGAGAAAAAAAGCCCTAATTTGATGGTTTATCTTGTTTTTGCCCAATCCATTCCATAGAACACATTTCCCGATGAAAAGGTGAAAGCTTTTTGCGATTTTTGGCAAGGAGAACGGTTTGCGAACCATTCGGCGGGAAGTTCGTTCATTTAGTTAATAACGAACACAAACAAAGGTCTCGTTCGTTCGACTGCGTTTGTAAACATGCAATAATATGTGTGTTTATGTTCGTTCATATTCGTTTATTTATGTTAATTTGTTAAAAGTTATTAATGCTTTTTAATATTTCACGTTCATCTTAAGTTTTACTTTCTCTCCTCATTTTTACTTTTCGACTTAAACATTAGTTAATGATTATAGTAAAAATAGTAGAATGTAAAGCCTTATCTAAACATATGAAGAAGTTTGTTGGGCTTATCAGTAAATGTTTACACATTAGTGCTATATTTGGGCTAAGCTTAAGGGTTTTGGGCTTCCTAGAGCCTCATGGGCCTAGGGTTGTAACTAGTGGGCTATGTGATTAGTATAAATACATGTATTAGGTAAATGTTTTGGGGGCTAGTCAGTTGTTATTGAAAAACTTGTATCAGACACTGTTCTGGTGTTTGCAAGTTGCTTTGATTAAAGATTGTTCCTGTTCTTCATTCTAATCTTTATTTCCGTAATCGATTAGTCTTACGATACATGTTAGATCCGGATTTCAGGACTTACAATTGGTATCAGAGCCGGTTGAACCTATTTTCCAGGCTCAGATCTAATATCACACTGATTCTGTTTGGTTTCTGCTGAAAAACAAGCATTTCGGATCAACATTCAAGGATTTCGGATCATCTGGTTACATTTCGGACAAATTTTGGATAATTCTGCTGTATTTCGGATCAATCCTTTGCATTTTGGATTGATTTCGGATTAATCTGTTGAATTTCGGATTTGAAATTGTTGAAGATCCCGAAGAACACGAAGAAGATCATCCATCTCGGATTGATTCCAGACAACTGTTCATCGGAATTTCGGAATACTATTGATTCTGATAAGGGTTCTCATTCCGGATCAGACTCATTCCGGGTCATCTCTCATCTCGGATTGCATCTCGGATTTGGGAAGCATCTCGGATAAACAAGGAAACATCTTGGATTGGAACAGTGCATATCGGATACCATCTCGGATCACTATTCCGAATCAGCATCTTAGATTACTGTTCCGAGTTCCCATCTTGGATTGCTAATCTGAGTTAGTGTTTTGAATTCGGTACTGTTCCGAATTATACCCACAAAGGTGGAAAGTTAACCAGCTGACGTAACAGGTGTTAAACGTTATCTTACACAGAATTTGATCCATAGACAATCCTGACAAACCGGTTGCACAAGGCAAGAAAATTTCTAAAAGCACTATCAGACATTATATCTTATTGGATCCGTCGTCGAGACGAGTCTAACGGTACATTTTGGTAAAAAACAGTTTTCGGACATTTTTATCGTGTTTACCGGTACGGTTTCGATTATCCGAAGATGTTTACAGCCGAAGCTCAGTACTCGAACATAGTTTTCAGTCCAGCACAAAATCAAAACCCGAACCTGTGGGATGAAGTGAAGGAAAAGCTGAATGAGTTTATCAGAAACTACAATGTTGATCCGCTAGCTGACTATGTGATGCGTTTGCTTGAACGTGGGACGCGAAAAGAGGAAGTAAGAGATGAGATGAATAGCGTTTTGGGTGATGACAAAGACTCCTTTGTATCTTGGTTGTGGGATCATTTACAATCAAACCAAGATCTCCAAGATCTATGCACTAAATCAACAGGGTCTCATCCGGAAGAAGTGTCCGAACAGAAACCTCAAGCCCAGCAAGCAGCAATCAACAGCCCAGCACCCCAAACTCTACCTTACGCTGTTGATACAGTTATGTCTGTCGCTTGTTCTTAATTACAGTGGTAATTGTACGGTCTTTGCTCAAGTGTCTGTATAGGTTTGGTCATGTCGAATAGATCGAGATATCCTTCTATCTTGATCTAGTATGACATCTTAACTTGTCTATGTTAATCAGTTGCATGTGTGCATATTGATAAGTCTTGTAAATGTCATGTCTACACAAGTTCTCCAAGAATGAGAATTCTGTGTGAGTCAAGCATTTCGTACGAAACATAGGGTTTCGTACGAAACAAAGAGTATTTCATACAAAACAAGCATTTCGTACGAAACACTGACTCGTACAAAATCCTAGAGTTGTGACTCGTGTGAAATAGTGTGTTCCATATGTCTAGATTTGTGATTCGTACGAATCTAGACGGACACTATATAAGCAGACATGTACCTCTCAGAGAACTTGGTTGCCTGAGAACTAGTGAACTTGCGCGTGAAAGTCAGCTAGCTCACCAGAATGACCAGAGAGATTGTTATCTCTGAAGATGAAGAAGACACAAGAACACAGCAAGTTTGTTTGAGTCATACGAGCATTGTGTGTATATGTTTGTACTTATTCTCAATCATTAATCAAGATAGTGAATCTTTGGTTACCCCGTGTTCTTTACTTTGCCTTGGTTGCATGCACACTTGGATTCCGCACTTGTGTGTGTGTGATATGAACAAGGAACTGGTTTAACACCATCCACAGGTGGACCTACAAGTGGTATCAGAGCTTTGGCTCTTTCCTTGTTCAAAACCGGGCCTAGTTGTGTCTAAGCTAGTTTGAAGATTTCTGAAGTGTTCTTGAGCCTCCAGCAGAAAACTTAAGTTTTGGATAGATAACTAACTTAAAACTTGGTTAAAATCTGTTGCATACAGAAAATTTTATGGTAAATTTTTCTGAAGAACACCCATGAAGAAAAATCTGCAAAAATTTGAATCTGGTTAGTTTTGGTAGGGTTGACATTTTCTGACTTGGATCTGGACTTGGACTGTTGACTAATTAAAAGTCTATGTTTTAACTAAAAGTGGGTAAGACAATAGGTAATTTCGAAAAAGCAGGTCTACACAAGAAAGGAAATTTCTCACCAAACCATTTCTGAAAAGATTCATCTGAAAAACACTGAACAAAACAGTTTGTGCGATTGAAAAGTTTATTGCGAAACATCTGATTCGCACGAAAACACATTGTCTCGCACAAAACAACTGTTTAGCACGAAACTGTGTGGTTCGTACGAAATAGGGTGTTATCCGCATGAAATTAGTTTCGTACGAATAACTTTGGTTATTGTTTGTTTTTCACGTTTTTCAAAGCTTTGTGAGTTTAAGAATTTATCATATTTTCATATCTGTGAATTTTTTAAACGGTAATTATAATTTGAAAATTTTAAAATCTTTCAATTTTTATCAAACAAGAAAATATAATGAGTTCTAACCCGTGGGATTGGAGTTGTTCAAGCTCAAATCAGGAGTCTTCGCAAAGCTCCGCAACATAATGGGTAAAATCTTTGATGCCTCAACATACATCAATGATCTCTGCAAATCAATGGGCGTGTGTTGCGAATCAAAATCAAAGCATCCAAACTCTATTAATGAGCGAAAGTGAAACAGGGAGTAATAATCGACCGCCGAAGTTAAATCACATGAACGATTATCCTGCATGGAAAAGTCGTTTTCATACGTATGTTCTCGGTCAAAACACGGAATTGTGGATGTGTTTCACTACCCCCTATGATGAAGCACTTGAAGAAGCTGGATCAAATCCAACCTCATTTGCTATCCTCACACAAGCTCTGCATAAAGATATTTATCATCAGTTTGTGTATTGTACTACAACGAAAAATTTGTGGGACACTTTGGAAGCAAGAGGTGAAGGTAACGCTGCTACCAGGAAGATTCGGCATGATCTGCTCAAGAAAGAGTTTGAAGGTTTCATATTCATGGAGAACGAAACCTTAAATGATATGACCACTCGGTTTTATTATCTTCTCAGTGAGATGTACTCGTATAAAGTGTTAGCAACACCACAAGAGATTGTCATGCGATTTGCTGATGCTTTACCTCCAAAATGGGGTCAATTTATTGATCTATTAAAACATACAGGTGTTTTAGACTCAATAAGTATTTATGAATTTGTGCAGAAACTGGAGAACAAGAATGAAGAAGAACTCCGGAAGGCACAACGAGTGTCTGCTCCACAAAACCCTGAGATGTACTTTGGAAGTCTAAATGCAGGTACAAGCTCAAGTCAGCAACTGAAGCTGCAAACCGCGTTTGTGTCAAACGTGAACCCTTTTCTACCCCAACCAGTTCAATCATGTCAGTGTACAAGTTCGAGTAATCAAGCCTATGGACAGACTTTTGATCCGAAAGCCTTCCTTCCACAGCCAAGGGATTTAGCGCATAAAGCTCCACAGCAAGCTCCTCAACAAGCTTTCTATGGAAACAACTGTCAATCGGCAAATCTTAACACTGTCAAACTTGACACGTCAAATCTCTCCAAAATCAACATAGAAGTTGCACAGGAACATGCAGAACTTCTAAATACCATGGTCATTGCATATTGTGGTTTAGTTGCACGTCAAATAGGGAACATCGATTTGATAAACGAAGACTATGAACAAATTGACCGAGATGAAATGGAGCTGATGGACATCAAGTGGGCATTTGCAAGTGCTATGAGAAGAGCGAAGGATTATATGAGAAGAACGGGTAGAACCAGTTTGGAAAGCAAGAAGGATACAAAATACGGCTTTGACAAAACCGCCGTTACTTGCTTCAACTGTGGAGAAAGAGGTCACTTTAAGCGGGAATGCACAAGACCCAGCAAGGAAGGAAATCACAACCCCTTTCGAAATCAGTCTCAACCATCCAACACAGCATAGTACAACAATGAAAGAAGAATAGTAGCTGTTGGCAACTCTAACAATACCAATCAATCAGGACCTTCAAACACGCACAGAGCTATGGTAGTTCAGTCTGATGAAGGATGCGATTGGTCAGTACAGTTGGGAACAGAGAACAACGGAAGAACTACATACTATGCAAGGATCGTGGATCAAATCAAGCATGATCACAGCATCAATACTCCAAATAACGATGATACATCTGGGGATGCTGGTAGTTCTGATGAAGAATGTTCAAGTTCAGATGGTTATGGATCTGATTCCGATGTAAAGAAAGGAAGTGATGCTGAGGTTGAAGAGTTGCTGAGTAAAGCTGAGATGTTGAAATCTAAAAAGGTAGGCATGACGAGGAATGCAGAAGCTGCAGAAAAAGAGACAGAGACACTCTCTACAGATGGTGCAGCTTTTCCTCATCACACTGCCTTTATGGCAAATGTTGAAGGTTCTTCAAAACAGGTAAATTCTGACCCTCCTACTGATTGCAATGACTGTGTTGAGTTGAAAATAAAATATGAAACCGTCAACAGTCATAATCAGAATTTAGTTGTTGAACTATCAAAATGCAAAGAGACGAATTTGGCGCTAACTATAAATGAAAAAGAATTCAAATCTGTAATAGAAACCCTTAAGAAAAGTGTTTCTGAATTGACAAAAACAATTTTGAATAAACAGACAGGAATTAATAACTACATTAATCTCCTAGAAGAAACAAAGAAAGAGTTAGCCATCGCCAAATGCGAATATGATTCGATCAAATGCAAATTAGAAAGTTATTCTAACTCCTAATATGTGCTTGATCATATCATTGAAGTTCAAAAACTAAAAGGAGATGCTCAATGCATAGGGTATAATTCGTGTCCACCCCCAATGAAACACAACTATACCAAAATGCCTGATGAAGAGGAGATGCCTCGTTTTGAACCCTCTGTACCTTTGAATCCTGAGGAATTCGCAGCAGGGTTAGGGTTCAAACTAGACAATTCCTCTCAAGAACCAAGCAAGCCAGAAAGTTCATCATCTGATGAAGAAGAGGATGATACATCAGATGATGAATCAAGAAATGATGATCAGGATCAGCCTCTTGATGAAAGGAAAAGAGTAGAATTGTCTGCTACTCCTAGTACTCAATCTCTGAGAATCAAGATACTGCTCCTAAGAAATCTGTGAAGACAAGTGTGTCTACACAAGAAGTAGATAATGTGTTATATACTTTGGTTGGAGATAAGAAAATCTATTCAAACAAAGATTTTCCAATTAAACGTAAATCCAATCTCTATAGATCAGGTTTTTGAAAAGTCAACAACCAAACCTTTAGAGAAGAAAAAGTAAACCAAATCACAACTATTATCCGCTTCAAAAAAAAAAACAATGGAAGCGAGTTGAAAAGCCCACAACTTCTCAATCGAAGGTTAAAGCAAAAGGCTCTCGTTACCAAAAAGGCTAAAACTGTTAAATTTGTGAGTTCTAAAGGTACCGATAAAGTCGAAACTTTTCAAGGAAAATCTAATGTTGATTTTGTAAAGAAAGTTAAGATTTTGAAAAGAAACAGTCAAAACAATTACACCCAACACACTGATGGATGTAATGAACCCAGTACCTCAAGACCCACAAGTTCAACATCAAGCCGAGAAACACGATCTCCTAGTTTTGTTTAAAGAAGAACTTGTTTCAAATGTGGAGAATTTGGCCATATTATAAAGGATTGTGAAAATCCAGCCAAATCAAGATGTATAGAGATAAGACCTCATGAACCAACTTGCAAACGTAAATTTGTTTCTCCGACACAAGATAAACGAGTTATTAAAGATCAAAAAAAGAAACAAAAACGTAAACAAGTAAAAGCAGTTGAGAAAGCTTTAAAATCGGATTCTTCGAAAAAGGATCAAAGATCTTCAAAGTCAATAAAACCAGACACTGTTAAAACTGTAAATAATAGTAAATCTGGTAGTAAACAAGGATCTTGGAAACAGAAGACCGGAAATGGTTCAAAAGGAGTTTCTCAGTTTGTTAATCATCAAGAAATTGAGATTACATTTCTTGATGATAAAGGACGACCCAAGACCACTAAGGCTTGGGTCCCATCTCAAACTAATCTTGTTTGTGCAATGTGCAGGGTTTTCCAGGAGGAACTGTAAATAGTCATTGGATTGTTGACAGTGGAGCATCAAGGCACATGACGGGCGACTTGCGGCTCCTATATGATGTGAAAAGTATTAGGGGTGGTTATGTTGCTTTTGCTGGTGACAAAGGTGGATACATCACGGGAGAAGGAATGGTCTCCAATGGTGTTGTGAGCTTCGACAAGATCAATTATGTGCGGCAAATTGATCACAATCTTCTTAGCGTTTCTCAAATCTGCGACAAGAAGTTCACGGTACATTTGATGATACCGGATGTTATGTGCTGAAGCGTGGATTCAAGATCCCCAAGGAATGGATTCTCCTGTCGGCTCCAAGAATTAATGATTTGTACATTCTTGATATGAGCCAAGCTATTACGACATCTGCACAACTCACATGTTTTGTCTCTAAAGCCACCGAGAAGGAATCAATCTCTTGGCACAGACGTATGGGACACATTCACCTGAGGAAAATGAACTATTTGGTGAGAACAATCTAGTGAATGGTGTACGAGTGAAGAACTTTCATCTTCAAGACGTTTGTGTATCATGCCAGAAAGGGAAGCAAGCAAGAAAGTCCCATCCCGTGAAGAAGATCAACACTGTGAATATGCCACTGGAACGTCTTCGTATGGACCTCTTTGGACCTATGAAACACAAGACAACCTTTGGTGATTCTTATTGTCTGGTAGCTACTGATGACTATTCCAGATTCTCATGGGTAAACATGCTGGCACACAAGAGTGAAGTTCCTACTATCCTCAAGAATCTCCTGACTCTGTTAGAAAATTTGTACAATCTGAAGGTAAGGAGAATCAGAAGCGATAATGGCACCGAATTCAAGAATCAAGTTATGGATGAGTACTGTTCCTCAAAGGGTATTTTGCATGAGTACAGTTCTCGATACACTCCACAACAAAATGGCGTCGCTGAGAGGAAGCATAGAACTCTTATTGAAGCTGCAAGAACCATGTTAGTAGAATCAGAACTTCCCGTTCAATTTTGGGGAGAAGCTGTTGTAACAGCGTGTTATACGATGAATAGAGTTCTGACGGTGAAGAGACATGGGAAGACATGCTTTGAGTTGTTACATAAAAGGAAGCCGGATGTTTCTTTCTTAGAACCTTTTGGAGCTCCATGCACTATGATCGACCCACATGGAAAGTTTGGTCCCAAGGCTATCGAAGGTTTCTTTCTTGGATATGCTACTCCAAATTTCCGGGTGTGGATTTTGTCTTCGAAGAAGATTGAAGAATGGGGTGAAGTCAAGGTTCAGAGATATGAAGAAGATGTTTCATGCGTATTAGAGATTACTAGTGCATGTCTTTATGCAATGTATATCAGAAAACAAAGGAGGATTAGATCAACCAAATCAAACCCAGACTTCTTCGATTGTATCTCTCGTGATGGATTGGAAATATAACTTCTCTGGTTATATTTTCGAGAATATGAAGAAGATCTTGGAACAATCGAAGAAGAGAATGTTTTTGTTATATCCTCGGTTTGTACAGTTGATTTTGGATGCCCGGTACCCTGATCTAGCCAAAGATGCGTTTGATGCCAATTTGTTGAACATGAAGCCAATGGGTCCAACCATCTTCGGGACGATGAAGAAAAACCGATCAACATTAAAGACTGTTTTCGTTGGTCGCGTATCTTTGAAGAAGTTCGGAAAGTTTTGTGTGGTTATTGGACAGGATATCCCAGCACCTAAGCCAATTAATGCTATGGTAGCTGAGGAACATGATATACCGATGAAGGAGAAAGAGATTGAAGTTGAGGATCTGGTTACCGATGCTGATACATATGAGGAAGAAGCTTTCTTGGATGACATTACAGATTTTGGTGTTCATTTGACTCCAGTATTACCAAAACTTACTATAGAGAATTTGGAAGCTCATATTGCACATTTGAAAGAGATACAAGAGCAACAAGGTGATCCTCCTCTTGTGTTACCTCCTGTTGATATTCTAGTTGGTAGGGTTAATTATGAGGAAGATATTGAAGAAGATGAAGTATCTTTAGTGAAGAGGCAACGTACAGAGGTTGTTAAAGAACCCAACTATTCTGAAGCTTAGATGGGTAGTGCTGCTAAAGAAATTATTCCTGTTACATCCTTGGTTACTGTGTCGTTGACTGATACTCCGATGTTTGAGTCTACTACTGCTAGAGAACCAACAGTTACTCCCATCGCTACACATTCTCCTGTTGTATTTGTTCCAACAGATTCTGTGTTACAAATGATGGATTTTGGTGGTAGCTCGACGGGTGCCAGAGGATCTGGAGCAGGTGGTAGTGGTTCAGGTGGTACTGAAGGTGATGATACGGAGTATTCGAGGCGATAAGAGAAACTCGCATTTGAGTTCAGCGGATTGGATAGTGACGACGAAGAAGTGGATGTTGTTGATTTGAAAAAGAGAGTGATCGTGCTTGAACAAGAAGTTGTTCTTAAAGATGCCAAGATTGCTTCGTTATAGACGCGCATAGATGTCGGGGATTAGACTATTGACCAATTGCAAGGAGATGTTACGATTTTGATGACTATGGTTTTTTATTTGAAGGCAAAGTTAGAAAATAAGTTTGGAAGTGAATTCTCTAATCCAACCGATGATCCGATGAACGTTGAACATCGTCATCATGTAGCTGAACAGAGAGAAGCCGATCGAGTAGCTGCTGATTAGTTAGCCGCCGATCGTCAAGAAGGATTGGATGAGTACTTACGTGATCCAAAGAAGAGATACACTGCAAGTCAGAAACGTCAAATGGCTCAGAAGAAAAAGCAGATGGTTCTAATGAAGAATGTTGACGTGAATCCACTTGATGAAAACTTTCAGTTAAAGTATCCCTCCAATCAATCCGAGAGATATGTTATGGAGCTCAGTTCGAGTTATTAGAGCAAAGTTTGAAACAAATCGCGAGTGTTAAGCTGGACGTATGATCATGTGAAGAAAATGTGGCTTATCGTCAAGTAGGATGGTACTCGTGACTACTACTCGAAGGAATCTCAATTTGAAACCTGGACTAAGGTTGCGCTTATTTATCTTTTGAGAGCTCCTTATACTGATGAGGATACTACAGAACGTGGACCGGGTTGGAGGTTCTTCAAGCATTTGGAGTAAGAAGTCAAGATAGGTTTTAAAATGATGAAAACTGTTAAGCCATATCTACGGGCTGCTAAGGGGGTTCATGATGCGAGAACAGGTAGGCGTTTTAAATCAGTGATGTGGCCTCCAACAGATAAAGAACTTGTGATACCGGTTGCTCTGACATTTCCTTGAGGTATTTTGAAGAATTTTAATTTCTGGATGTACGATCCTAAGGTTGGAAGTGTAGCGATTGTCACCAAAGAGAAAGCTTTTCGAGTGAATGACGTGGTGGATTTAGTAAGTTTTCACGATGAAGATTTTCAAGTTCTTGCTGCGAATCTAATTCGAACATCAGAATTATATGAAGTTTGTTCTAAGATTGGACGGCTGCAGTAGCTGGGATAATTGTTGGGAGATTGGGAGTTGATGCGCTACCTAAAGACTAAAGGCCTAATGTTGTAAACCTGGGGGGAGATTGTTCGGCTTATAACTAAAGGTTAGTGCTATATTTGGGCTAAGCTTAAGGGGTTTGGGCTTCCTAGAGCCTCATGGGCCTAGGGTTGTAACTAGTGGGCTATGTGATTAGTATAAATACATGTATTAGGTTAATGTTTTGGGGGCTAGTCAGTTGTTATTGAAAAACTTGTACCAGACACTGTTTTGGTGTATGCAAGTTGCTTTGATTAGAGATTGTTCTTGTTCTTCATTCTAGTCTTTATTTCCGCAATCGATTAGTCCTGTGATACCTGTTAGATCCGGATTTCAGGACTTACAAAGTTGCATACTAAAAGCATTTTTTTTTTGTATGTCTAAGTAGCTTTAGATAATTATGTCTTAAGTTTGCTAAACTTGATTTATCGTATAGTGCTTGTAGTAGATTTCTTGTACCATGAATTCTTGAGTTGTCATTTAATGGTTTTATTTGACTACTTATGTCTGATATTTAAGGTTAATGGTGCTTTTTTTTAATTTCAAGTTTATTGTTTGTTTGCGTTTGTTTGTGTTCGCTCGTGTTTTTTACCAGTGTTCCCGAACTATTCACGAACAACTGAAATACCTTAACAAATAAACACGAACATAAACTTCTGTTTGACATGTGTTCATGAACAGTTCATGAACATATGCATTTACTTAACGAACAAACACGAACATGAACCTGTATGTGTTCGTTCGGTTCGTTTACAACCCTAGTTGGGATCAAAAGATTGAAGATTGGATTGCAAAACGGGTTGGCTAGACTTGTTCGATTCATGTTTTTTATACTCGTTTGTTTTTTTAGATTTATCAATATCCTGTTGATGGATATTATGACTTTGTTTTTGTTTTCAAACATGGTACTTTCCTAGATCTCGATTGATGAATACTTGTTAAATTTTGAGACTTTTATCAGTTTTATGGATTTTATGTTGGATTAACACTATTGTAAAGAATCTTTTGATGATTGAACATATGTATATGTGTATTTAGAACTAATTTATCTTGGTATATGTTTCATGTGCCGCTTGTTGAATGTCTTTCGGTTATAGTTGCATATTAGGTCGCTTATTGTGTGTTTGTGATTATTAATGGTTAGACAAGACGTAGTAATCCATTGGAACGTTGATTGAGGGTTTATTAGATCTGAATATTCTACCTATCTAGATAGCTTAGAGGTGATAGATAGTCGAGTACTTTATGTTATTAGGTATTTAGGTGTAAAGGCTCTGAGAGGAGATTTCCCTAAACTCCCTAGTTTCCTTGTTATCTCATGTCTTCTTGATTGTTCTTAGGTTACCCTTTGCACTTTAGGGTGTGTTGAGATAGTGAGACTAAAAGGTAATCTATTTTTTAGGGTACATTAGTGTTGTTAGAGAGACTTAGAGGCTATCTGACCAATCGGTGAGTTTTACACGCCCCTTTGGGGTTTTATTTTAGGTCACCCAGAGAATGATCAGGGATCCACTAGGTTGTCTAAGGATGTCGTATTCTAAGATCCTAGCTCCATTATAGTTTCCGTAGCTGATAGAATTCCAAGATCCACAATTAGGATTCCTAACCTAGGTAGTGCTTTTTACATCCTTAAATTTGTTTAAATAATCAAACAAATCATTGGTAGTTTAGTTCTTTTTAGTTTAAATCAAATAATCAAAACCCCCTTTCTAAACCAACCAACTTAAATCTTTTAAACCTCATATCGTTTTTAGCTAGAGTCTAGTTAGTTATAGTCTGTGTCTTGTGGGTTAGATATCTGGACTTCCTTTAGCCTTTACTGCATCCATAGGTACACTTGCCTATCATTGTGGTCTAGTTTAGGGTTTCTAGTGTTTAACTTGTGTGTCTAGGTCAGTTTATTTAGTATTTAGTAGACCGTATTTAGCACAAGGCACCAACCTTTACTTTTAAAATCCAAGTCAAACCACAAATCAGGCATCAATCCTGAGTTTAAAAAATGGAACAAATTCAAATCCGGCATCGGTCCTGAATTATTAAAAAACAATAGTAAAAGTTACAAAGCAGATGAAGAATGAAGATGGAAATAAAAACAGAAGATTGAAGTAGAGATAGACCATCTTACAAACATAATAACAGGTATTAATGTCATGGTCTTCAAATTTTACTTTTATTTTATTTCATGTTATTTGTTTCAAGCTAGACATTGAATTGATACGAGTCTAGCTTGAGCTGTCAAGTTAGTGATAAATATATTAGATACAATATATTTGTTAGGAATTATTGTAACTAGGTGAATTTTCTTATGCGATGCGACGGGAATTTGATCGGTATCTATTCGGTTCGTTAAGCAAGGGGACTCGATCAGCAGTGGTTCGGTTCGTTACGGTATTGGTATTGTACCAACACTCGGTTTGAAGTTCTAATATATCCAAAAAATGTGTTTTACATTGAAAACCATGAAAATGAATACCGGTGTCGGTTCCAATAACATCTATATTGGAACTGATTTCAGTATAGCTCGATTCGTCATGGTACTATTTTGAAAAAGAAACTCTTTTTTCAACAACGTGGGCAGCGAGAAAAAAATTATTAAACACACTCGGTATTCAATTTTATTAAAAAGATAGTGAATGCGAGTTATCAAACGAAAATAAAAGTAAATAAACTAAATGGTTTCAAACCGTATATATTTTAAAGTATATATATATATATATATATATATATATATATATATATATATATATATTTGATGTTTGCAAAATACATCTAGTTTCCGTGTATAGTTTGTACACTTTTCGAGTCCAATTTTGTCATTTTTTGTTAGATTTTGTATTTTATTGAGTTGGTTGTGTTATGTAGGTCTCAGGAGATAAAAGAAGATGAAACGGGTGAAAAACGAGCCAACTTGAAAGAAAACCGAGCCTCGAAACGAGTACGAATGATTGAACAGTTAAACATTGAAGAAATGTTGGAAATTAACCTGTCGCGTTGTGCTATAGGGAAAAAAAGCCTCCTCACGTCGCGCAAGATGGAGATATAATACCCCTCACGTCGCGCGAGGGCCCTTGGATCACAGAAAACATTGAATTTGGATGGGATTGCATGATATAAACAAAAGATAACTCTCATTAAGGAGTATAACTTATCATGGACGAAAATTAAGAACCCTAGGACGAATTTAGCACCATCAAGAGGTGATTTTGGAAATCAAGAGTGTTGGGGATTGAAGTTTTCAAGCTTGGGATCAAGTTTCTTCGGGTGTCTCACATGCGGTTTCTTCGTTTTCTTGTTTACTTCGTTTTCATCATGTCTTGTGAACCTAAGATTGCATGTGTTTATGTTTTAGCAATTATGTTAGGCTAAACTTGTTATACATTGTCTAGGTCGATAATTATAACTATGTTTTGACATTTATTTTATCAGTTTGGAAATTTAATTGTGGTATTAATTATAAAGCAAAGAACTTTGGTTTTAATGATTAGATGTTTATGCGAATTTAATCTTGTTTGAACTTTATCACATGTTTCACATGCATTTTTGGGATGTCTTCCATGTATGAATGCAAGTTAGGTCACGGTCTGTGTGTTAGTGATTAGTTTACGGTTAATTATGAATGATTTACGTATGAACTCTGATTGAGTTTTCAGATAAGATCAGGTATTCTGCTGATCTCGATAGCTGTGAGGTGAGAGGTTGTCGGTCTTTCTTTAGTGTTAGATTAGTAAGGTTAGATGCTTTGTGAAAAGGTCCCCTAAGTTTCCATTTCACTATTTGCTTACCGAGTCAAATTAGGAATTCATAGTTACCTATGACTTTCACGCTGTAAGGTAGATTATCTAAAGGGTACTTTATTATTACAGTAGGAAAGCCCATGAGGTAATCCTCCAAACCGGTAGTTTAATGGCTTTTAGGTTTCTTCTCGAGAAGTGTTGAAGGTCCTTTAGGTTATCCTTTAAGTTTAGTATTTTAAGATCCATGTTCCCACAATAGTTCCCTAACAGATAGAACATGTCATTCATGTGCTGCATTCTGACCTAGGTAGCATGTCTTCCCATCATCTGATCACATCGCCAGTTTTCATTTGTGTCCTTGTTAGCTTTAGTTAACTTTAGTTAATTTTAGTAGTTCGTTAGAAGCCCCACCCCCAAAACAACAAAACATTTTAGTCGAGTCAATTTAGTTAATAGTACTCGAGTCTAATATTCGTAATTAGTAGAGTCTCATCGGTTCAATACTCGGACTTACTAAAGCTTTACTACATTGTCCGATACACTTGTCGGTTGTGTGGTCTAGGTTTTAGAGAGCTTTAGTTTATAAATTTAAAACTTAGAATGTCTAGTTTAGGGTTAAAATTAGTTAGTTTAATTTGACCGCTTTGTGCACATCAAGTTTTTGGCGTTGTTGTCGGGGACTCTTGGCGATTGCGTTTGTTAGCTTTGATTATTTATTTGCAATATTTGTGCTACTATTTTTTTCTTTTGTTTTGTTTTGAGTCAGTCAATCAAGTCTTCTTATCTATCTTGTGTCTGTTTTGCAGTGAATGCCCCATCTACTCTCACAGGGACCACCGGCAAGACCACCACCTTTGGATAATCTTGCTCTCATAGTTTACACACCAAAGCTTAGTACTTCTTAGCCTGTTCTTACTCTACTCTCCAATCTAAATAACCCTTTTTCGATTTCATTCTACATTCTTCACCACTTTCGTCTCCACCCTCTAGTCCACCACCTACCCGACCCATAATAGCTGAACGTAGGACCATTCACTAGCAGTCCACTTAAAGCTTCACTGGGAGTTAATTCTCCCATCACCGTTCCACAAATCACCAATGATAACTCATGGCAGATTCCATCATACATCATGACTTTAATCGCAAATTCTTGCCAATTCCATGGTAGTGATGATAAGGATGTTCCTGCCCACATTGCCCACCTGACTCGCATTTGCAGCACCTTCAAGCTTCAAGGTGCTACGGATGACTCTGTATCCCTTCAATTGTTCCCATTCACCTTAGCTGGATGAGCTGCCAACTGGCTTGATTCACAGCCAGCCGAAACGTTTACCACATGGGAAACACTTTGTAAAGGATTTCTTAACAAATACTTCCCACCTACTAAAGCTTCTATGCTTCGAGACAAATCGATTCATTCTGGATGGAGCACAATGAACCATACTATATTTCAAAACCTGCTCTCACCATGTCCTATTCGATTGGGCTCTTGTTGAGAATTATACAACTGTCTCATCTACGAGACTAAAGCTCATTTCGACACCTCTGCAAGAGGCCTTCTCATGGTAAAGAAGAGTGTGGCTGAATGTAATGACCATTTTGAGAGCTTTGCACATTCATAATATGAGCAGTGGTTAGCAAACATGAATGTCATTCCTGCCACTAGTGCACCTTCATCTACACGAGGAATTCACCAAGTCACCTTGGATACTAGTGTGGATGCTGCTCTTGAGAACCTTACGAGAGAGATGAAAGAGATAAAAAGCTATGGTAGATAAGTGTGAGATGTGTCAGGGAGGGCATGGTACGTTAGAGTGTCCACTACTAAAGCAGGAGTAGGTAGAGTATGTAGGTGGTCAGAACAAGTTCAGTAATATTTATAACTCCGGATGGAGAAATCAAAACAACACCAATTGGCGGTCTTCTAGTAACCCCCTGGTTTACAACAGAATCAATATCACAACCAGGGGCAGGTTCAATTTAGAGGTCAAAATTCTGGTAGTAATCAGGATAGTAGGGGTAGTAGAAGTAAGCTGGATAAGATAGAGAATTTGTCGACCCAAATAGTAGTCAAAGACTAGAAAGCTCAACTAACCCTAGCTGAACACGTCCTCCTAAAAAACCAACAATCCGCGTTTCTAGATCTTCAATGAACTGTAGGAGACATCGTTAAGCGTTTAGATGAGAGACCTCCAGGACAATTTTCGTGTAGTACTCAAACAACCTGAACGCACATGTGAAAGCAATAACTACTAGGTTAGGTAGAGATTTAGAGGTTGTTAAGTCACCAGTTCGGGTAGAGGAAGAGGGACCAAGTATGAAGAGTTAGATCTAGAAGTCCCTCTAGTAGAGAAGGTAATTAGGAAACTGGTAGAGGTAGTGAAACCTAGCCCGGAGATAGACTGTTCGCGTGTCCCATAGCCCGCTCGCTTAAAGCATCAAAAATATGCTAAGGAGTATGGGCATTTTCTTGACATATTCAAACAATTGAAAATCAATCTTCTGTTTATCGAAGCTCTCCATCATATGCGTATGTATGTGAAATTTTTTGAAAGATCTCATGAAAGGGAAGGATAAATTGTAGGAGCTTTCGAATGTCCCATTGACTTCGGACTGTTCTGCGATGGTGATGAACAAGCTACCAGAGAAATTGATAGACCTGGGTATTTTCACAATCTCATGTATGTTTGGTAGTGAAATTCAAAACCACGCGTTGGTGGACCTAGGTGCTAGCATCAATTTGATGCCCTATTCACTTTATGAAAACCTAGGCCTTGGTAAAGTCACCTCAACGCGCATGACTCTCTCACTAGCTGATAAATCTGTTAAGTATCAATGGGGCATTGTGGAAAACTTACTTGTCAAAGTTGACAAAATCGTGTTTCTTGTGGATTTTGTGATTTTCAATATGGAGGCCAAAGAAAAGTGCCGCTTATCTTAGGACGCCATTTCCTATGCACCACCAAAGCTTTAATCGATGTCTTTGTAGGCACAATCACACTTAGGGTTGGGGAAGATACCGTAGTTTTAGTGTTTCTAAATCGAAGAAGTCGAGCGTTCTGGTCGAGTCGGTATTCTCATTAGTGTGTGTAAGGTTCAGAAAGAGGATGAGAGAGTTGAATTAGAAAGCGGAGAATGTGAGCTAACTTTAGAGGAAGAGTTGGGAGAGGAGTTGATAGGTATGACGACGTATGAGGAAGGAGAAGTGTTTGATCAAAGGTGACATTGCTATCTTAGAGGCTTTACTTATATGCACACCATCTATGGTGATAACACTTGAAGGTGAATGTGAGATGAGAGTGATAGAGAAGGTTGAGTTAGATGATTCTAGTTTTGAGGTTGTGCAAGAACCTAAGATTGGGGATAGTTTTGTGGAAGAGTTAGATTGAAAAATAAGTTGGTTTGATCATAGGTTAGGAGATGTGAAAAGGCCTAAGTGTGGGGAGGATCTAGTGGTTCATGAATATTTCAAGTTCCCCACACATAAGTTTAGGTTGGATGAGAGATGCTAGAGCCCATAAGATTGATTATGGAGGTGAGCTAGATCTTCATGATACTCCGTAAGTGTTAGGGAAAGATTTGAGAGTTTGGGTTAGGACCCATTTCTAGAGTTTGTTTAGGATTGAGTTGGAGTTGTAGTTTAGGTTTTTCAGAAGTTTTGGTAGTTTTTTCGATTTTTGTTTTGTTTTTGAGTCTCTTTACAGGGATACGTATTAATCATGACGTCGAGAACGCGAATAAATGGAGTCTCAAGTGATTTCTGTGAAGATATTTGGCTTACAAGGATGGTTTGGACGAGCTTGGTTGACTTTGGAAAAGTTTCTAAGGCATAAAGCTGAAAAATAACCAAAACATTCTATTAAAATGTTGGTGCATATTATGTTCGTCACTGTGCGAATAGGCTAGATAGAGCGTGTATTGGATATTGTATAGTTTAGATATGAACACATAACTTAAATGTGAATGGGAGAGGAGTTTATAGGTCACTTCGTACGAAGTAGTCACTCCGTATGAAGGTAGTTACCGTCGTACAAAGTTGGTGTTGTTCAGTTCGTATGAAGTTGGAATGCTTCACTTTGTACGAAGTTGACTTAGTACAAAGTTAAAATGCTCTCTTTGCACGAGGGTAGATGTCTATATATAGTGTCGTGTGTTCATAGTTTTGTAAGTTTTGGAGTTCCCAGAGGGGAAACGCTGACGAAATTTGCTTGTCAAGATATATACTCTTTCGGTATGAATGGAAGCTTATGACTATTATTCTATTTCTACTCCGTTCTTAATAATATTATATCGAATTAGTTCTATTTTACCCAAACTTTCGTCTAGAACCGCTGGATCCTGGACTATCAAGTGGTATCAGAGCTACAGTACCAATTCAATTGATATAATAGATGATTGAATCACCTACGCTCAT
Source organism: Scalesia atractyloides (assembly GCA_947069175.1). Lineage (NCBI taxonomy): Eukaryota > Viridiplantae > Streptophyta > Magnoliopsida > Asterales > Asteraceae > Scalesia > Scalesia atractyloides. The sequence continues at coordinate 55,675,820 of CAMTDV010000001.1, read as the reverse complement.
GAATTATGGACTTTTGATGGGTTTTGGATGTAAATCGTCAAATACACAGACAATCTATGGATAAAAATTAAAATTGAAACCATATGATTGTTTAGAAATGAATTTCGACCATATCTTTGAAAAATCATTATGAAATTCGAAGAAATAAAGATTTTGGATCGAAAATTGTGATCATCATGCAATTATCTTCACACAAAGGTACCTTACCCTCGTACGAAGGTAACCCAAAATGCCTAAAAATATTTGGTGATTGATCCTGGCGATGAGATGAGTGTCCAGAAAAAATTTGTGATTGAATTTTTTTTTCGAGACTTTAACGACAAATACGAGCTGTTCGGGACACCGTTAAGGGCTTCAGAGAAAAAAATTGATGATACGAGTGGTGAAGATAATGGGATAGTCATTGATACCGATGCAGAAATATTATCTTTTTGGTATAGTGACTACTAATGGGCATTAACATAAAATCCACATTGATGAAAAACTGACTTTTGTGGACCAAAATGACAAATTTTCCACATTAGTAGAGTATTTCAGAGAATAAAGAGGACTGAATTTGCCAAGTTTGAGGGGGAAATCCAGTGATAAGTTTTAGAAAGGTCAGAATTTTCAAAAATGAGGGGGAATAAAAATTTCTGAGAATATATTGAAATTCTGGCATTTTTTAAATTCGTGACGTGGAACAGTATTCGGGTCGTTCCGACTTCAGATTGTCCGGGGATGCATGTAATTTGGATTCGTTAATTTGTGATCACAGGAAGTTCAGAGTCTTTGGATCGTGATATAGATTGATGTCTTGTGGTTTGAGTCCCGGGTCTTCGTCAAGCTGGTTAGCGGGATTAGTGTCAGGCGTCGATACTTAAAAGATATCACAGCTTTGTGATAGTTTAAAATGTCAAAATAGTTAATTTTCAAGCAAAGGAATTGTTTTTCGGACTAATAGTCAGGAAATGATGATGTTTGTTGATTAAGTTGCCGATGAAAGTATCAGAGAAGACTAAACATATGTTGTCGTGACTGAAGAGGAAGAATGTGAATCTGATTAGGAAGAATGTTTCTCAGATCTGAATGTGTTACTGGATAATTTGTTATTCGATGAAGATTTGCTGATTGAAAAGATTACCGTTTTGCTGATGATTTATTCATGAGTGTGCTTAAATGTGATTACGTAAAACGGGATTTCAGATGTTCGAGGGTATTCCGGTGTAGTAATTCGATTTTTTTTCCAATTGTCGGTTGAGTTTTTGAAGAACAGAGGATTGAGCAGTGGAGTGAGCTAAAACCGAACGCGGATGTGGTTAACGTATAAACAAAGATGCTACATTTATTAGTTTCGAGTTGGTGATTATTCGTGAAGATTACAATTAAGCAAATCAGAGGAGGCCGGGAACCGTGCAAACAGAGACCTGAAGATTAATTCCAGGGGGAATCATTTCAGGAGGAATATATTTGTGAAATTGCAAACCTGAATCATCAATCAAGGTAGAATTTATTAACGCGTTCTACGTCATCGACAAATGCCTGATTGAAGTTGCAGATATTCAAACACGGCTCTCATATTTCAATATCAAGATCAAGCTTCGATAGTGACGTCCAAGGGGGAAATTGTTGGTGCATATTATGTTCGTCACTGTGCAAATAGGCTAGATAGAGCGTATGTTTAATATTGTATAGTTTATATACGCAAACATGACTTAAGTGCGAACAAGAGAGGTGTTTAGAGGTCACTTCGTACAAAGTAGTCACTCCATACGAAGGTAGTTACCTTCGTATGCAGTTGGTATTTTTCAGTTCGGACGAAGTTAGAATGCTTCACTTTGTACGAAGATGACTTACTTCGTACGAAGGTAAAATGCTCTCTTCGCACGAGGGTAGATGTCTATATATAGTGTCGTGTGTTCATAGTTTTGTAAGTTTTGGAGTTCCCACAGGGGAAACGCTAGTTTTGCCAGCTTGTCAGGATGTATACTCTTTCGGTATGAATGGAAGCTTATAACTTATGACTATTATTCTGCTTTTACTCCATACTTAATAATATTTTACCGAATTAGTTCTATTTTACCCAAACTTTAGTCTAGAACCGTCAGGTCCTTGACTATCAGAAAAACACCCTCTTGCGTCGCGCAAGAGGAGATGGGCAACGTCTTCGCATCATGTAACGCCTTGGTAGTCAATGCCGCTCAACTATCTCCTCACGCCACGTGAGAGATAGAGATGGCCTCGTCACGTCGCGTGACGGGGAGTTTTATCAGCTCATGTTTGTTTGTTGTCTGATTTTATCAGTTTCACGCATTTAGATCGATTAAGGTACGCGTTTCCCTGTATATTGAGTCTTTATTTGTGTACCATGAGTCTAGGTTAGTTGTTTTGTGTCAATTTTTGTTTTAGAGTCGGTATAATGTTGGGTTTTATTGCTTTTTATTGTGCAGGTTTGGATAGTACCACCCGTACTTAATTGCCATTCGGGTGATTTCATAGTTGTTTATGTCTAGGCATTTACCGAGCATGTCAGTTTGTCAGAGCCGATCGCGAATTAAACGTTATACAATTGAACTAGATGGGACGAGAGTTTTGGATTTTACGTGGTTACACAACCAGCTAAGTCCTTTCCAATTTGCTCGTTTCTTTTTATTCTTATATAATTTAGTCTTTTAAGTCGGTTTCTATTCCTACATTGAAGAAAATGTAGAGTTTAAGTGTGGGGAAGAGAAACTAACGTTTAGCAAGTATTAGTTGAGTCGTTTAAGTTAAAAAACTTTTGAAAATAGAAAATCTGAAAAATCCAAAAAAAAAATTAAACAAAATGAAAAAATGTCCCTGATTTCAAAATTTGCGTTAGTATAAAACATGTAAGATGATAGATAAAGTCAAGTGTCTGGTTTTCAAATAATTTTAATACGAGCTGATACATAAGTTGAAAATGTGTCTGACTTGAGATGTATGGGTAGGCTAGCCAGTTGATAGGTTACCTTTGAGATAAAATATACTTAATAAAGTTATAATACTTGTGGGTACTCATCTAGGAGAAATAGGGAAACGAAAACCGCCAAAAGTAGTACAAGAAATGTCGTTATAAGTTGAATACGTCAAAAATTTTTATTAAAGGAAAAAATGTTGTTGGACCTACAAAAGAATAGATTATATCCAAAAGCTAAAACATGATCTACTGATCAAGAAATAAGCAAACGATTAAACCAGTTTATCCCCAGATATAGTGAATCTTGACCACCTATTTAGAACATTTGTTCAAGAACAAAGAAAACATCTGTCCAAGTCTTGGAACCACTGTTCAAGAAGAAACAACATCCGTTAAAATCTAAAGACTATTGAAGACCGAAGCACTGATGAAGTCAAAGGTCTGATGAAGAAGACTAAACATCTATATGGCCAAACAAATGTTTGGACAACTGCAACAAAGGATAGCATACACGATGGTTTCCAATGTAACACTATTTATTCTTGTAACAATGTTTAGACTAGTTTAAATAGATGAAAATATTTGTATAAATGTTTGTAACATATATAGAATCTTTTCTGTTAGCAATATTAATGTCACTATCAGGGTGATCTTAGCCAATCACTGAACAGAGTTTTCATACCTAGTACAAATATATCACACCTGTTAGTGATCTACCATCACACAAGCCACGTTTTTTTCTTGTACGAACTGATTTGTTACGTGGTCAGCTGAGGGGGAGTCTGTAGAATCAATTGATTTGGAAAACATTTGAATCCATTGTGATTAATGAAAAAAATCATTGATGATGACTTCTTGTTTGTGAATCGTATTGTGATAATCAATATTTGTTTACAAATATCAAACTCATTTTAACAATTGTTATCAGAGCTTTGTCACGTTAAACTCGATTTCACAATCAGTTTAACAATAAAAGATCAACTCATTAAAGATCCAATACACTTTGTAGCTCAGAGTTGTATAGTGAAGAACTAATTAAGTGTCTTTTACATACTCTATTTTTCTATAAAAAGAACACGAGAAAATGCCACATAATGATCCCCACAACAAAGGTTTCAGCAATAAACCACTTATGCTTGTCAAATCTAAATACAATATCTGGCAACGTAGGACAGGGCATATGCTATCTCAACAAAATACAGGGTGTTGGAGACCTGTGGTATGTCCTAGTGGTACAAATGCTGAAAACCGCAAATGTCCAAAGAAACATGAGAATTACTTCGAGCAATATTATAAAATATTTGAGCTAGATGTGAAAGCCTTCAGCATCATGGCTATGGCACTTCCAAATGATATCTAAGTTGGCCTATTACATTGTAATAGCGCCAATGAGTTGTGGGATGCATTAAAAGAACAATTCAGTGGGACAAAGGATGTAAGCGAGAATACTCAAGAAGTCCTTAACCAACAGTATGAAACCTTCACCTAAGTCAAGTGGAGACTCTGACACAATAGTTTGAACGTTTTTCGTGTCTAATTAGTGAATTAAAGTTTGTTAATAAAGAATTATCAAAAGTCACTTTAATTCACCGATTTATGAGACATCTGCCTGAAAAATGGGACACTATTGCTAAAGTGATGAGAACTTCCCCAGATTTCAAGGATTTGAGCATGACTCAGCTCCATGGAAAGCTCCTAACATTTGAAAGGGAGCTTGTCCAAAAGAAAAAGCTCCTTACCTGGAAAAGTGTATGATAGTTACTTGTTTGGTAACATAACACTTTTGAGCCAGGAAGAAATAAAAATTACTGAACCTAGTGGTAAGAAAATAACTCTTGAAAAGCCACTAAGTTCCATTCATGCTGCAAAATTAAAGTATGAATTCAAACCTATTTGATCAGATGAATGTGATGTTTTAGAAAATTTCAAACCATTGATTTTGTAAACCCAAATGGCCTTGACCCATCCAAGATAAAAAATCATTCCTCTCAAACAGATGTTAAAGTATTTGTTTCTGAAAAGAGAGACAATGGTAAAAAGAAAGGTAAGGTTCCTACACTGTAAAAGGTAAGGTTCCTACACTGTAGTGTGTTTTCTGTGGAAAGCAAAATCATGTGGCAAAAGATTGTTTCAAGTTAAAAGACCATGATATTAATCGAACAAATAGTGTCTGTGAATCCACTCCTGGTTATACCATTTGTGGAAAACTCAACCACCCAATAATGCCATTTTTCTAAAAACTTATGATGTAAATAAAAATAAGTCAAGAAAGAAAACGTGAAGATGGGCCTCGTAACAGGAATTCCCAATCTCTTCCCAAAAGAGTTAAGTTAGACCACACTGTTCACCCACAAAAGTCAAACCATCATACTGCACAGAGGTCAGGTTAAACCTCTGTTGTACCACAATACTCACTACCCAGAGGCTATGGGCAACCACTGTGCAACAGGGTACCTTATGGGTATGTGGAACCTGTGCCACAATCCAAAAACCAAGGGTAAACAAACATCCACATTTGTATCTACATCTTTTTGGGAATGGTCAACTTCCAACTGACCCAAGTGTGTAGGCACTTGTAGAAGGTCAAAAACATTTGTTGGAGATTGAACAAAAACTCCTTGTGACCAATGACCAATCCCAAGGAGCCACTACAATGGTTGATAACCCCAAATCCAAAGTAGACAATGCTTTAGATCATCTGCAAGATTGATCCATTCATCACCATCTGTACAGAACCACTGTTGGTAATTTGAATGTGCTAACAGAGGTTACCTGTGCATCTATCTTGATCCAAATAAAAGAAAGAAAATTGTTTTGAAAATATACCAAATTTTTTGTCGTTATTGTTATTAAATTTTGTTCTAAAATCAGAAAATCAAAAATATTGTTTAAATTCAAGAAAAGATTGACAAAATCACAAATATTGAAAATCTGTTCAAAAGTGTAAAACAACTGTTCCATTGGTTCAAAAGTATGTTTAAGTGTGGATAACCATTTTTTTCAAAACCACTATTTGACTCCAAAAACAAAGACAATGTTTCCATCAGAACTCATCAGTGTTCTTTCTCAAAACTCTTTTCAACCTAACAAAGGTTCAAACAGAGGCCTTTCAAAACTCTGTTACAGACGTTTCAAAACACTAATCTTTTTGCTCTAAGGTCTGTTGAGCACAACAAAGGTTTCAACACGATATTTTGTAAACAGTTCACATCTTCTTTAAAAGGTTTCCTCAGTAGGACCCACTTTCTGAACAGGGGTTTGCTACAACAAACTGACCACATGGACTAAAAGGTAACTGTTGTCCACCCTGGCGTCCCGGTTCTATCAACCCTATAAAACCCATGAGCAATAGAGTTTATTGTATCCTCCATTATTGATAAATTCAAAAGTCTTTCAAAAGAGAAAACTCCAAATTTGCTTCCATCAAACTCTGCTTTCAATCAAAAGATCGTCTAAAAAAGATTTTCAAAAGATTTGAACAATAGTTTATCATGGCCCTTGAATTGAAAACCCCTCACAATTATCTATTGTATCTTGTAAAACACAGCAAGAACACTATCCACCTCTACATTCTCACCGCAAATGCCCCCATCTATCTTTTCACCCTCAGAGAATTTTAGGCAAATGCAAAGTTTACACTTTAAAACAAAAAGGCCTTTGTCATAACCTCCACCATCAATAAAGAACATGTGGAAGTCATCGAAGAATCCATCTCCACTATGTTCCGATTAGAGGATCTGACAGGTATGGAATCTTACCCCAAAAATGAGTTCATATAAAGAGGCTATGAAGGTTAGACGGTAGGAGCAACACTTTTCAAACCAAAGTTCCCACCTAAAATGAAATTTTTTTCCCATACGGCTTGAGTAAAGATATTCAAGTGAAATATATCCCCCTTGATTTGTGTCCCCTATGCTATAACACTCTCCTTTTGTGAGGATGAGTGAGGAGTTTGGATAGGTTTAGATGTTTGCATCTGTTGTGAGGAAGTTCCCACCTACAATTCTTTTCCCATACTGCTGGTAGATTTGGTTAGCTTTCACGACGAAGACTTGCAGGTTCTTGCGTCACATCAGATTAGAACTGCTGAGTTGTATAAGGTTTGTGCAAAGGATTGGACTGCTGCGGTTGCTGGTATCATCGCTGGAAGACTCGGTCTGGATGCTCAACCGAAAGACCAATGAAGTAAACCTAGGGGGAGAATGTTGGGCTTGGATTATTAAAGGTTTATTCATTAGGGATTTATTTGGGCTTTTGGGGTTTATGTGAGCTTCCTTGTGTCTAATGGCCCTAGGGTTGTAATTATGGGCTTGATAATGCTTATAAATAGAGGGGCTAGGTTATTGAGTAGGGGTTAGAGAGTTAAAAGCAAAGAACTTGTATCAGACATCTTTGGTGTATGCAAGTTAGAGTTATACAAAGTTTATTCAAGTTGTTCATCTTCCTAATCATAATTTCCGCTACTGATTAGGTTAGTGATACCTGTTTGATCCATTTACGGGACTTACAATTGGTATTAGAGCCTGCTGTTCAAATAAAGGCTTCGGGTATTGCTGATTGAAGAAGTTTTTGAAGTGCGTTGCAGCTGTTTGGATCGTTTTCTCTGTTCCGGATCACTGTTCATCGTCGGAAAGGTACTATTCCGAAGAAGTCGAAGAATTTGTGAAGAATTCGGATCTGGTACTCTTCCAGATTCCGAAGAACACGAAGAAGGTTCTCACAGTTCAGATCAACCATTGTTCCGGATTCCGAAGAACACGGAAGTAATCATCCATCTCGGGTTGATCCCGGACTGTTGCTCGTTCTGGATTGTAATCCGAGTTACTGTTGTGGTTTTTTAATTCCTTGGATTTCGGAATTCAGTTGCAGGAAAAGTGGGTTCACTGTTATGGATGAGTATAACTGTTCCGGATTCATCAGATAAGACAAGCATTCCGGACTCTCCACTCCGGATTCTTGATTCCGGATTCACATTCGGAGTTGGTTATTCCGGATCAATCATCTCGGGTTCTCCATTTAGGATTTCGGTCTTCTCATTTCGGATCCATCTCATTTCGGGGTTTTCAAGTCGGATTTGCTATTTTGGATTCATCAAACTGGATTCATCAGTCCGGATTCATCAATCCGGATCACCACCAATTCGGATTAGATTCGGATTCCGGGTTTGACCATCATTGACTACAAGATTGACCATTTCGGATTTAGTACTGTTCATCAGAAACACTTAAAATAAATTAATTTTTAAATTGATTTGGTAAATTTTTAATAAATTTAATGGCTGGATTCATGATCGCACAAGATCTGACAAATGCCACTCTAGCTGCCCTGCAATCGCAAACATTGGCCCTTCATCAAGAGCTAGATCAAGTAATTGGCACTTCCACCAAAGTGCCATGTTTATTGTATGGGGATGAATACTATGAGTGGAAGTTCCACTTTGAACAATACTGCAAGGCTAAAGAGCCCAGCGTGTGGAGATGCATCATGAATGGTCCTAGAACCATAGTCTACAGCACAGAGCAAGACCCAGAAACGAAAATCCCTAAGCCCATGCATCTATGGACTCCAGAGGATATCAAGATCATAGAGGAAGATGAGATGGCTTAGGCAACTCTGACCATGGCCCAAGGACCTGATATCTTTTTCGCGGTTAGAAACTGTAAGACCGCAAAGGAGCTTTGGAGTGAGCTGCAAAATCTCTACGAGGGAAATGCCGACATGAAAGCAAGCAGGGTGAATTAGTTGAATCAACAATTCAGCTCGTTCAATCATATCTATGGGGAAACTATCGAAAACCAGATCCGTCGCTATGCAAAGCTAGTTTCCCAGATGACTTCAGCTGAGATCACCCTCACCAACAGTGCCATGAACAGACAGTTACTAAATTCACTGCCCAAGAGTTGGGATGCAGATGTGGGCATGATAAAAAAGACCAAGAACTTGAATGATGTCAGTCTCACTGAGATGATAGCTATTATCAAATCATGTGAGATTGACAACAAGCAGAGGGAAATCAACCATCAAATCAGTTTGATGGCCGCAGGGATGACAGGGCAAAATGTGGCGTTAATGTCACAGAATCTTATCTATAGTCCTCTGCAAGGAAACACACAAGCACCGGGTGGATAAAACGTGGTTTACAATCCTATTGCCCATGCCTCAGAACACTCAGTACGTGTATGGTTTTCAATCTCAAATCCCATAACGGTTTCAGCTGCTCAGGTTCACACACAGTACCATGCTCAGTATCCTAACATGGTTTTCAGTCCTGCAATTCCTCAAACAGTGCAACAAGGCAATATTCCTCAAACTGCAGCACCAGCGCCTGCACCTGCTCAACCCACGTCTAACTCTGCGTTTCTCACTAAGGAAAACGAAGAGAAACTGGCTATTGCAGCGTCAATGATCAAAAGCTTAAACGCCTTCCTGGCAGGTGATCTGACTCTTCCATCTATTCTTCCAACCGAAGTTGATCAGATCATGGAAGAGGACCTGGACGAGATTAATGTTTCGTGGAATCTAGCAATGGCTGCTTTTTGGGTTAATAAGTTTCAGAAGAAATATGGAAGGCAACCCTTGTCAAACTTGAAGACTGGTCTCACTAAGGACAAACTTAGATGTTACCGATGTCACGAACCAGGACACTTCGCCAGGGAATGCAAGAAGCAACCGTCCGGGTACGTATCATCCAGGGTCGCTGATATACAGAGTAGTTACAGGCAGCTGGTTACCGTCTCTCCTTCCAAGTCCACTACGAGTCCATCAAGCAGCTCAGGCGGGAAGTCAACAACGTTGGTAGCTCAACAGCATGAAGGTTTCAACTGGGCAGATGCTGCAGCTCAAATGGAAACATTGAATCTATCCAAGAACAACAACAACTGCATGATGGCGCAGACAACTGAGACGCCCGATCTTTCGGAAATGGTAAATCGAATTCTCTGTTCTGATAGTTGTCGTTTTAAATTATCACAAATGCGCGCCCATAATTCAACTCTAGTGGCCGAATATCAACAAGCTGCGTCGCAGAACATCGCCCTTAAACATAAGAATAAGCTTCTTATGGAGAAGGTCGAAGCACAGAAACAAGATGTAGCTCAGCTAAAGCTAGACTTGAACCAACAGCAATGTTGGGTCTACGACTACAAGCTAAAACTAGCTGCAAAGGACGTAGTACTTCAAGCAGCCTTAGCCAAGCTGAATTCCTTGATAAGGAAGCTTCACGAAAATGAAATAAATATTAAAAAAATTGAAACTTCCAGTGAACTCGTCAAGGACTTATGTGACCTCCAGCTTAACCGGAACGGAATTGATAAAACAGTCCTAGAAACAGAATTCTACCATTTAGGCTTACTCTCCATTGGGTTATATGATGTTAGCTCTAGGTATGGGTTCTTATCGTAGTGCTTTATTTCATTTGATTACTCATGCTTATTCCAAGGCATTATTGTTTTTAGGATCGGGATCAGTGGTTCCTATCCCCGTCATGTTCCTTGGATTATTTACAAGTGGTATTCAAGCTCTTATTTTTGCAACTTTAGCAATTATCAAAAGAATTTACCAAAGGCCTGGGGTACAATAGGGCGCCTCCACCATATAATCATAACTATACTAGAATGCCTGAATTTGAGGAAGAGGCAGAAAATGCAGAAAAAATGATTTATGGTAAACCTTCAGATTATTTATCCAAACCATGGACACCCTATTACCCAAAGTTCTCCAAACCCACTGAAATCAAGAGGGAAGATGTCTTTGTGGCTTCTACACCATTGTCTCATGAAACTGGCAATCATCCTTCTAGAAGTACAGCTGGATTGGGGAAATAAGTGCCCAAGGTAGAAAAATCCACATCCTCCACAGAAACTAATGAAAAGGAATCTTCTGATACTCAAACTGAATTTGTGAACGATACTAATGTATCTGACTCATGTGCAGAAGAAATTTTAGTTGAGGATATCACAGAGGGTGATCAAGAGGAATGTCTGAATACAAATTCAGATAATTCGGCTGCTGATTATGCGTGCTATAAGCCTAATTTTAACATTCTAAATCAATTTCTTGCTGAACATTTTACTTGCTCAAACAGTGTTGGTTTTGTTTAGACTTTAGATAGTTTTAATTCTGGGTTTTCATCAAATACTGATGTTTTGAATGATGCTAATTATTGTAGTAACTCTTGTGATGAGAAAATGAATTTAGCTGCAGGTTCTGCATCAACAGATGATTCAGTTTCATCAATTTCAGCTGTGGATACCGACCTTTTCTAGAGGCTGCATGTCACACCCCGACCCGCAGCAGAATAAGAGTCGGGGCATAATTGGGTTATCACCAAAGCTCATGATGTTTCCTAAAATGTTTCATATTTATTAAATTCAAATTACAACTTAAATGTTGAAGTCAAATTCATACAATACAAGGAAAGGAAAATTAAATAAACAATCCAAAATCTAAACTGATTTATTCTTCTAGGCCGTCCTATATGTTTCTTGCTTCAACTGGATCACCTGTACATGTGTAAAAATGGGAAATTTTGGGTCAACAAAAGTTGGCGAGTGAACCTTGTTAAAAACCTTTGTCATTGATTTCTTGTTGTATTTATATGGAAAAATTGTGCAATAATCATATGTGAATAAACGTAAATAAACAAACAATAACAAACCACCTTGCATGAGTATATGACATGAATGATAATGTATATGTTGCAATGTCACGTTCCGCTCATAGGTAATGGGGAACGGACGAGCCTATGATGATGTATGTGAAATCAAGGCTTAATCAAACGGAGCCGATCATATGTTGGCAACGCGACGTTCCGCTCATAGGTAATGGGGAACAGTTCCGCTCATAGGTAATGGGGAACAGACGAGCCTGTGATAGTGTATGTACTGAAAATAATAAATTTAATCTAAACATTAACCACACAAATAATTGATACATATTGGATACACATTTGATCATGGATATGATGGATGCACAAGTGTTTAAATGTAACAAATAATAAACGACACATGATACACCCCAAAATGTGATTAAAACGGGGAATTTGTAGAGATTCACTCACATTGGGTGCGTTCGTTTGATGATGTTGAATGCGCACGAGTTTTGGGATTTGATCGACGAGGATCCTAAAATAATAACGAAATGGTACGGTAAATAAGTGGATTTTATTAACAATTTTAATTGGATTTTTAGATTTATTTTTGTGAGTTTAAGGTCATTTTCTAACTTTAAAAATATTATTTTTAAGTATTTTTAATTGATTTTTAAATTAAATAAATAAATAAAAATATAAAAAATGTTGACTTTTTGTTGACCGTTGACCGGTCCGTTGACCGTTGACCGGACCGTTGACCGGTCGGACATGGTAATTGGTGCGCTGAGTGAGGTTCGAACCCGGGACCTCTCGTACGCGTGCACGCAGCTCTACCAACTGAGCTACGTGTCTAACCCGAAATAATCTGTGTTTTAATTATATATATATATACAAATTAAATGTTAATTTATTTGGTTTATATTAAAAGGTTTTAAAATGGTCGAACCGGTTTGCAGGGAGCCGGATCGAACTCGGGTCCTTCGGTTTGTAAGCGCACAGCCCAACCAGTTGGGCTGTGTGTCTTATCTGTTTAACTTACGGTTATATTAATCTTATAAATAACCTGGAATCTGTTCTGATTCAGTTTTAAAAAGAATGGTTTTAATTCGGAAAGTCGGTGCGTTTGTATGGTTGGAACTCGTGACATACGCTATGTGTTTGCACACAGTCCACCACTAGACTCTGTGTCTAACCCGGTTTAATATTCAATTTATATTATACTTATACACCACGTCGACTTCGACTTCTTCATTCATAGACACAGAACAACGATATTCGACTGTTCTTGTTTAAATCGTTCGTCTAACATATAAATGATTGAAATGTAATGGATAAAGAGGGTTTTGGAAATGAATGTACCGGGAAAGATGTTTTTCTCAGAACTCCGGCAAAGGTCGTCGGCTCTGTTTTGTGAATTCCGTCTGATCGGATCAATTAACAGTTTTGATCAATTAGTTGCGAAATTAAGTGACTAAACAAGATTATCAGAGAGTTTAGATGTTTGTACCGATTCACAGCGTGATTTCGAAATTTTCAGAGATTTTTCGGCGAGTGCAGATTATCCGACAATGTCGTCTGGGACCGATTCTTGTTGAAGGATTGAGTTAGTAAAAGTCTAACAATGGATTGAAAATGAAATAATCGAGAAATTTACCGATTTGATGTATGTCTCGGTTTTCCGGCGAAAGTCCGGCGATAGCAGATAACGATTCCGACGAACAGAAGTTAGAGTGAAAATGAAATTGAAGGTGTTGCGAGTGTATCCGAGATGTGAGACGATGGTATTGTTAGTGTATATTGAAAATAAATTTCATTTCGGTTTTAACTCCCAACAATCATATGAATCGAGGCATTGAAGACTGAATTGATTAGAACATGGGTTGTAATTGATTTATCGGTTATACTCAGGAACTCACGATCACTCAAAAGTCCCTAGATGTTTGAAAGCCGATGAGCGGTTTAAGTTTTTTGGCGCAAACAGATGAATTCACGGGTGCAACTTAAGTTTTATTTGATTCATTGATTACACAAAAGAATCAAGTGGCGGAGTGGTGAATTGCTTGTATGTTAAATGAGCCGGCTGACCCGGGTTCGAAACCCGGCAGCGACATTTATTTTTTTCTTCGACCATTTTTATTGTTTATTAATTATAGTTTATAAATTCTAATATATTTATTAATTATGCATTGTTTAAAATTAAAAAGAGCATTAGATAAGAAACGAAAATGTAACTGACTATTCGATTAATAAACGAAGCGGGTTTTGAAAACCCGTTTTTCGACGGATGTTACAGTATCCCCTACTTTTAGAAATTTCGTCCCGAAATTTAAGTAGTAGTGGTAACAGGAAAAAGATGCGGGTATTTTTCGCGCATGGAGTCTTCACGTTCCCAAGTAAACTCAGGTCCTCGTTTCGACTCCCAGCGTACCCTAACAATTGGAATACGACTCCGTCTTAAACGTTTTTCTCCGAAGTCCATGATCTCTACTGGTCTTTCAATGAAGTGCATAGATTCATCGATCTGAATATCTTCTAGGGGCATATGGAGGTTTTCATCGGCGAGGCACTTCTTCAAGTTCGATACGTGGAATGTGGGATGAATTCTGTTGAGTTCTTCTGGTAGGTCAAGCTTGTATGCTACAGGTCCTACTCTTTCGAGTATCTTGAAAGTTCCTACGTAGCGTGGTGCTAGCTTTCCCTTCTGGCCAAAACGAACTACTCCCTTCCACGGTGATACTTTTAAAAGTACATGATCACCAATGTTAAACTCCAAAGGCTTTCGTCGTTTGTCTGCATAACTCTTTTAACGACTTTGTGCCGCTAGAAGATTGTTTCGAATTTGATGGATCTTGTCTGTTGTTTCTTGAATCAATTCTGGATCGGTGATTTGAGCTTCCCCAATTTCGTGCCAACATACTGGAGATCGGCACTTACGACCATATAAAGCTTCGAAAGGTGCCATGCCGATACTTGAATGATAGCTGTTGTTGTACGAAAATTCAACTAATTGGAGATGAGCGTCCCAATTTCCCTTGAAGTCTATGACACGTGCTCGAAGCATGCCTTCAAGTGTTTGGATGGTGCGTTCAGATTGTCCATCAGTTTGAGGATGATAAGCGGTACTGAGGTCTAATCGTGTACCCAAAGCGGCTTGTACGGCTTGCCATGTTCGTGAAGTGAAACGACCATCACGGTCGGAAATAATGCTTAAAGGTACACCATGACGGCTTACGATCTCGCTGATGTAGATACGAGCTAACTTCTCGTTCTTGAAGTCCTCGCGAATCGGAATGAAGTGAGCTGATTTTGTAAGACGATCATTGATTACCCATATAGTGTCATACCCACTGGAGGTGCGAGGTAACCCGGTAATGAAGTCCATGGTTTTGTTTTCCCACTTCCATACAGGTATTTCAGGTTGGACCAGAAGTCCAGAGGGTCTTTGATGTTCAGCTTTTACTTTGGACTAAACAGTAAACTGGGGTGAATAAGTTAGGGACCATTTGGTTCAACTCTAAAAACCTCTTGTTGTAGGAAGTATGATCTCCCTCCTTTTGCTTCAACGAATGAAATTCATCCTCTAACTTTTTGATCTCACTTCTAGGACAGAAGCGTCTCGTCATGATTTCCCTTAACTCCTCCCACGTTAAGGCCATTGCATCTTCGATTCCTCTCTTACCCTTTTCAGTATTCCACCAGGTAAGAGCTACCCCAAATAGCCTCCCGGTTGCGTAGCGTACCTTGCGATCCTCGGGACAATCGCAGTTGAGGAAGGTGTTTTCCATTTCCTCAAACCAGTGGAGGAGAGCTGTGACACCTTCAGTCCCTTCAAATTTCGGAGGATCGCAAGACTTGAAATGTTTATATGAGCACTTTTTGGAAGGAGGTTTGCCGATGTTCTGGTCTTCTTGCTGGGGAGGATTGATGGGATTTGCGGCGAGAGCTTGTTGGACTTGAACTACAATGTCAGGAAGCACCGTGGCCATTTGTTTTGCGATTTGGGTGGCCAAGCGTTCGTTTGACCTTCCTGACCTTCTACCCCCTCGTTGTTGCCTAGCCGACATCTACAGGAATATACATAAGAAGATTGTGAGTTTATGGAGTCTTTTTAGGTGTCATGTGTTTAAAAAAATAAAAATAAAATAAACATCAATAATGCAACTACATCCATAGGATGTCTTGGGTTTGCTCATGTTGGGCCTCAAATGTCCCCCATACCTTCACCTGTATAGTCATGTGGGCCCCCATGACTATTGGCTTAGTAGGATTCACATTAGTATTGGCGGTTTAACACTCGCATCACCCGAATGAAAACCATGAAATATGTTTACGAGATGTATGGTCGGAAGGTGTCCAGGTGTAGACACAATGACAACTCAAAGTGGGGTTAGCTCACACGACGTTTGGTATAGCATGCTTTGGCCTAATAGGTCCTTCGTACTCTCATCGTTAGTCCCCAGGTAGGCAAACTGGTCCTTTATTTTGGATTTATACGAATGCCAAGCCTAGACAGGACGTTCCGACTACCGGTACTTGTACCCTTCCAGTTACTACATGCCCGTCATGAGAACTAACTTTGATGTGATTTGAAAATACAAAAATCATTGCAAAAAAAATCATGGAAATGATGTGGTCTGTGCTCTCATGGATATGATATGTTATGAGAATATGATTCATGATAGGCATTGTATAATAATATGTACTTATGAACATGCTTGCATAACATTGAATGTAACATTAAACATAAAACATATAAACATCATGAATTTTGCATGTAACACACAAAATTTTTAAAAAAAATTCTAATCAACTATAGTATAGGCTCTAAGGGTCTAATAACCTATCCTATATCCCTATAGTCATGGCTCTGATACCAATCTGTCACACCCCGACCCGCAAGTCGGGGCATAATTGGGTTATCACCAAAGCTCATGATGTTTACTAATATGTTTCATATTTATTAAATTCAAAATTACATCCTCAATATTCAAAACAAGTTCATACAATTACAAAGAAAGATAACCAACTAAAAAATCCAAAGTCTAAACCGGTTTATTCTTCTAAGCCATCCTATATGTTTCTTGCTGCAGCTGGATCACCTGTATCATGTGTAAAAATGGGGGTTTTTGGGTCAACATAAGTTGGCGAGTGAACCTTGTTAGAAAACATCTATTATTGATTTCTTGTTATATTTATTATGGAAAATTGTGCAATAATCATATGTGAGCAAACGTAAATAAACATACAATAACAAACAATAACAAACCAACTTGCATGAATTATATAACATGAATGATACTGTATATGTTGGCAACGTCACGTTCACGCTCATAGGTAATGGGGAAACGGACGGCCTATGATAAATGTATGTGCGATCAAGGCTCAATCAAACGGAGCCGATCGTATGTTGGCAACGCCTCGTTCACGCTCATATGTAATGGGGAACAGCTCAACGCTCATATGTAATGGGGAGCGGCGGCCTATGATAATGTATGTACTGAAAATGATAAATTTAATCTAAACATTAACCACACAAACAGTTCATACATATTGAATACACATTTGATCATGAATATGATGGATGCACAATTGTTTAAATGTAATAAATAATAAGACACATGATACACCCCAAAAACGTGATTAAAACGGGGAATTTGTAGAGATTCACTCACATTGGGTGCGTTCGGTTGAAGATGATGAATGCGCACGAGTTTAGAGGGTTGATCGACAAGGATTAACTAACCTAAACGATAACGAAAAGGTACGGTAAATAAGTGGATTTTATTAATAATTTTAATAAGGTCTTTAGGTTTATTTTTTGAGTTTAAGGTTATTTTCTAACTTTAAAAACATTATTTTTAAGTATTTTTAATTGATTTTTAAATTAAATAAATAAATAAAACTATAAAAAAATGTTGACTTTTTTTGGGTTTGACCGTTGACCATTTGACTTTGACTTGTTGACCGGTTCGGTCGTTTATAATGTTTGCACTGAGTGAGGTTCGAACTCGTAAACTCCCGTACGCGTGCACGCAGCTCTACCAACTGAGCTACGTGTCTAACCCGAAATATTTCTGTTTTTTAATTATATTTATATACTATTTTAATTTATTCAAAATTCATTTATTTTTAAAAAGGATTTTAATCATCGAACCGGCGTGCGTAACAGGTCTCGAACCCGGGACCTGTGGATTAACGTTGCACACAGTTCACCGCTGGACTGTGTGTCTAACGTGGTTAATATTCTGGTTTTTATTATGCTTAACATCTTTTAGTGAGTTAACCCGGTTCGGTTTTAAAAAGAGCATTTTTATTTCAGAGAGTGAGGTTGGGTCAGGGATCGAACTCGAGACGTGTGATAGTTGTTTGCACACAGTCCACCGCTGGACTGTGTGTCTAACCCGAGATATAATTCAATTTATATTAAACTTATATACTGACTAACTTCATTTTCTTCGTTACAATAACACAGACAATGATTACTCTACTGATCTTGTTTAATTCGATTGACAAACATATAATTGATTAAAATAAAGTGGACGGGGAAGGTTTTGGGAATGAACATACCGGAAAAATGATCTTTCTCAGAACTCCGGCGAAGTCGTCGGCTCTGTTTTATGAACTCCGTCTGAACGGGCCAAATAGTAGTTTTGATTAACCAAATTGTGAAATTGAATGACTAAACAAGAGTTATCAGAAGGTTTGAATGATTATACCGTTTCACAGCGGAATCTATGAATTTTCAGAAAACTTCCGGCGAGTGTTGATTATCTGATATCGTCGTCTGGGATTGATTCTGGTTGAAAGGTTTGAGTTAGCAAAAGCATAACAACTGATAGAGGATAGAAGAATTGAGAAACTTACCGTTTTGATGAAAGACACGGTTTTTCGGCGAAAGTCCGGCGAGTTCAAAAAGCGATTACGACGATCAGAAATTAGAGTAAAAGTGAAATTAGAGGTTCTGTGAATGTTATTGAGTCGCGAGGTGATGTTATTGATGGAGTAATTCAGAAAATGAAGGTTTTCGGTTATTAAAACCGAACATCACATGAATTCAAGTTCATTCAAGACTGAATTGATTAAGAATGTCGGTTTATCGGTTATTTTCAGGAATCCGCGATCACTCAAAAGTCCTGGACGTTTGGAAGCCGATAACGGTTTCAGTTTGGTGCAAAAAGATTGATTCATGGTTGAAGTTATGTTTTAATTGTTTCCTAGAATTCACAAAGACATCAAATGGCGGAGTGGTTGGATGTGTGTGAGTTAAGTGGCTAGGCTTCCCGGCTGACCCGGGTTCGAATCCCGGCAGCCTGTTTTTCTTTTTATTTATTTTATTTTTACTTTTTAACAATTATAGCTTATAAATTCAAATTTGTTTATTAATTATGTATCGTTTAAAATTATAATAAGTCATAAATACGCAACGAAATTTTTATAACTTGATATCCGATTACAAATGAAGCGGGTTTGGAAAACCCGTTTTTTGACAAATGTTACAGTATCCCTTACTTTTAGAAATTTCGTCCCGAAATTTAAGTAGTAGTGGTAACAGGAAAAAGATGCGGGTATTTTTCGCGCATTGAGTCTTCACGTTCCCAAGTACACTCAGGTCCTCGTTTCGACTCCCAGCGTACCCTTACAATTGGAATACGACTTCGTCTTAAACGTTTCTCTCCAAAGTCCATAATTTCTACTGGTCTTTTAATGAAATGCATAGATTGATCGACTTGAATGTCTTCTAAAGGAATATGGAGATTTTCATCGGCGAGGCACTTCTTCAAGTTCGATACGTGGAATGTGGGATGAATTCTGTTGAGTTCTTCTGGTAGGTCAAGCTTGTATGCTACAGGTCCTACTCTTTCGAGTATCTTGAAAGGTCCTACGTAGCGTGGTGCTAGCTTGCCTTTTTGGCCAAAACGAACCACTCCCTTCCACGGTGATACTTTTAAAAGTACTCTGTCACCAATGTTAAACTCCAAGGGCTTTCGTCGTTTATCTGCATAACTCTTTTGACGACTTTGAGCCGCTAGAAGATTGTTTCGAATTTGATGGATCTTGTCTGTGGTTTCTTGAATCAATTCTGGACCGGTGATTTGAGCTTCCCCAATTTCGTGCCAACATACTGGAGATCGGCACTTACGACCATATAAAGCTTCGAAAGGTGCCATGCCGATACTTGAATGATAGCTGTTGTTGTACGAAAATTCAACTAATGGCAGATGAGCGTCCCAATTTCCCTTGAAGTCTATGACACACGCTCGAAGCATATCTTCAAGAGTTTGAATGGTGCGTTCAGATTGTCCATCAGTTTGAGGATGATAAGCGGTACTGAGGTCTAATCGTGTACCCAAAGCGGCTTGTACGGCTTGCCATGTTCGTGAAGTGAAACGACCATCACGATCTGAAATAATGCTTAACGGTACACCGTGACGGCTTACGATTTCGCTGATATAGATACGAGCTAACTTCTCGTTCTTGAAATCTTCGCGGATCGGAATGAAGTGAGCTGATTTTGTAAGACGATCAATGATTACCCATATAGTGTTATACCCACCAGAAGTGCGAGGTAACCCGGTAATGAAGTCCATGGTTATGTTTTCCCACTTCCATACAGGTATTTCAGGTTGGACCAGAAGTCCTGAGGGTCTTTGATGTTCAGCTTTTACTTTGGAATCCCGGCAGCCTGTTTTTCTTTTTATTTATTTTATTTTTACTTTTTAACAATTATAGCTTATAAATTTAAATTTGTTTATTAATTATGTATCGTTTAAAATTATAATAAGTCATAAATACGCAACGAAATTTTTATAACTTGATATCCGATTACAAACGAAGCGGGTTTGGAAAACCCGTTTTTCGACAAATGTTACAGTTATTGTGATCGGGAATCCGTATGCGATCTAGATAGTACAGAATACCGTCGGATTTGGTTTCGATTTTAAGTTCTGCTCCACAAGACAGCTCATTGCGTACGTCGTTTTCTGTTACAGAAACATGTTGGGCTTCTCGGATTTGATCTTTGATGTCGGTTATGATTTGCGAACATAGAAGACGAATGGAATTCGCATAACCCTTTCGACTGAGCGCATCGGCCACCACGTTTGCCTTGCCAGGATAATACCGAATTTCACAGTCGTAGTCATTAAGAAGTTCGACCCATCTTCGTTGCCTCATATTCAACTCCTTTTGGTTAAAGATATGTTGGAGGCTCTTGTGGTCAGTGTATATTTCACACTTGGTACCATAGAGGTAATGTCTCCATATCTTAAGAGCGAACACAACGAATCCAAGTTCCAGGTCGTGGGTGGTGTAGTTCTTCTCATGAATTTTGAGTTGTCTAGAAGCATAAGCTATCACTTTTCCTCTTTGCATCAGTACACAGCCTAGTCCCTGCCCTGACGCGTCGCAATAAACCACGAAGTCATCACAACCCTCAGGAAGTGTGAGGATAGGTGCGTCACAGAGTTTTTGCTTTAGAGTTTGGAAGGCTTCTTCTTGTTTGGGTCCCCATATGAAGGGCTTTCCTTTATGAGTCAAAGCCGTGAGTGGTACAGCAATACGGGTGAAAATTTGCAATGAAACGGCGATAATAACCAGCCAAACCAAGAAATGATCTTACTTCGGTAGGTGTACGTGGCGCTTGCCATTCTTGTACTACCTTGATTTTTGAGGGATCAACATGAATTCCCTTGTCATTGATGACGTGTCCAAGGAATTGTACTTCCCTTAACCAGAATTCACATTTCGAGAACTTAGCGTACAGCTTTTCTGTCCTTAAGAGTGTAAGGATGAGTCGAAGGTGTCATTCATGATCAGACTTAGACTTTGAGTAGATGAGGATGTCGTCGATGAAGACTATGACAAAGCGGTAGCGGTAGGGTTTTGCATACCCTATTCATTAAATCAATAAATACTGCTGGAGCGTTGGTTAAACCAAATGGCATGACCATGAATTTGTAATGACCATAACGAGTTCGGAAGGCGGTCTTTGGGACGTCTTCTTCATGTATTCTGAGTTGATGATAACCAGAACGAAGGTCGATTTTTGAAAAACAGGTGGCACCTTGAAGTTGGTCTAGAAGATCATCGACGCGAGGTAATGGGTAGCGGTTCTTGACCGTTAACTTGTTGAGTTCTCTGTAGTCGATACACATGCGAAACGTTCCATCTTTCTTCTTCACAAAAAGGACAGGTGCACCCCAAGGCAATGAGCTAGGACGTATGAATCCTTTGTCAGTCAGCTCTTGCAGTTGACTGGCCAGCTCTTGCATTTCGGATGGGGCTAACCTATAAGGAGATTTTGCAACTGGTGTAGCTCCAGGTATAAGATCAATGCGGAATTCGACTTCTCTCACGGGAGGAAGTCCTGAAATGTCGTCAGGAAAAACTTGCGGAAATTCTTTTACTACTGGGATGCCTTCGAGTTTCTTCTCCTTGGTTCCCTTTTTGACGACGTGAGTTAGGAATGCGACATAATTCTTGCGGAGATATTTTCGGGCTTGAAGACAGGACATTAATTTGAGTCCTTTCGAAGGGGTTTCTCCAAAGATTCGTAGAGTCTGACCGTTTGTAAGAGGAATGCGAATGAACTTTTCGCGGCATACAACTTCAGCATGATGTTGACTTAGCCAGTCCATACCAATTATAATGTTGAAACTTCCCAACTTCATAGGAATGAGGTCAACTTGAAAATCGTGATCGTTTAGGGTGAGAGTACAATTGCGTATAATAGAGTTTAATGAGACCAGTTTTCCGTCAGCAACTTCTACCGTTATGGATTCCATGAGTTTATCACGAGTTTGGTTGAGGATGGGTTCGAATTCTAAGGACACAAAACTCTTATCCGCGCCAGTATCAAATAACATGGATGCATAACTACCATTGATGAGAAACGTACCGTTAACCACATTGTTGTCAGCCCTAGCTTGATTGGCGTTGATGTTGAATGCTCTTCCCCTAGCAGGTGGAGGAGCTTGGTTAGCCTGGTTTACTGGATTGGCTTGAGCTTGGGCATGGATGATGTTCACCAAGCGTGGACAGGTGTTCCTGAAGTGGTTCGGGTCTCCACAGTTGTAACAAGCCCGCATAGGTTGTATCATGGGATAGTTGGGTTGGTAGTAGGATTGGGCTACATGTTGAGCAGGTGGTAGGAGTAAAGGTTGTTGGGCTTGACCCACTATCTGATGGTGGGTTTGGGTTGAGGGCTGATTGCATTTTGGGTTCGTTCGCTGAAGTGCGCGACAGGTTTGGATGGTGTGTCCTGCGCGGCCACAGCCGGTGCAATGTTGGCAGTGATGTTCGGGAAAGTGATGGTATTGGCAACGGTTGCATTTTGGGTATGGGCCGGAGTATGGCTTTTTATATGGGTGCAGCAGTAATAGGGAGGTTTGTTTGTGTGACAACAAAGTTTCTGCCGTTTCGTTTCCTCTTACTAGCAAACTTTGAGGAGGAGGTGGAATGGTTTGAAGTTTGGCCCTCAATGGGGGCTTTCTTTTTCTCATCCTTAAATTTGCCGTGATGCGATTCTCGGTAAGCTCGGTAGCTAGTTCCATAGCAGCTTCAAGTGTTTCAGGCGAAGTGCTTAGAACTGAGTCTTGAATTTTCGAGGGGAGGCCTCGAATATAGTGTTCGACTAAGCGGTATACTGGGGTGAACAAGTTGGGGATCATTTGGTTCAACTCTAGAAACCTTTTGTTGTAGGAAGTATGATCTCCTTCCTTTTGCTTTAACGAGTGGAATTCATCCTCTAACTTTTTGATCTCGCTTCTTGGACAGAAGCGTCTCGTCATGATTTCCCTTAACTCCTCCCAAGTTAAGGCCATTGCATCTTCGATTCCTCTCTTACCTTTTTCGGTATTCCACAGGGTAAGAGCTACTCCAAATAGTCTCTCGGTTGCGTAACGTACCTTGCGATCCTCAGGACAATCACAATTGAGGAAGGTGTTTTCCATTTTCTCAAACCAGTGGAGGAGAGCAGTGACACCTTCGGTCCCTTCATATTTCGGGGGATCGCAAGACTTGAAGTGTTTGTAAGAGCACTTTTTGGAGGGAGGGTTGTCGACATTCTGGTCTTCTTGATTGGGAGGATTGATGGGATTTGCGGCGAGAGCTTGTTGGACTTGAATTACGATGTCAGGAAGCACCACGGCCATTTGTTTTGCGATTTGGGTGGCCAAGCGTTCGTTTGACCTTCCTGACCTTCTACCCCCACGTTGCTGCCTAGCCGACATCTATAGGAACATACATAAGAAGATTGTGAGTTTAAGGAGTCTTTTAGGTGTCATGTGTCGTCAAATGAATAAAAAATAACATAATTATTAATAATGCAACTACATCCATAGGATGTCTTGGGTTTGCTCATGTTTGGGTCTCCAATGTCCCCCATACCATCACCTGTATAGTCATGTGGGCCCCCATGACTATTGGCTTGGTAGGATTCACATTGGTGTTGGCGGTTTAACACTCGCATCACCCGAATGAAAACCATGAAATATGTTTGCGAGATGTATGGTAGGAGGGTGTCCAGGTGTAGACACAATGACAACTCAAAGTGGGGTTAGCTCACACGACGTTTGGTATAGCATGCTTTGGCCTAATAGGTCCTTCGTACTCTCATCGTTAGTCCCCAGGTAGGCAAACTGGTCCTTTATTTTGGATTTATACGAATGCCAAGCCTAGACAAGACGTTCCGACTACCGGTACTTTTACCCTTCCAGTTACTACATGCCCGTCATGAGAACTCACTTTGATGTGATTTGAAAAAAAATACAAAAATTGTTGCAAAAATCATGGAAATTGTGTGGTGTGTGCTCTCATGGATATGATATGTTATGAGGATATGATTCATGATGAGCATTGTATAGTAATATGTACTTATGAACATGCTTGCATAACATTGAATGTAACAATAAACATAAAGCATATAAACATCATGAATTTTGTATATAACACATAAACAATTTAAATAATTCTAATCAACTATAGTATAGGCTCTAAGGGTCTAATAACCTATCCTATATCCCTATAGTCATGGCTCTGATACCAATCTGTCACACCCCGACCCGCAGCGGAATAAGAGTCGGGGCATAATTGGGTTATCACCAAAGCTCATGATGTTTCCTAAAATGTTTCATATTTATTAAATTCAAATTACAACTTAAATGTTGAAGTCAAATTCATACAATACAAGGAAAGGAAAATTAAATAAACAATCCAAAATCTAAACTGATTTATTCTTCTAGGTCGTCCTATATGTTTCTTGCTTCAACTGGATCACCTGTATCATGTGTAAAAATGGGAAATTTTGGGTCAACAAAAGTTGGCGAGTGAACCTTGTGAAAAACCTTTGTCATTGATTTCTTGTTGTATTTATATGGAAAAATTGTGCAATAATCATATGTGAACAAACATACATAAACAAACAATAACAAACCACCTTGCATGAGTATATGACATGAATGATAATGTATATGTTGGCAACGTCACGTTCCGCTCATAGGTAATGGGGAACGGACGAGCCTATGATGATGTATGTGAGATCAAGGCTCAATCAAACGGAGCCGATCATATGTTGGCAACGCCACGTTCCGCTCATAGGTAATGGGGAACAGTTCCGCTCATAGGTAATGGGGAACAGACGAGCCTGTGATAATGTATGTACTGAAAATAATAAATTTAATCTAAACATTAACCACACAAATAATTGATACATATTGGATACACATTTGATCATCGATATGATGGATGCACAAGTGTTTAAATGTAATAAATAATAAACGACACATGATACACCCAAAAATGTGATTAAAACGGGGAATTTGTAGAGATTCACTCACATTGGGTGCGTTCGTTTGATGATGTTGAATGCGCACGAGTTTTGGGATTTGATCGACGAGGAAAGACTATCCTAAAATAATAACGAAATGGTACGGTAAATAAGTGGATTTTATTAACAATTTTAATAGGATTTTTAGATTTATTTTTGTGAGTTTAAGGTCATTTTCTAACTTTAAAAATATTATTTTTAAGTATTTTTAATTGATTTTTAAATTAAATAAATAAATAAAAATATAAAAAAATGTTGACTTTTTGTTGACCGTTGACCGGTCCGTTGACCGTTGACCGGACCGTTGACCGGTCGGACAGTGGTAATTGGTGCGCTGAGTGAGGTTCGAACCCGGGACCTCTCGTACGCGTGCACGCAGCTTTACCAACTGAGCTACCTGTCTAACCCGAAATAATCTGTGTTTTAATTATATATATATACAAATTAAATGTTAATTTATTTGGTTTATATTAAAAGGTTTTAAAATGGTCGAACCGGTTTGCAGGGAGCCGGATCGAACTCGGGTCCTTCGGTTTGTAAGCGCACAGCCCAACCAGTTGGGCTGTGTGTCTTATCTGTTTAACTTACAGTTATATTAATCTTATAAACAACCTGGAATCTGTTCTGATTCAGTTTTAAAAAGAATGTTTTTAATTCGGAAAGTCGGTGCGTTTGTATGGTTCGAACTCGTGACGCGCGCTATGTGTTTGCACACAGTCCACCACTGGACTGTGTGTCTAACCCTGTTTAATATTCAATTTATATTATACTTATACACCACGGCGAATTCGTCTTCTTCATTCATAGACACAGAACAACGATATTCGACTGTTCTTGTTTAAATCGTTCGTCTAACATATAAATGATTGAAATGTAATGGATAAAATGGGTTTTGGAAATGAATGTACCGGGAATGATGTTTTTCTCAGAACTCCGGCAAAGGTCGTCGGCTCTGTTTTGTGAATTCCGTCTGATCGGATCAATTAACAGTTTTGATCAATTAGTTGCGAAATTAAGTGACTAAACAAGGATTATCAGAGAGTTTAGATGTTTGTACCGATTCACAGCGTGATTCCGAAATTTTCAGAGATTTTCCGGCTAGTGCAGATTATCCGACAATGTCGTCTGGGACCGATTCTTGTTGAAGGATTTGAGTTAGTAAAAGTCTAACAATGGATTGAAAATGAAAGAATCGAGAAATTTACCGATTTGATGTATGTCTCGGTTTTCCGGCGAAAGTCCGGCGATAGAAGATAACGATTCCGACAAACAGAAGTTAGAGTGAAAATGAAATTGAAGGTGTTGCGAGTGTATCCGAGATGTGAGGCGATGGTATTGTTAGTGTATATTGAAAATAAATTTCATTTCGGTTTTAACTCCCAACAATCATATGAATCGAGGCATTGAAGACTGAATTGATTAGAACGTGGGTTGTTAGTGATTTATCGGTTATACTCAGGAACTCGCAATCACTCAAAAGTCCCTAGATGTTTGAAAGCCCGATGAGCGTTTTCAGTTTTTTGGCGCAAACAAATGAATTCATGGGTGCAACTTAAGTTTTATTTGATTCATTGATTACACAAAAGAATCAAGTGGCGGAATGGTGAATTGCTTGTATGTTAAATGAGCCGGCTGACCGGGTTCGAAACCCGGCAGTGACATTTATTTTTTTCTTCGACCATTTTGTATTGTTTATTAATTATAGTTTATAAATTCTAATATATTTATTAATTATGCATTGTTTAAAATTAAAAAGAGCATTAGATAAGCAACGAAAAATGTAACTGACTATTCGATTAATAAACGAAGCGGGTATTGAAACCAGTTTTTCGACGGATGTTACACTGCATCTGTTGATGCATCTCCTAGGGTTGACACTGTGAAAGTCAACCAACCAACCGATTCTGTAAACGTTGATGGTGACATAATTCTAGAAGACTAGGGTGACTGAACACAAGGTACTGATTCTGACATGACAGAAGATGAACACACTTTTCTTCATGATTCAAATGAAAATCTTAAACCTGATTTTGAATCGGAACCTCAAACTTTTCAAAATTGCGAAATTCCACAGTCATCTACTGAAGTTTCAAAACAAGATGTCCCTGTAGAGCCACTCGTGTCTTCCACAGAATCTGTTATGAAGTTTGATTTGAAGAGTAAGACTAAGAAGCGGAGAACACGCCGATCTAAAAAGAAGAAAACAAAACAGGCGTCTACAAAAACTGAAACAGCAACTGCTGGGACTTCTCATCGAACTGAGGAATTAACTCAGCAGTCGCACACTGAATCTGTTAAGCAACCAGCTTAACAGATATCAGTTAAACTTTTGCCAAAATCTCCATGTTCAAAATCCTTCAATTCAAATCACAAAACTAACAAGTGTGCTGATGGTTGTGCGTAGGACACCGTTAAGACCAAGACTGTGCATCAGCCGTCAGTACCCGCCAGCAAGAAACTGACAGACAAATTGCCCAGAATTTCCCAAGCTGAACGAAATGTTTTCTTCCAGAAGTGGCAGACCTGTTTCAATTATGGATCTCCCGGGCACATTGCTCGAAATTGTCAAAAGACCTTTACCTCTTTCAAAACTTTGTATGCCAGACATCAGAAGACTATGCCTAATCGCCCACCTGAGGCTTGATTTGTGGCTAAGTCTTCTGATTAAGACTGGAACTTGGCCAAGAAACAATCTGCTAAACCCTTGAGACCTTCAGTTTCCCAGAATCCCTCTAGCACTCCAACGATTGTGAAGAGGTCAGATTCGGTAACCTGGAGGCCTAAGTCAGTGGCCAAGAATCAGTCTGCTACCCCCATGTCTAATAAATCAAAAGCATCATCAACCTCATCCTCAACTAATTTGATCTTTGGTGAGGTTACTTATGTTGATGCTAATGGCAAGCCCAGATCTTCCATGGTCTGGGTTCCCGTTTCTAACTAAAACCTGTTGAAATGTGCAGGAACAACTCTAGCGCGCTCTTGTTCGATTATGGTACATTGATAGTGGTTGTTCCAGGCACATGATAGCTGACATCTCGCAGTTGAATGACATTCAGTTTTTTGATGTCGGGTTTTTTCCTTCGCATGTGGAGAAACAGGGAAAATTACCATGAGAGGAACTGTTTGCAATGGAGCCCTCAGCTTTAAGAATGTCAATTACGTACCTGAATTGAAGCACAGTCTGTTGAGTGTGTCTCAACTCTGCGACAATCATCTGGATGTTCTCTTCACCCAGAAAGGATGTTATGTGCTCAAACGGGGTTAATTATTCCAGATGATTGGATTCTTCTTAAAGCTGCACGTAAAGGCAATGCGTATGTTATTGATATGAACTAGGCTCCTTCTGACAAGCTCACTTGCCTCTTCTCATCGACAGCCGAACATGACGCCATGCTGTGGCATTGTAGACTGGGTCACATCAACATGAAGAATTTAAATCGTCTTGCAACAGGTGGTTTAGTCAGAGATCTACCAGTTCGTGACTTTATGCACATCGAAAAGTGTGAATCATGCGCGCGTGGGAAACAACATCGACTGCCGCACAAATCTAAAACCGTTCCTTCCACTTCTCAAGTCTTAGAACTGTTACATATGGATCTCTTCGGTCCAACAGACATACGCAGCATTGGCGGGAAGGCTTACTGTCTGGTCATTATTGATGACTACTCTCGATTCACTTGGGTTTTCTTTCTCACACATAAAAGTGAAACCGCTGAGTTAGTCAAACAATTCGTCACGCTTATGGAAAACCAGACAGATTCTACGGTGAAGGCTATTCGGTGTGATAATGGGACAGAGTTTAAGAATATTACCTTAAACTCTTTCTGCTCCTCCAAAGGGATTGACCGACAGTTCAGTGCAGCCAGAACCCCACAACAAAATGGGGTTGCAGAACGCAGAAATTGCACACTCATTGAAGCTGCACACACTATGCTGGTTGAATCCGAACTACCACTCATCTTCTGGGCAGAAGCAATTAACACTGCATGCTATATTCAGATATTAACTTGAAGATCAATTCGGATTGTATCCCGGATTGATCTTCAAGTTCTTAGGCATTTCTGATTTCATTCCAGAACCTTATCCATCCGAAATGATGAAATCGGATTTCATCTCGGATTGGATCTTCATCCGGAATGACAATCCATCCGAGATAAGATGAGTAATCCAGATTGCATTTTTTCTGTACTGTTTGACCTCCTTCAATCCGGATTGATGAAAGGGTTCATCTAGATTCATATTGAACTGTCAGTAATCCGGATTTGAGGTTTTGAACCTTTCATCCGGTTTGAACCTTTTCAACTGTTGAACCCTCTGAACTCGTGTTAATTTGAACCTTGACTTCTGATTGACCTATCCAGTTAGTTTTAACTGCCATATTGTTAAACTCCGTTAACTTCTGTTAGTAGGGATTTAACTTGGTTGATGTTTTTGACAGATATGGTTGAAGAAGCATTTGATGCAGTGATGTTGGTTGAGGAGCAATTCCACAACCAAGCGGGCTATCTTTCAGACCCGCTAGCAGAGTTCTTCTAGGAATTTCAGGCTATGATTGTAGGGCTTAACGCATGCAAGATCGCATATGCCCTCCGTGCTAACCCAATTATCTATAGAGACCTAGTACACTCATTCTGGAAAAGAGCACGTATTCAGCCAAGAGGTGAGGATGGTAGACCGTTTATCCGTTCCCAGACACAGGACAAAGAGATAGTGGTGAACGAAGCATGTGTGAGAGAGGTATTGCAGCTTACCGATACATTAAGTGATCCAACCATCTATGCCAAAGAGAAGGTGCTTCATGTGCTAATAAAGATGGGATATGAGGGTTCGTATCCACCACTTTTGTAGAAAATGTTTCCGGCTTATTGGTGGTTGCTCGTTCATATGTTCATGCATTGTGAGTCGGAGAACAAGGGCGGTCTGGATCAGCCAAATCAAGCCCGGACATCTGCTATAGTTTCGTTAGTTATGGACTGGAAGTATAACTATTCTGGTTATATCTTCGACAACATGAAGAAAATTCTAGAGCAGTCCAAGAAGCGAATGTTCCTTTTGTACCCGCGCTTTGTTCAGCTAATTCTAGATGCCCGTTACCCTGATTTGGCAAAGGATGCTACAGATGCCAACCTGCTTAATATGAAGCCGATGGGGCCTACTATTTTTGCCACAATGAAGAAGAACCGCTCTACGTCCAAGACAGTGTTTGTGGGTCGGTTTGCTTTGAAGAAATTCAGGAAGTTTTCTGAAGTGATTGGTTTGGATATTCCACCACCTCCTCCGCCTCTAGTTAACGCTATAGTGGCCGAAGAATACGATATACCTGCCAAAGAAAAGGAGATACAGATCGAGGACTTAGTTACTGACGACGAAGATGATGTTAGGCAAGCCTTTCTTGATGATCTCGTAGAATTCAATGCCACTTTGACTCCCGCTTTACCAGAGTTATCATCATAGAATTTAGAGGCTTTGATTGCGCACTTGAAAGATATTCAGGAGAGACAAGGCGATCCTCCACTCGATATTCCATCTATTATTGCACCGACTGCTCAGGTTGAAGAAGATGACGAAGATGAAGAAGATGAGGTGTCGTTGATCAAAAGGCGAAGAACCGAGCCGAGTATTTCATCTAGTGAACCTGAAGCTTCTGTTGCTTTCACCATTGTTGCATCTAAATTGATCACGTCTACTGATGCTAAGTCTACAGTTGCTGAATCTATTGTTCATACTTCGATGGTTGACACACATGTATCATCTGCGGAGCAAACCGCTCCTATTATTACCCAGTCTACTGTTGTGTCGATTCCTGCTGACACGGTTCTACAAATGATGGAGTTTGGAGGAAGCTCATCAGGTGCTGGTGGTTCGGAAGCGTGTGGTAGTGGAGTTGGTAATACTGATGATGTTGTTGAAGATTATGTGCGCAGATCAGAAAAAGGGCATTTGAATTCGGAGGATTGGATAACGACGATGATGATACAGAGGTTGATGTAGTGGATTTAAAGAAACGGGTGGTTGTTTTGGAACAGGAAGTCATTCTGAAGGATGCTTAAATTGCGTCTCTGCAGAATCGTTTAGACGTCAGAGATCAGACTATTGGTCAGCTACAGGAGATGTCACAATGCTTATGACTCTGGTTTTTTATTTGAGGGGCAAGCTAGAAAACAAATTTGGAAGGGAGTTTACTGATGACCCGATGAACGTCGAGACTAGGCATCGTGCAGCACAACAGCGAATGGTTGAGGAAACCGAAGAACAAAGATTGGCAGCTACGCAGTTGGCAGCTGAATGCCAAGCAGGTCCGGATGATTAAATGAGCGATCCACACAGGAAATTTACTGCTAGTCAGAAGCGTGCTGCTGATCAGAAGAAGAAGAAGCAAATGGTCTTAATGAAGAATGTTAATGTGAATCTACTTGATGAGAATTTTCAGCTTAAGGATCCAACCAATCAATCACAGAGATATGTGATGGAGTTGGGGTCAAGTTATTACAGTAAAGTGGGAAACAAGTCCGAGGTGCTCAGTTGGATGTAAGATCACGTCAAAATATGTGGATCATCGTGCGCAAGTATGGAACCCGTTAATATTATTCTAAAGAGTCGTAATTCGAGACGTGGACTAAAGTTGCTTTGACTGATCTATTGAGAGCTCCGTACACTGATGATGACACTACAGAGCGTGGATCCGGATGGAGATTCTTCAAAAAGCTTGAACGTGAGGTTAGGAGTGGATTCAAAACTATGATGACTGCTGAACCGTATTTGAGGGCAGCTAAAGGAGTTCACGATGCACACACTGGAAAGAGATTCAAATCAGTGATGTGGCCGCCGACCGACAAAGAATTAGTTATCCCGGTTGCTCCTACCTTTCCTAGGGGGATTCTGAAGAACTTCAACTTTTGGTTATATGATCCTAAAGTCAGAAGTGTTGCAATTGTGACTAAAGAGAAGGCGTTCAGGGTCAACGATGTGGTAGATTTGGTTAGCTTTCACGACGAAGACTTGCAGGTTCTTGCGTCACATCAGATTAGAACTGCTGAGTTGTATAAGGTTTGTGCAAAGGATTGGACTGCTGCGGCTGCTGGTATCATCGCTGGAAGACTCGGTGTGGATGCTCAACCAAAAGACCAATGAAGTAAACCTAGGGGGAGAATGTTGGGCTTGGATTATTAAAGGTTTATTCATTAGGGATTTATTTGGGCTTTTGGGGTTTATGTGGGCTTCCTAGTGTCTAATGGGCCTAGGGTTGTAATTATGGGCTTGATAATGCTTATAAAAAAGGGACTAGGTTATTGAGTAGGGGTTAGAGAGTTGAAAGCAAAGAACTTGTATCAGACATCTTTAGTGTATGCAAGTTAGAGTTAATCAAAGTTTATTCAAGTTGTTCTTCTTCCTAATCATAATTTCCACTACTGATTAGGTTAGTGATACTTGTTTGATCCGTTTACGGGACTTACACTCTCCCAAGGATGTTTTTCTTTCACCTCCTCTAGCCACTTCAACATTCCCATCAAGCTTACAAAAATTGCTTGATGCAATGGATACATCTGACTTGCATATACCTAGTTCCTCTTAATAACACATCACAGAGATTTCACTTCAACAACTGACTAGGGCCTCAGGGATCATTGTTATCCCCAAACAGAGGAGACAACACCTCCTATGGCCAAAGAGACACAGGTTGGTATTTCAAGTGGGGCGGCTACTACAACTGTAGAGACAAAAGTCTAATAGTTGGACAATGGATACATACTTAAAACCCCCTTAAACGCAAAAACTGTTGAGACAATAGTCTCTGCACCATTCGGAAGTCCCCACTACCAAGAGCAAGGGGCACATGGTCTAAAACCAAGTTTAACCACCTCTGGTGGGAATTCAGATGATCCTATTAACTCAAGTGATGGATTAAACTATCAAGAATTGACGGAAAAGGTCACAAATTTGGAAACATCTGCTGGAAAGATCAAAGAAATGATGAAAATTCAGATTTAAAACTCTAGACATTGACCATCACATGCAGAAGTCGCAAAAGAAATGTGGGATCATGTTCAACCATACCTGCATCTTCAAAAGCATGCCGTAGAAGAAAGATATTCCATGAAAGTAGAGCTTGTAAGAAAAATAGTGGATGCAAGGTATCAAGATATGCAGGCAGAAGTTAAAGCCATAAAGACATTATTTTTTAAAACATTAGTCAAGCCCTCACTCTCCCCAAATACGATGATGCCAAAAAGGGGGATGAAGAAGAATGCATGAGGAAGCTCCCACCTCTGGTCAAAAAGGTTGGAAAAAGGCAAGAAAAGAAGAAATTGCCATGGCAATAGAAAAGGAAAAGGAAAAGAGGAGAGATACTAGGGAAGTCAACAAGCACATAACAGTGCAGGAGATCATTAAAAGGAAGAAAGTTCAAGATAACCAAGGTTCCTCAACAGAGGTTAGTCAAAGCACTACTATAATTATCCAAACCACTACTACACCTATCACCACTCTAACCACTGTCCCTTCTATCCAAACATTTGGTGCCACCACAAAAGTGACAATAGAGGTTACACCTACCCAATCATCACCTTTATCATCTCATAAGTCTCCAAAAGGACTTTTGAAAAGAAAATCCACAACACCACTTCCACTACCACTATAAAAACACAAAAACCACAAATCAGAACAAGGAGAAGCAAATTCATTGTCCAATATGATGATGAAAAAACTCCTGATCCATCTCATATCCATACCACAACCACCATTTTATCACAACCATCCATCACCACAACCACAACTTTCACTATCATAAATCCACCCACAAATATACCCCCAATGTTCTTGACCCATTGGAATTAGAAAATGTATCAAAAGAGATACAATCTTTCTATTCCAAAACTGACATCAACCAACTTACCTTTCTATCCCTCAGAATATATCAGAAGCCTAAAAATGTACAATAATACCTAGAGTTGAAACTTATGCATGTTGAAAAGATAGCTACTTTCAAAAGCATAGGAAAAAGTGATAAGGAGGCACAAAAAATCATGTCTGCAGAATTCACCAAAGTGAATAGACTTGAAGATTTTGCTAAGGATGTTAGTCAAAAGGCATCTCAAGAACCAATTTGCAACCCAAACTTCAAAAGGAACTAAGGGAAGAGTATCTGGATTACATCATGAAGAATAAACCCTATAGAGCTTCAACGCTCAATACTCTAGTTGGTATGTTGAAGCCCTTCTAGAAGAAATTGCCAGGATTGAGATGCTAAAGTTCAATCCAGATATCAAGCCCTCTCTTCCCAACTGGGCTGCAGGACAAAACCTATTGGCAACAAGGCAGTTGAACTCACAAGGATGAAGGAAGATATGGTTGCTGCCAATTATGGTATAATGAAGTCCATGGCTAAGTGGGATGAGCCAACAATCAGGGAAACTTACAAGAAACTAGAAGCTTTTAGAGCCAAAGATCCCTCATTCCCCAAAAGCCTTACTATGAAGACTTACCTATCAGTTCTAAAGCCATCATATCTGAACTTCCATCTGCAAGATATGCTTCTTCATTAGTAAGAAGCCATCTCAAAAGACAGAAGAATATGTCTACAGAAGATGTGAAAAGATTTGAAGATGATATCTTGAAAGAAGGGAACAAAAACATGATAATGTATGCACATCCTGATACCAATCCAGCAGTTTTGATAGGGCAAGTCTTGCGAATAAATATCCCAGCACCTCTTCCAATAACATCACCCCTAGTAACCCCTGTTGCCTCTAAAACTCTGAAGTGGTCCTCAGACAAAGACATCCACGAATTAACCATAGTCAGGGCAAATGGGGAAGTAAAAAAGACATAGAATTCACAGTTTTAGACTTATGAGGTTTTCTATGTTGCTTTCCCTTTTTACAAGGAAGACATTTATCATCCACATAAAACTTCTGCATAGGCAAACCTTCCACTAAACCATTTTTAATTATATAATCATTTTTCAATAGTGGATATGTGCCATGCGTCTATGCCATAACATCGACTCAGCCTCAGATGCTTTCGACAACAAAAATGTAGACACCATCAAAGAATCATTTAAACTCATGTCCATGACATAGGTATCATTCTTTGGTAACCTCATAACTACCCAGTCATCAGGAATGGTCAAACCCGGTTTTAACACACGCTCATCAAATTGTGTTTGAGCTTATCGACATTAGTTAACTTTGTATACTGTTATCTTCCCGTTGGTCATTTTCCCTTGACATGTTATTTTTCCACTGTTTCTCCTACAAAGTTTACATAACCTCCATTTATTTCTTCAAAATCTTTAAGAAACCTTTTATCCTCCGCCATGTGCCTTGAGAAGCCACTATCAACATACCACAAGTTGATCAGCCTACTTAGCAGCTCCTACACAAAACAAAACAAATTTAGCTAGATAGGGGGACCCAAGCCTTAATGGTTTGGGTCTTCCAGATTCATCAACTACTGTAAAATCCATCCAATATCCATCACTCCTAACAGTAGTCTTGGATCTCAAACCTGTTGATGGAAATGGTTTTTTATTTCCACTAGGTTTTTGGTGCTGAGGGTTCCTATATGTGTTTGGACTCTGTGACCTTTGGAAATTTTGATTTTAAAAACCTCTATTTTGATTCGTAAGTCCTAAGTTCTTATGAACTCTCGATTGATTTCCAAAATTTTGATTGTAATAATTTCTAGAGTCATTATTATAAAAATTTCGACTACCACCAGTGTGATATCGATTTTGTTGTAAACTTTGACCTCTGAAATTATTAGACTGACCATTAAAGTTATTGTGAACTACTCCTAGGTCTATCGATTCGTCTAGATGTAGACCCAGGCTGAAACCTTGGTTAATTTCTTTGAAAACGTGGAAATTGTTGATTTCTTGTTTCAGCCATGTCTTCAACAACATATTTCATTGGTGAGCTTGACTTCTTCAACTCACAATCAGCCTTCGTTTATAGTGATTTGTCTTCCTTTGTTTCTCTTAAAGGTGCTTCACCCTTCTTATAAGGACAACAACTTACGACATGTCCTTTGTATGACAATTAAAGCACGATCTTTTTGCAAAAGATTTCTTTGGTGAAGCCTTTGAACTTGATGGTTCTGATGACATGGGTGACATTTTAGAAGGACCAATGTTTGTTTCTTGTTATTTTCCCTTGTTCATTTTATCTTTAACAAACTGTTCGTTTGACTCTGTTTCAATCACCATTTTCTCATTTTTCATGTCATCCCCTTTCACAAAATTCATCTTTTTAATATAATGTTGTTTTTATATTGGGAAGCTGAATTTTTATTTTTTGAAAACAGTGTCTTGTTTGGTTTCCTTCTCGACATCAGCCACTTCATACTCAGATACACCATCATTCTCAGACGCGGAACTATCAGGTACTTCGACAGTCATCGGCTCAACCACAGCTGCACCATACACAAAATCTGTTAAATCATCTTCATGTGGTAAAAATGTATAGTCCCGATGAACAGGTTGAGGAATTTCATTAAATCCGACCGCTGTTCAATCGGTACTCTTTTTTAAGTTTCCCAACATGTTATTCATTTCAAATGAAGTGTTTCTAAATTGGTCTATTTTTCTTTGAAGTTTAACAATCTTAACTTGTGCATCAGATAACTCTTTGCACTTGTCATATAGTTCTTTTGCTTTATCTAATATAGTCTCATGAGCTAAATATATCACTTGAATCTCTTTATTTAGTTTTTCAGTCAAAGTTTTAACTTCAGCTTCACATGATTCTATTTTCTTTAGGTAATGAGACTTTTTTTTCTTTATGAAAAAGTTTGATTCTTTTAGATCATTTAGTTCATTTATCAGACATTGGTTGTATGTGGACAACCTATCAACTGTACCTTTTAGTTCACTTCAGCTCATGCAGATAGAACTTACTGGTTTTAAACTTACATCACTAGTAGCTTTGCTCAAATCGGCCATAAATGCAGCAAAATCAGTATTGGCCCTCTCTTCTTCGTCAAATTGCACCTGTACATCATTAGTCTTAGCCTCTTCATCTGGTTGTTCTTTAGGCTTAACCTGTTCAGCATCACTTTGTTCCTTGGCAACTTTATTGTCTTCACTTACTACCTGTTCAGCTACAATCTTCTCTTTAGAACACTCTTCTTTAACATCATCACTAGCTTCTCCCTCAACTTGTTGACCTTCTACGATCACTGTAACGATCTTTGGCACTATAGCTTGTGTTATGGTTCCATCATCTTCCAGGTGAAGACTTCAATCATATGAACCATCAGGAGAAGTAGTGGAAACAAGTGCCTGTGATGCACTGTTGGATGAACTTTGACCAGATGAATTATTAAGTGTGGGAGGTTGTTGTGGTTCTCTGTTTGTCTTTAATATTCTCTGGAAAAATGTCCAAGATTTTGACATTTGAAGCATTGAACCTTGGATTTATCGAATCCAGCTTCTTCCCAATGAATTTCCTTCCTGTTCTATTCATGAACTGTCTAGCCTTGATAGATAGCATGGCCATCTGCCACTAAATATCCATCTCATCCAAGTCGCTTGGATCAATCTTCTCATAATCTTCGTCCAGTGTTGCTGGATCTATTATCTTTCCCCATATATAATTCTAATACGAAGCCACAAACGAGGCAAAGAGAGACAGTTGATTCTCAGCTGATTTCACTCTCATCGGCATGGACTTGGAAATTCTGCTATTCGATCCAGTCTGTTGTTCTTGCTGTCTCTTACCTATAGTTGAACCTCCCGATGAGGCAACAAATCACAATTCACCATTAGAATCAAAAACATTTTCACTTTCACTTGAGAGAAATGTAGTTGTTGAATTAGTAGAAGCAATATGAGAAGATGAAGATGGAATGCCTTTGTAGACTCCCGGATCTTGAACCTGATCATAACCTTTTTCCTTCTTCTTCATGTTGAGCTCGTAAGCTCTCAACTTCCTGACAACCTCTTCCAAGTCTTTAGTTTTATAATTAGCTTCACCCTTGATCATGAGAGTATAAATATCCCACTTAGCAGGTAAAGCATCTAGCAACTTCATTGATCTCAGTATTAGTGTATCCCTCTATGTCATAGTTGTCTATCTCTATCATCAGATAATAGAACCTTGTAATCATCTCTTCTAGGGACTCATTTCTCATGCACTTAAAAACAACAAAGTGTTTCTTCAGCAAATTAATCTTGTTCTTCTTTACATCTGCATTGCCCTCTTACCGCTTCTTAATGCATCCCACATATCTTTTGAGGTAGTGTACCTCTTAAAGGTGTGTTTAATGCCATCAGGTAAAGACATCTTTAGAGCAGCAAGGGCTCTCCTCTCAGCCTTATACATCTTCTTCTCTGCTCCTTCCATATTGACATACGCAGTGACCCGCTGTCTGCCTTCGAACTCATGATTTGGATGCACGTACCCATCCTCAATAAAGATCCACATATGTGTGTCCTGATATTCAATAAAGGATTGAAACCTGTCTTTCCAAGTAAGGTATTGTTCTACCTTCATCAGCATTGGTGGCTTGTTGGTAGTACCAACCTCATGTTCCATCTTCAACATCTCATTCAAGTTCGACATATTCAACATTTTTACCGAACCGGCTCACTAAAAACATTTAAAAATTGTCCGAAAATTATTTTTACCAAATCGTACCGTTAGACTCATCTCGAGAATATGAATCCAATGATATAAAATGTCCAAAACCTTTTAAGGGATTAAATACGCAGGCAAGTCCGAGTAAAAAATGTTGACTCCTAATTACGATGAGGATTAAATATGCAGATTAAATACGCCGGCTGATCAGTTCAGTATTACGATGACTAGCAAAGTCGCAGATCACCGTGATAATGTCGCATAAGACAATTATCACAGTTACCAAAGTTTCCTTCGGATTTAAATACGCGGGCCAGTCAATTACGTAGGTTCTGTTAATTACACCAGTTAGTCAATTATGCAGGTCTAGACTACGTAAATGACAAAAAAACACATAATCTTGTTCTGCAAGCCAATAACCAGAAACTCTGAATTTTAGGGATTTGATCAAATCTTTTCAAAATTTGAAAAGATTTTATCTCTTCTCCATCACAAACCTGCAAGATCAAACAACCAAAATTAGCAAAATTTTGATAAAAATATGAAGAACACAACGAAGAACAAAATTTCAAATCTTCAAGTTTTTCCAGCCAAAATTAGTGAAAATTTATGCAAATACAACCAAAACAAAAATGTAGAATCAGTATTAAAAACACAGAAACTCTAAACAGCCTTTCCTACTTCCTAGTTTTAGCCTCCAAAACAGCCAAAATCGTCAGTTTTCTACAGCAAACAATTCTGAACCGAGCAAATCAAGAGCCTAATGCTCTGATACCAATTGTAGGTCCTTTAATCCTATGGATCTATCACAGAATCGTCTATCTAATCTGGAGTGCGGAATCCTCTAGATCAGATTGTCACAGAAAGGTGTAGAAGCAGATTAAACTAAAACCAAACAAACTGATCTTTATTGATTATTCAAATAGCAGTTTAACAATCAACCTAAGATCCTAGTACTCAACAAATTCGTCCACCACTCTTGTCAAGAATTCTCTCTCTCTAAACTCTCTATAATCTGATTTAAAGTGCTTAACCCTAACCCTAATGCAAAGCTTTGTTTGTATAACACAAGGCATGCATACTGAGCTGGTTTCACCCAGGCCTGCGAATTGGACAGACCCAACTCACCTACCATTCCCCTAATGTGGGTTTGGTTTGGCCCAATCACTATTAGCTAACTTTTACAAAGCTAAACTAGCTAACCCTTTATCGTTTCACTAATTAAAAGATATCCAAAGACCCAAATCTAAAACTTGTTTTCACATACATGCACCAACAATCTTTCATTCAGGTTTTCATTAGGGATCAAAACCCCTACTTTAATTTTCGTAAACAAGGTTTTATATTGATGAATTTTGGTGTTTAAGGATCTAGGGTTTCGGGTTGGGTAAAGAGTGAAGAAGATAACAACTGCACAGTTTTTTAAAGGTTTAAACCAAAACAATACACACACAATAAACAACACAGCGAGGTGGTTGTTCGTTGTTATTCTGTTCAAGTATTCTGGGAGGTCTCGGGTTCGACCCGCCCCCTTTCTTTTAGCTTCCTTTTTATTATTAATTAAATCCTTTTTATACTAATTAAGGGGTTGTTTGACAACTTTTGAATGATTAAGTGTTGAACCAGTAAGAGGTCTGAACAATTAAGTGTTGAACAGTAAGGGGTCTGAACCATTAAGAGCAAGTATAATGCTTAACCATTCAGAGGAAAATATCTGACCAATTCAGATTAGCAGTCTTAACCATCCAGACTCAGTATAATGCTTAACCATTTATAGGAAAATATCTTAATCATTAAGACATCTAATTACCAAACTGTCTGAACCATTAAGTGCTGAACCAGTAAGAGGTCTGAACCATTAAGAACTTCATTAAGTGGTAAACAAACAGCCCCTAACATTTACATGTTTTATAAACCAACCCTATTAACCTTATATATATATATATATAAAGGATAAAAAGGTTGGTTTATATATATATATGTGTGTGTGTGTGTGTATATATATATATAGTAAACAACTTAATTTATTTACAAACACATTTGTATTTTGTAAACTTATAATTATAAATATTTGTACATATTCACAATGGTATAATGTTGGGAAAGCTCCTAACCTTCCACAAGGTGATGTATCTTTGATTTCACCTGGATCTCTCGGGATCTAGAAACCATGGTGAGATGAGACGTACCCTATGAATAATAAAAATCTAAAATAACTAATGTGAGGATCGGTTATTCTTAGATAGCTCAGGTCTAAATTTGTAACCTAGTCCAATAACATGCGGAATCCGTTTTAATTAGGTGACAATATAACAAGATTACTTTTAAATCACTATTTCATTGATTTTATAAACGTTTACAATCAGGAAACACTCAGACACAGCTTCCCTATCTAATCTGCAAAATATACATACAAACCCAAAGACCACACCCATTGTAGTACTTTTACCTCCGTGCGGACTTAATGGGACTACCTCGGTACGAACTAACAACTACCTTCGTACGGATTAACATAGTTACCTCCGTACGGAGTAGTACCTTCGTACGGGGGTACTATCATACACAATCAAAATCTAAAATTCAATCCTTTTATAGACTCGGCATGACTTGTAGAAGCAGGCAGTAGATATATGTATCAACAACTAATCAATACAATTAGTTATGATTTTGTTTAAGTTAGGTTCAGTATTTAGTATTTATATTATTACGGTAGTTTTAGGGATGAGAAATTGGTACCGGGTACTGGTACCATACCGGGTATATTCGGTACTTGTGCCCATTTTCCGCATTTTTTGGTACCGGTACCGAACCGGTATATTCGGGTCCGGTCCTAATACCAATTTTCCCCGTTTTTCAGTACCGATTGGGTACCATGCTCATCCCTAGGTAGTTTCGTCATTTGGAGATCCCCTTATCATCGTGTACTTATTATAAGGAATCATAAAATGCAACCCGTAAGTAGACCTTTTCCTAATTCTCGTTTTATCATTAAAATGTTTTAGGGTGTATTATGTGCATTGTTTCATTGCTTCAAGTTTTCATCATCCAAGTACATGCAAGCGTCAATTGTGTAATTATATGGTAGATGTTATTTATATTCCTTGTGTTACTAACCATTGTTGCTAACTAGAATCGCTAATCATTATTCACATGGATCCATCGGTTAACTAGGTTTCCCATGACCATGGGTTGTAGACTACTATCGCCACCACATTTAGATTCGCTCGTCGGTGGGCTTGAGTTTCATATTTATAGTGTTATTATATTTATCATAGTTATCACATTTACCACGGTTTCACATTATCATGTTGGTTGATTGGTTATGATTTATTTAATTATGGGTTTCATTTAATTTTATCATTTAATTACAACTGAATCGCCTATTAACCTTCTTAATCAAATAAACAAAAACAGTTTTATTACAACAATAGAGTTACTCACCAACTTATGTTGACCCTAAAATTATTTTTCTGCATGATACATGTTAACATGTTTGAAGATGTGGATGATGACACGTAGGGATGATGCCTTAGAGAATAAAACCGATTATATTGTATTTTGTTTGGTTTAAAGGATTATTTGGCTTTTTCATTTTGTGACATTGTTTAATTTGATTACTAATATTATTTAAACTTTAAAATGTCTTGTAATAAGTTGTGAGCCAATAACTATAGAAATTTAGGTTAGGTTATTAGACCCTTGACCTAGAATATAGTCGATGAAATGCGTACGAGCTAAATTATTGTGTTGTTCAAGCTTATGATTTCACGTGCTTTAATACAAATATCACACACAAATACATGTTAGCACATTATATTATTATATGATCTAAGTGTTATGTGCTATGCTAATATGTGGTTTATTTATATAATTATAATTATTATATATATAATATCACACCACACACGTTACACTGTATAAATATTAAAACTTATAATACCCCTATTATAAGTTTCCCAATTATTCAAATCTTCCAAAACTTTACAATTATTCTCAAAAATAATTTTATTTAATTTTGAGTTCGAATTCTCATTTTTCAAATCTTATCAAAGTAAGTTCACATGACGGAATGTAGTAGCTAGAGGGTTTAAATACTGGTAGTTGGGACGTCCTATCTATGCTAGCATTCGTATAAATTCCAATCATCTGAAGGACTAGTTTGCCTACCTGGGACTAACGATGAGAGTAGGAAATACCTATTAGGCTAAAGCATGTCACACCAAATGTTACGCGAACTAACCATAC
Organism: Scalesia atractyloides; assembly: GCA_947069175.1. Taxonomy (NCBI): domain Eukaryota; kingdom Viridiplantae; phylum Streptophyta; class Magnoliopsida; order Asterales; family Asteraceae; genus Scalesia; species Scalesia atractyloides. The sequence goes on along the minus strand of CAMTDV010000001.1, from coordinate 55,632,666 downwards.
TTTGACAAGTCATTGTATCCATCCATGGGTACCCTCCGACATTATTTCATTTTATAGTATTTTCTCAATGTTTCGTGATTTTCTTCAAGTTTAAGTGTACCTTAATGGGCTAACATATGCGAACCATACAACAACTAGGTAATCGCGAGGGCCCACGTGATTGCAAAAGTGACGTATAGAAGGCATGCAATGCCCAATTACGAGCAAAGCCCATGAAATTTTCAATGTTTCACTTTTGAAACATGACATTTCCATAAGTCATTATTAATTTCATTTCATTATATCATAAGATGTATTTCTCTATTTTATTTATCAATTATATCAAAAACTCGTGATTCTGTTTACATTGATTCGTGTAGAAATCTACTAAGCGTCACTTCTCGGGAAGACGTGTGAGAAACTCTAGCCACCGCATGGCTGGTCAAATAGCCAAAGAAATGGTTGTTGTAATCCCCAACATAGTGGTCTAGGTTTAGCAGGCTCTTCAAGTGCCTTCTCATCAAGCGACTCCTACCGGCCCAAATCCTTCCAAGTGCTCCTATAAGCACTTCCAGATATGTGGCCCTACCAAAGACGAGGGTACAGGGGTGTTACTACACTCCTCCGGTGGTTTGAAGAAATGAAGAGCACTTTCCTCAATTGTGATTGTCCCAAGGATTATCGGCGGGAAAGGAAATGAAAGACTTGTCCTCTCAAAAGAAGGTTTTTTAAACTATAGAAAAATAAAATAATATATAAAATAGATAAAGATATATCGGCTTTTTCCTTGTCCGTTATGCTACTGGCCGACTGTTATGTTCGTCTTTAACTTGGTGGAATGGTGTGAAAAACACCCGTTGTGCTGAAGCAGCTATATCTCTGACTTGGGAACAACTCAAAGAATTCATGACCCAGCAATTCTGCCCTTCTCATGAGATCAAAAATTTAGTAAATGAATTCTAGACCCTAAAGCAGAATAGTGGGGAAAGTGAAGCCTATAACAAATGGTCCAATGAGCTGCGGCAATTGGTTACTTATCTGGCTTCATTGCTTCCTCGACTTATTGAGAGGTACATTGGGGTCTTCCGGTGAAAATCCAATACCCAGTAATGAGCAGCAAGCCAACTACTCTTAAATAAACTATTCGCTTAGCCGGTCAGTTCACTGAAAATTGTGTCAAGTCGGGGGATTCGAAGGGAAAAGGATAGACGGGTAGTTCTAAAGGCCCCAGCCGAAGCTTCCAAAGAAACAAAAGAAGTAAAGACTGAATCCTCTTCTCAGTTTACTACCAAGAGGAAGCGAAATGGTAGGAACTTTGTTATAACCTCAACCAACCCATCCAGCACAAACAATCTACCTATCCAAGCCGTTAAAATGAGCCGAATTTGAACCTGGGTCTCCACTCGGTTCCCTTAGACAGGCGCACACCCAACACCACAATACCACTGTTTCTTTAGTGATATAAGTCCAAAAGTTTATCCGATATAATTAATCTCAGTAATAGGTTTTAAAACCAGCCTTGCCGTCCAAGACAGACATCGACAGTTTCGCCTATTCCTTTACGAATCTGTGTGATCTTTCTAATTTGTGCTAGATTCAACCAAATCAAGTTCCGTATTCATAAAACCTGAATCTAGTAACCCTCTTGAACAAGTTTCACGCTTAAAGACGGACCAAATCATGTCATAATAGTCCTAAATCTTCTATGTCGGTATTCACATTAAACCCGAATCAATCTATGATCTAGATTGTTTCTCTTCAAATTCTTCATAAATATAAATCCTAGTCAATCCCCTAAACGTTTTATCATCATTAAAATCACTTAGAAACCCTCAGTAGCACGTCTTGAAGTCTTCGTTGGAGTTTCTCTTGCCAGAAATTCAGAAACACGCTAGAATCGCGTTATAATGCAACCTGTAAGCACTTTTATACATTTGTCAGTTCAGTTTTCATTAGGGATCAAAACCCCTACTTTAATTTTCATAAACAATGTTCGGTATTGATGAATTTTGGTGTTTAAGGATCTAGGGTTTCGGGCTGGGTAAAGATTGTAGAAGATAACAACTACAGGGTTTGTTTAATGGTTTAAACAAGAACAATACACACACAAGAAACAACACAACGTGGTGGTTGTTCGTTGTTTATCGTTTCAAGTATTCGGGGAGGTCTTGGGTTCGACCCTACCCCTTAATTTTAGCATCCTTTTTATTGTTAAGTAAAAACTTGTTGAACTGTTTAAAACTTTATCAGAACAATAAAGACACAAACAAAAGGATAGTCCAGTGGTTGGGTTACTCGTTGAAATGCAAGGTGGTGATGGAGGTCGCGTGTTTGACCCAGCCTTTCACCATTTTCGTTTTTTTTTCCTTTTTAGACATTAAATTTATTTAATAATAAGTATTCATTATAAAAACTTATTTTTAATAAATTTTAATTATAAAACATATTATACTAATTTTATGGATTAAGGGTAATAAGGTAATTAACTTCAAAAACAAATTTAATTATCAAATAGATTGTAATCGCTTTAGGAGTTATTTTAGAAGATAATTCTTTTTTTGCGTATCAATTATCAATAATTGATCATCGTTTTTTAACAGCTGGAATGATTGTATTGCTATTCAACTCAGATGTTAAAACACCATGACTTCAATCATAATACAATGTTTCCAGATTTCAGATGTTAAAACATTCTAACTTGAATCACAATACAATGTTTCTAGATGTTTAAAACATCACACGTTGAATCACAATACAATTCAAACTCCATTGTATGAACATAGACAAAACACCATGGACTAAAACATGTGAGTGAAACATGATTTTTTTTCTCTATTTGGTACTCATGTTAAAGATAAAAACCGCTCGTTATTATGGTGTAATTTTTTTAAAAGTTACGTATAAAAAGTTATTGACGTTTAGAAAGGACGAAGGGACTTGCATGTGCATTGAGTTTGATGGTAGTTTATTTATTTAAACAAAAAGAAACTGTTACCCCTAATCTAGCCATATTAGTAAAAAAAATTAAACCATAATTTACATTGAAGTCCTTTTTTATATAAACCATTAACTACAAGATCTAACGGTTAAAACACTTTTTACACTTCTCACAGAAAAACCTTTCTTTTTACAATAACCTCACCTATATATATAGGGTACGGTTTATGCGAGAACTACCTTTATTGCAAGAACCAATGTGAACCCAAAAAAGTACCTAAAAAATCTGAAAACACAAAATTTTGTATTTAATAATTTTTTAAAAAAATCGCTATATTTCGTCACTAAAAAATTTTGAGTTATAATTTTCGATGCACATGTGCATATTTATCATTTCTTTGACAAATTCTGTAATACATTACTAGTAGTAGATAATTGCACTTTCATTTACACGACCATCCGTATTACACTACTATTGTGTAAGTCCTGAATAATCCGGATCTAACAATGATATCAAACAATCACCAAGGATGCGCGGAATCCAAACTTGATGATACTCAAGAAACCAAAAAATAAGAGAAACGATATGAACAAGGATAACATCGGTTCACTTCAAACTTGCATACGATTCAATTACTATCAAATAGCAAAACCATCTGATACAAGTAATTCACCTCTCTCCCTCTCTCTATCTAGGAATTCTTTCTAATGGAGGCTACTTCTCTATAGGCTTAGCCCTAGAAATGCTATAACACTAGCTTATATACCTAGGGTAAGCCCAGGCCCCTCATGGGTTCCCCTTGGGCTTGCCTGGCCCACATGGCCTTAGGCATGTCCCAAATGACCTAAACAGGTCCAAACCTAATACAAACTAACCCAATTAAATGCCAGTTCGCTACCATAGCCCGTTGAGTATATTTGATGCATTAGTCTCACACTTCTAGGACCTAACAATCTCCACCTAGACTAATGCAACAAATTGTCTTCAAAAAAGTCTATGGTTGTCGTTATGTTATAAGAGTTGTGGAAGTTCTTGACTTTTGAACTCTCAGCATTGGGTCTCTTTCCCCTTCTCTTGCAGCTAGCTTCATATCAGGATCTCGATCAGCTTAGCTTGAAATGTCTTTGTTAAAAAGAATGCAACGGGAGAATTCTCAACAGTTATTTTCTTCTTCAATCTTTCTCTTTCAAGCAAGCAGGTTCACAAGTACTTCTTCAAATGTACTGTCGTTGTCAGAAGATGACTCATATCTAGTTCTTCTTACTCGGGTACATCTTGCTGTTGTAATGCTTCATGCTTTGTCAGCAACTTACAGCATCTCAAACTTCATCAACCCCTGTTTCTTGATTGAAATCAAGATCTTCACATGCTCAGAAATTTATAAGCAAATATTTCTATGCAATAGGAAGAGTACCATATGAACACTTGGTACATCCAGGTACTCAGATCAAAATTCAAAGTTCTTTCATCTTTTGATGATCAGTCAAATCTTCAAGGGCAGTTAATAATTTTTTTTAATAAAACAAATAAAGCACTCTATTTTTTATTAAAATTTGATTTTGTAAAAACAAGACACTATTTTTGGATTTTTGAATTTTCTATTTTTTTAAGTTTTAAACATAAGAAAATAAAAAAAACGCAAATAAACAAGGAAACTAATTAACAGTTATAAATTACAATTGGATCAAATCGTTCTCAGGCGTACCAAGGAACACTTTTCAGTGCGAGCTTATTCAGACTGGTCCGTGCGATTGCCAATATGTTTGCCCACTTAAACCTAACACTCAACTTTCAAATTTCCAACTTCGTGATACACTTAAGGTAATATTATACAACAACACCTGTGTGTCCCATACCATGACATACCCCTGAGATCAAGGTAAGCACAACAATTTATCATAGTAGGTGAGTATACTAAGTCCATCATTTCCTTTTTACAACGTCAGATTTATTGGTGAGCAGGTCAGTACATTCGTACAGCATAGTGACCAATAAATTTCTGACGAGGGTTAGGCACATAACTTTTTAGGTACAAATTTAGCTTTAAAAGCTCAAGGAATTCTCTCATAGTGAGATTTTCTTCCTTTGAGGTATTTGGCCCTCCTTTGGCTCTTTTTAGGATATCCTGACTATGCCTAGGTCTGCATATAATCTAGATGCAATAGAAGGAAAACCCTGATATCCTGGATGACTCACAAGTATAAAGACCCGAAACTTCATATGTTGGCTATCTATCAACGCAAGATTTAAGACCATAAAATCATACGTCGACGGTATGTTACCCACAAGATACATAGCTCGTTATGTTTATATCACTTAGTATCTTTTATCTTTTGAGGGTTAAGCCTGCCGACATATCACAAAAGGTCCAGTCTTTCAGCTGTAACACCTTACATGTGTTGGTTAAACCCTTTATCACAAAGGTTTATTTCATTTCCCATTTGATGCAATAAAATCTTTTTAAATTTTTCTGTTTTCCAAATATTTTTGTATTTTTCTGTTTTTCAAATGTTTTTGGATTTTTTGTTTTTCCAAATGTTTTTGTATTTTTCTCATTTTCTCCCCCTCAAACAATGCGCATATATATATATATATGTATATATATGTATATATATATACATGCACAAATTTACCTAATAATAGAAACTTAGGTACAAAGAAAAGGGAAAATATTTTTCTTGTTTTTGCTTAAGCATTCGGTTATCATATTGAAGACTAATCAATTTCAAATTAAAGCATGAAATTTAAATTGTACCTTTTCACTATTGTAATAATTAGCCATATTAGAGTTGAGTGCCCTGAGTTGTGCAACCTTATTCCTGCAATGTTCAGTACATAAAAGATAGTTGACCGTGTCAATGAGTGATTTTGGTATGTTAGTCTGAGTTTGGGCTTGGGGTGCTTGGCTATTGACTGCATCTTGCTGGCCTTGAGGTTTCAGTTTGGCCACTTCATCTAGATGAGGTTCTGTTGATTGTGGAGCATTCATATTAGATGATGCAGCAGCCACAATTGAAGGTGAGGGAATTTGAGCAGCGTTGGGATCAATAGCAAGTGGCGAAGCAGCAATGGACTTCAAACAGTTTGACATAGACACTGATGTGTTTTCATGAGTCTAACTCCTCTGCTTATCCTCCTGAACATATTCATTGATTAAGGAAATCACATCTCTGGGTTCCGGTTCACAACAAACTATAAGTCATCATGATAACCGCAATATGATAGTCCCATGTCACACCCTGAATTTCCAACCAAACACCGGTGGGCCCGGGTGGGGAATATCGTGACGTAAGTTGATATCATCATAGTCAATTAACACAGCACAATGGAAGTGTTGGATTTAAATTACTATTACAAACCGAAATGTTCAAAGTACAAAAATAATATACAGACGGCTTGTAACGAAAGATCCACATGCGGATCGTAAAATGTACAAAAATGTATAACAAACTTTAGGGCAGATCTAATGATTTGCAAGATCCTCTTATATCACTACAGAGCAGCTTCCAGCCTATTTCGTATTGTACCTTCAAGTTTAGTCTTTTGAAAATACGTCAGCTTTTGCTGGTAAATACACCTGACTGACTCATTTTGAAAACATTTTAAAAAAATTAGATTTAAATGCACAGGGCACAAATCTTTTATAACTTGGGAAAGTCAGCTTTGTAACCTTGTTAACAGCTTTACATGTTTGTCAATACATATGGGGCCCAGTACAGAGACCGAGACATGATTAACGTACACACCACTTATGAACCCACGAAGGAGTTATCCCCAACTTGTGGGTAAAAATAATTTTAGCATTCGCATCTATCGGTGTATGCCTACACCCCGTGCTTTGGTCGTGGCCGTTATCTAATGTAATGAGCCAAGGATATCCAGGACACGGTCGTTAACCCCCAATGTTTAAGTTATTAAACAAAACTAATTAAAACGGAATATGCGGATTTACTAGCCACAATCTGGCATTCGATTGATCCCATTTCCGACCAAGCGATAATAATTTAACATAACCCAAACCCGTATAGGAAAATAAGCCAAGAGTATTTACCTGAGCTAGTCTTCTTTTAATTTCAATAACTCAGCCGTATACAAAAGTACTTAATTGCAGATAGCATTTACCGGAAGGCTCTAGTATGGATTATGGCATAAGCTAACCAATTAAAATGCTATCGGTCTTAATTTAAGTCATAGACTTAGACCGATTAGCGTAATGGATCAAAAACGGTACGATACGCTAGATTAAGCGATGCCCGGATAGAATGTAGTTTAAACCCAACAAGTACTTAAGACTTGTATAATATGGGTAAACAATTAACATTCTGGAATTTGAGATTAAAATGATAAGGTTAAACCCGTTTCGGTTAATTTTCGTAAACTAGTTACATATGCTTAACCGTATGCATATAAGCGATATCGGGTAACCGGATGAGTCATGAACAAGTTCTAAATGTCATTATACTTTAAATAAGTTGTAATATCAATAGGATATCAACTTACATGCCCGAAAAGGTTTTGAAACGAAATTATGCCTCATAAGGGCGTTTTGGTAATTATATGTCGTATAAAAGAAACTTGCGTGTATTCTGATGTTATGATCATAAACATTCTGGAAAATACTTAATTTGTGATATAATATCAGTAAGATAGCACACATAAGTGTGGTTTATGGTTTAAGACCAAACTATGCATCGAAACGGTATTTTGGTCATTTAAAAAGTATAATTTACGATATTATACTAAAACAGTTTATGATCAGAATATTAACATCATAATATGTTAATTACATTAACATATCAGTAGGTATTTCATTTGCAAGTTCATTGTTGATTAAAACCTTGTTTTATGTAAAAGGGCATTTTAGTCAAATTTTGACATTTTACGGAACTTGTGCATAAACTGAGATTATGATTATGATCATGTAATATAACCTCATAGGGTTATGCTACATTGCATTACGATCATAATGTGACCTTAGTTCAGAAGTTAACTAATCTAAGTTGGGTCAGAATCGAAAGTCAAAGCAGAAGTCAAACTTCACGACTTTCAGTTGCGAACCGACTCTAGGACTAAAATTGACGGATCGAACATGTTCCCACATGTTCTAATAATTAGTACCAACTTGTTTAAGTGTCAAAAATGTATTTATAACATGTATAAACGCAGATTATGATTTTTATAAAATCTGACCCCTTTGACTTTTTAAAACAATAACTTTGACCCGTCAATTGACCTAATAAACGTGATCCGTAGGAAGTGCCCCTTTAAGGGGTTAATACCTTCCTAATTATGATCACTTAGCCATGTTCATTTCAAACAATGGCTGGACCATAATGGTCTTAACCAAAAGTCAAGGCATTTGTCGAATAATGCTTGACTTTTGGCTATTAAAAGCCTATAAAAAGAAAAGAGCAGAGATGGAGCACTTACAAGTGATCCAAGGGAAACTTAGAACTCAAAGGGAAGCTCCCAAATGGTCAGGAACTTCCAAGAGTGTAATAGAGAGGAGAAGAAGTGAATGAGCAAGGAAATGAGTGAGCTTGAGTTGCTATCTATAGTGCAAGAGGGTGTTTGAAGATGGAGCCAGGTGTTAGAGGTATTCTAGGATCATCACAAGTGTTTAGCAAGGTGTCAAGAACTGCAAGAGTTTGGCAATTTGCAGGAGAGGTGGCATCTTGATAGAATTTTGTGGTTTTGACACTTTTAGTCCCTCAAGAATAGTTTTGCGGATTGTCATGAATTGTCCATTGACTTATATCCAATGACATAATGATACAACTTGGTCTTTTCGTTCAATGTGAGATGTATTGAAGAAGAATAAGAGTAACCGAACATTAATGGGTGTCACACTATGTGTTCTTATGACTTATAAGTGTTTCCTAGCTTAAACGTGAAAGATACGAATACTTATTGTTTCATAGGTTAAATTGACGGAACTAGTAAAGTTAAAGGTTTGGTAAAAGAGCGGAATGCTCGAGGATGGTAAATAAAAATATATCGTCTCAACCGAGAGGCGTCCGGGTCTAAAGGTGGCTTAGTAAATAAAGAAATATGATAATAACGAAGTTTATGGGCCTTTGAGTCATTTGATGAAAGTTAAAATGGTGAAAATCAAAGGCTTCAGAAGCCCACCGTAGGCTACGGTCACTAGACTGTAGCTTACGGTCAATATAAAATCAAAACAGCAAGACCAAACCGTAGGCTACGGTTCTCAACCGAGGTTACGGTTTGTTTTATGAATTTTTCAGATTTTTGAACATATTTGAGTGGCTTGCTCATTGAGGTATGATTCCGAGGGCATGTACACGTGTTGGTACATTACCGAACATGAATTTTACGAGGTGTTACATCCTCACTGCCTTAAAAGAAATCTCAACTCGAGATTTTATTCAAAAAGGTGGGGGTACTTTTGTCGCATAGGGACTCAACCTCCCATGTATACTCGGGGCCACGACGGGCATCCCATTTAACCTTTACAATTGGTATAAACTTACTTCAGAGCTTTTTAACCTGTCGATCCTCGATCGAAATTGGTTTCTCAATGAACCTCAGGTTTTCATCAATTTGCACATCTTGATGTGACATTGCTAGCAACCCATCGGCTAAAAATTTCTTTAAATTAGATACGTGGAACACATTATGGATTCCACTTAGCTCCTCAGGCAGCTTGAGCTTGTAAGCTATAGAACCGACACATTCGATTACCTCGAATGGTCCAATATATCTCGGGCTCAACTTGCCCTTCTTTCCGAAGCGCATCACACCTTTCTAGGTTGATACCTTTAATAATACTTTGTCCCCTATTTTGAACTTAAGAGGTTTTTGCCTCTTGTCTGCATAACTTTTCTGCCTATCACGGGCAGCTTTGAGACGATCACGGATTTGTATTATCTTATCCGTGGTCTCTAAGATAATCTCAGGTCTAGACAGTTGGGCTTCCCCAACTTCAGCCCAACAAACAGGTGTTCTACATTTTCTCCTATACAAGGCTTCAAAAGGAGAAGCCTTGATGCTTGTATGATAACTATTATTGTAGGAGAATTCTATTAGAGGTAAGTGGTCATCCCAGCTTCCACCTAAATCAATCACACATGCCCTAAGCATGTCTTCCAATGTCTGGATAGTACGCTCACTCTGACCATCAGTTTGCGGATGGTTAGCCGTAGTAAAATTTAATCGTGTGCCTAACGATTGTTGGAAACTTTTCCAAAAGTGAGATGTATATCTAGTATCTCTATCAGATACAATAGATACCGGCACACCATGTAGGGACACTATCTTGTCCACATATAGCTTTGCCAACTTATCAGAATTATAAGTCTCTTTAATTGGCAAGAAATGTGCTGACTTAGTCAGTCTGTCCACAATGACCCAAATCGTGTCATTGCCACGTTTGGTCTTAGGTAACTTGGTAATCAAATCCCCAGTTACCATTTCCCATTTCCAGGTGAAAATCTCAAGCTGTTGTAGGAGTCCTGACGGTTTCTGATGTTCGGCTTTAACTTGCGAACACGTCAGACACTTAGCTACATAAGTGGCTATGGATTTCTTCAAACCCATCCACCAATAATTCTTCTTCAAGTCTTGATAGATCTTGTCACCTCCCGGGTGAACTGAGTATCTCGTGTTATGCGCTTCCTGGAGGATTAGATCTCTAAGTCCTCCAAACATTGGAACCCATATTCTATCATTAAATCGAAGGATTCCGTCCTATCCAGGCGTTAACTGATCAACAGTTCTACCTAATCCCTCATTAGGAGCATTGGCCTCTAATAAGGCTTGCTTTTGCGCATCTAATAACTTCTCATTCAAGCTATTTTTGAGCTCAATGCTCTTAGCGTTAATCCTAATGGGCTTAATTCGTTCCTTGCGACTTAAGACATCAGCAACTACATTTACCATGCCTGGATGGTAGCGAATCTCGCAGTCATAATCATTAAGCATTTCCATCCATCGACGCTGTCGCATGTTCAATTCCTTCTGATTGAACAGGTGCTGGAGACTTTTATGGTCTGTGTATATAATACACTTTGTGCCATACAAGTAATGTCTCCACAACTTTAGTGCAAATACAACGGCACCCAATTCCAAATCATGGGTGGTGTAATTTCTTTCGTGCACCTTTAATTGTTGTGATGCATAGGCAGTCACTTTGCCCTTTTGCATTAGCACACAACCAATGCCAGTGTTTGAAGCATCATAATAGACTACAAAGTCCTCTATACCTTCAGGTAGAGATAACACAGGAGCATTGCTCAACTTGTGTTTTAGAATTTCAAAAGATTCTTGTTGTTTTGGACCCCAGTTAAACTTGACATTCTTATGGGTCAAGGTAGTTAAAGGAGTGCTATCCTCGAAAAGTTCTCAATGAACCTCCTATAATAACCGGCCAATCCTAAGAAACTACAAATTTCTGACGGAGTCTTTGGAACTTCCCAATTCATTATGGCTTCTATCTTGGCGGGATCCACTTGGATACCATGCTCACTTACAACATGTCCAAGAAATTGGACTTCCCTAAGCCAAAACTCGCACTTTGAGAACTTAGCATAAAGATTTTCTTGCCTTAGTAATTCTAGGATGCACCGAAGATGTTTCTCGTGATCAACTTGATTACGAGAGTAGATAAGTATGTTGTCTATGAAGACAATGACAAACTTATCTAGGTACAGCTTGCAGACTCTATTCATGAGATCCATGAATGTTGCAGGTGCATTTGTGAGCCCAAAAGGCATCACCAGAAATTCGTAATGACCATAACGAGTCCTGAAGGCAGTCTTGGGAACATCCTCACTTCTAACTTTCAATTGATGATATCCTGATCTTAAGTCGATCTTGGAGAAGTAACTAATCCCTTGAAGTTGGTCGAACAAGTCATCGATCCTGGGCAGAGGATAACGATTCTTGATTGTTATCTTATTTAGCTCACGATAATCAATGCACATTCGCATTGAACCGTTCTTCTTCTTTACAAAAAGAACAGGAGCTCCCCAAGGCGAGGAACTAGGCTGAATAAAGCCCTTCTCCAAGAGTTCATCCAATTGAGCTCTTAATTCATTCATTTCGTTTGGTGCTAGCCTATATGGAGCTCTAGCTACGGGTGCTGACCCGGGTATAATATCAATCCTGAACTCCACTTGCCTGTCTGGAGGTAGGCCTGGTAATTGTTCTGGGAATACATCGGGATACTCCGAGATAACTGGTACGTCTTTAATATTTGGCTTAGGCTCATTTATAGTGACTTGTGCCATGTAAATGACACAACCTTTCCCTAGACACTTTGATGCTTTAAATAATGACACTTTGTCTGGTAATCCATAGTGTGAATCTCCAAAGATGGTGAGCATTTCACCAGATGGGGTTTTAATTTCGATAAGTTTCTTATCACAGGTAATGCGGGCTTAGTTATGGGATAACCAATCCATGCCTAAGACTACATCGAACCCCGCCAATTTCATTGGCAATAGAGAAATAGGAATTGAATGATTCTTAATGGATATAAAACATCCATCAAGAATAGAAGACGCTGTTTCTAAGGTTCCGTCGGCAAGTTCTACTTCATAAGTTATGTCTAGAGTTCTTATGGGTAAGTTTAATAGTTTGCTAAACTTATGGTCCACAAAAGACTTATCTACACTCGAATCAAATAGAACTCTAGCATATACGTCATTTATGAGGAATGTACCTGTTATGACGTTGTTGTCATTAACAGCCTCTCTAGCATTCATCTGAAAGGCACGAGCATTTCCTTTCTTGGCCTCTCCAGGCTTTGCATTATTACTCTTGAGATTCTTAGGGCAATTAGTCTTAATATGCCCTTTTCATTGCAGCCGTAGCAGACTGCATCCTTAAGATCCTTGCATTCTAGGGTCTTATGCCCTTTTCTTTTATAGATACCACACGGTTTAGCCTGTGGATCAAAATTACATTGTCCCCAGTGTCTGCGCTTGCAGGTATTACATTCGGCGTCACACCCGACTTATCTTGATTCTTTTTGAACCCAAATCTCCCCTTATTCATCTTATTAAATCCTTGGGAGTTACCATCCTCTCTCTTCCTTTTCCCGTCAGTCTCAATCTTGACTGACTTTTGTCTCACCAAATCAAGGGTGAGGGAGAGAGATAGGTTAACAGCAGACCTATAGGTACTAGGCTGAGCAGCCTTTACCATGCCCTTAATCTCGGGCTCTAACCCATTAATAAAACGCGCAATGCGTTTGGTCTCAGGGGTGATTAGATAGGAAACTAACCTAGATAGGGAATTGAAATCGGAAACATATTTCCGACAGTCTAGGTTTTTCATGGAAAGAGACAAAAAGTATGTCTCTAATTTCTCCACCTCATGAGGTGGGCAATACGTTTCCTTAACAAGGTCCGCAAACTTGGTCCATCCCAAGTTATACAGGTGTACTTTTCCTGTTGACTGGACCATGGCCTTCCACCATATTAGGGCATCGCCCTTGAAGGATTAGGATACAAACTTCACCACATCCTTATCAGCACAACCGCTATTATCTACAATAGTTTCTATCTCATCAAGCCATCTCAAGGCTTCTACTGCTCCCTTTTCTCCATTAAAATCTCGGGGCTTGCAGGAGACAAAGTATTTATAGGTACATCCATCCTTAGAAGTACGGGACCTATCATTGAATTCTAGTTTCTTTGGTTCACTCTTCGCATTTGAAGAGTGGACAAAGCTCTCCTTTCGAGATGATGATGGTGGAATAGATAAAGGTTTGGAGCGAGTAGTGCTCACTTCCTCAAATTTCTCCATGGCTTTTTCCATGGCTTTTCCGACAGCTGTATTAATGCGAGCTTGGAAATCATCATTATTGATGGCTATATTTTCAGCTTTGTCAGCACTATTATCACGGCGATTACTTTGCGCCTCATCTGAGTTAGCCATCTATGATTTTTGGGTACTATATAACAAACTAAATTTTATATTAGCCATGGTATTAATAACCATATAGGCTATAAAGTTTGGATATATAAATCCATTGCCTATTGAGCCAGTGTGCATGGAATCACAATTGTCAGGCTTAACATTTTAAATGAATGTTATCTATATTTGGCCTAGGTCTCAAAAGGACCATCAAAGGCAAATTACAATTTGGACATAATCCATATATTATGACAGTGGATCGTAATGTCACAACTGTCATTGTCACTTGGACAATTGTATATAGCACATAGGCTTGTCACAAAGGACATTTGATTATGGCACCCAGGCCTGTCACTAATGGACATATGATTATGGCACACAGGCCTATCACTAATGGACACTAATTATGGCACATTGGCCTGTCACTAATGGACATAAAATATGGCACATTGGCCTGTCACTAATAGACATAAAAATATGGCCCGTAGGCACTACATCACTAATGGATGTTTAATCATAGCCCCAAGGGAAATACATCACTAATGGATGTGTTAATCATAGCCCCAAGGGCAATACATCACTAATGGATGTTTTATTCATAGCCCCAAGGGCAATATATCACTAATGGATGTTTAATCATCGCACTGATGATATTAGCCAGGATCAAATTTGATCACGTAGGCTTTATAAGGTTAGGACATAGTCCATTACCTAGAGGCTAGTGTGATTCCTCAAGTCACACTACCAAGAGTATGAACATTCTTGAATGTTAACATAAGAGTACCTTAATGGTTGATTAATAGTCCTGGTCGCATTGACCTTAACGACTTGGAGGCTTAAACTTAAGTCCACCACCTCTGGATAGAAGGATAACTTCCCTTAACTATCATGATAGAAGACCCCTTCGTACTTAACTATCATTTATACATTTGGCCAAATATGTGGTTTATGCCACCTGGCTAATCAAAACCATTAAGATCTTTTTGGAATTATATAGCTAATCATAAATTTCGAGTAAAATCGAGACGATCGCTTGAAGAGGATGAGTACATAAATATATAATTCCAAAATATTTCATTAAATGATAATAGAAAGTACAATACTTGAAATAAATAAATGAAACTAATTGTCCATGCAAGGACTAAAAGAAACAAAAATGTCCACGCAGGGACTATTGAAATAACAATGTCCATATAGGGACTAAACATAATAAAAGAAAAGACTTTACTCGTCTTCTTTCCCTTAACCAACTTGGAGAGCTTCTTGAAGAACTTATTCATCTTCTTCTCCATCTTCTCCGCTTGGTGTTGCATTTCCTTCATTCGTTCTAAGGCCTCGTTAATGGCCTCGAGTTGCGGCGGAGGTTGTGGTTGTGGTTGTGGTTGTGGCATCATAGGATACTGGTATCCATAAGTTGGATATCCAGTAGGTGGATAAGCAGGTGGGAAAGGAGATGGGTAAAGTGCGTTATGCATGACCGCTTGCATATAAGGGTCATGCGAAAGTGCTTGATAGTCTACCGGTGTAGACGGGTTAAAAGGATCATATCCAGATGTGTCTGGATATGTGGGGATTGGGTTACTATAACCCGATGGTGGTGGTTGAACCACTAGTGGTGGTGGTTGAGCCACTGGTGGTGGTGTTGGTTCCACCACTGGTGAAGCATTGGAGGGTCCCCCCATTTGTGGATCCTCTTGAATGGTTGGGTAAGGTTTGGGCAAGGGTGGCAGCAATCCCGATCGTTGGCCCGCACGTACCGACATACGTGCTCCTCTTTTTCTCCTTGGTGGTTCAGGTGGAGATTGGGGTTGGTCCACGGGTTCCATGTGGACATCTTCCTGTATGGGAGGTGGTTGAGAGTGATGGGAAGGAGTATTAGCAAAGGCTAATTGACTCCAATATTGGTCCCACTCATTAGGACCTTGATGGAATCGCTCGAGATTTCATTAGGATGCGCGTTCGATCCTGACGGTGGCATTTCCGGGTCGGAGTCTTCGTTGGTCCAACTGATTTTGGTCAGCTGGAGGTGTGTTAAAATAGTAATTAGGGTTAAATTCTTCATGGTAAGAGTGTGAATGGGAATGATGGGAATGGTGAGAATGGTGTGAATGATAGGAGTGGTAAGAATGGTAAGAATTTTGGGAATGTGGGGGCGAGTGTCTATGAGAGACAGAGTGTCTCGCTGGTTGCCAAGGAGACGAATCTCCTATTTCTTGGTAGGAATCTGAGTTGTGAGGTTTTGAAGGGATGCGGCCCGATGGTCCTCCCCTCATTGGACCTTTTCCTCTTCCACTTTGTCCTCTTACTCTTGGCGGCATTTTCGTGTTAAAAATCAAATTTCAAACAATACTAATAACCTAATAATGAGTTAAGTAATCCTAGGTCAAAGCCTAGACTCGGAAGTCTAAGGAATGTGCTTGTGTAAGTTTGATATTAAACACAAGAAGGCTAGTGTTTAATTCTCTCAAACGTTGGCTCTGATACCAACCTGTCACACCCCGAATTTCCAACCAAACACCGGTGGGCCCGGGTGGGGAATATCGTGACGTAAGTTGATATCATCGTAGTCAATTAAACACAGCATAGCGAAAGTCTTGGATTTAAATTACTATTAAAAACCAAAATGTTCAAAGTACAAAAATAATATATAGGCGGCTTGTAATGAAAGATCCACAGGTAGATCGTAAAATGTACAAAAATGTATAACAGACTTTAGTGCAGATCTAAGGATTTGCAAGATCCTCTTATATCACTACCGAGCAGCTTCCAGCCTATTTCGTATTGTACCTGCATGCTTAGTCTTTTGAAAATACGTCATCTTTCGCTGGTAAATACACCCGACTGACTCATTTTTAAAACATTTTAAAAAATTAGATTTAAGTGCATAGGGCACAAATCGTTTATAACTTGGGAAAGTCAGATTTGTAACCTTGTTAACAGCTTTACATGTTTGTCAATACATATGGGGACCAGTACAGAGACCGAGACATGATTAACGTACACACCACTTATGAACCCACGAAGGAGTTATCCCCAACTTGTGGGTAAAAATAATTTTAGCATTCGCATCTGTCGGATGTATGCCTACACCCCGTGCTTTGGTCGTGGCCATTATCTAATGTAATGAGCCAAGGATATCCAGGACACGGTCGTTAACCCCCAATGTTTAAAAAACTAATTAAAACGGAATATGCGGATTTACTAGCCACAATTCGGCATTCGATTGATCCCATTTTCGACCAAGCGATAATAATTTACCATAACCCAAGCCCATATAGGAAAATAAGCCAAGGGTATTTACCTGAGCTAGTCTTCTTTTAATTTCAATAACTCAGCCGTATATAAAAGTACTTAATTGCAGATAGCATTTACCGGAAGGCTCTAGTATGGATTATGGCATAAGCTAACCAATTAAAATGCTATCGGTCTTAATTTAAGTCATAGAGTTAGACCGATTAGCGTAATGGATCAAAAACGGTACGATACGCTAGATTAAGCGATGACCGGATAGAATGTAGTTTAAACCCAACAAGTACTTAAGA
This sequence comes from Scalesia atractyloides, assembly GCA_947069175.1. Taxonomy (NCBI): domain Eukaryota; kingdom Viridiplantae; phylum Streptophyta; class Magnoliopsida; order Asterales; family Asteraceae; genus Scalesia; species Scalesia atractyloides. Next base: position 55,615,323 of record CAMTDV010000001.1, on the reverse strand, counting down.
CTTGTATAATATGGTAACATTCTGGAATTTGAGATTAAAATGATAAGGTTAAACCTGTTTCGGTTAATTTTCGTAAACTAGTTACATATGCTTAACCGTATGCATATAAGCGATATCGGGTAACCGGATGAGTCATGAACAAGTTCTAAATGTCATTATACTTTAAATAAGTTGTAATATCAATAGGATATCAACTTACATGCCCGAAAAGGTTTTGAAACGAAATTATGCCTCATAAGGGCGTTTTGGTAATTATATGTCGTATAAAAGAAACTTGCGTGTATTCTGATGTTATGATCATAAACATTCTGGAAAAATACTTAATTTGTGATATAATATCAGTAAGATAGCACACATAAGTGTGGTTTATGGTTTAAGACCAAACTATGCATCGAAAGGGTATTTTGGTCATTTAAAAAGTATAATTTACGATATTATACTAAAACAGTTTATGATCAGAATATTAACATTATAATATGTTAATTACATTAACATATTACTAGGTATTTCATTTGCCAGTCCATTGTTGATTAAAACCATGTTTTATGTAAAAGGGCATTTTAGTCAAATTTTGACATTTTACGGAACTTGTGCATAAACTGAGATTATGATTATGATCATGTAATATAACCTCATAGGGTTATGCTACATTGCATTATGATCATAATGTGACCTTAATTCATAAGTTAACTAATCTAAGTTGGGTCAGAATCGAAAGTCAAAGCAGAAGTCAAACTTCACGACTTTCGGTTGCGAACCGACTCTAGGACTGAAATTGGCGGATCGAACATGTTCCCACATGTTCTAATAATTATTACCAACTTGTTTAAGTGTCAAAAATGTATTTATAACATGTATAAACGCAGATTATGATTTTTATGAAATCTGACCCGTTTGACTTTTTAAAACAATAACTTTGACCCGTCAATTGACCTAATAAACGTGATCCTTAGGAAGTGCCCCTTTAAGGGGTTAATACCTTCCTGATTTTGATCACTTAGCCATGTTCATTTCGAACAATGGCTGGACCATAATGGTCTTAACCAAAAGTCAAGGCATTTGTCGAATAATGCTTGACTTTTGGCTATTAAAAGCCTATAAAAAGAAAAGTACAGAGATGGAGCACTTACAGGTGACCCAAGGGAAACTTAGAACTCAAAGGGAAGCTCCCAAATTGTCAGGAACTTCCAAGAGTGTAATCGAGAGGAGAAGAAGTGAATGAGCAAGGAAATGAATGAGCTTGAGTTGCTATCTATAGTGCAAGAGGGTGTTTGAAGATGGAGCCAGGTGTTAGATGTATTCTAGGATAATCAAAAGTGTTTAGCAAGGTATCAAGAACTGCAAGAGTGTGGCAATTTGTAGGAGAGGTGGCATCTTGACAGAATTTTGTGGTTTTGACACTTTTAGTCCCTCAAGAATAGTTTTGCGGATTGTCATGAATTGTCCATTGACTTATATCCAATGACATAATGAAATAACTTGGTCTTTTCGTTCAATATGTGATGTATTGAAGAAGAAGAATAAGAGTAACCGAACATTAATGGGTGTCACACTAGGTGTTCTTATGACTTATAAGTTTTCCTAGCTTAAACGGGAAAGATACTAATACTTATTGTTTCATATGTTAAATTTACGGAACTAGTAAAGTTAAAGGTTTGGTAAAAGAGCGGAATGCTCGAGGATGGTAAATAAAAATATATCGTCTCAACCAAGAAACGTTCGGGTCTAAAGGTGGCTTAGTAAATAAAGAAATATGATAATAACAAAGTTTAGGGTCCTTTGAGTCATTTGATGGAAGTTAAAATGGTGAAAATCAAAGGCTTCAGAAGCCCGCCGTAGGCTACGGTCACTAGACCGTAGCTTACGGTCAATATAAAATCAAAATAGCAAGACCAAACCGTAGGCTACGGTTCTCAACCATAGATTACGGTTTGTTTTATGAATTTTTGAGATTTTTTAACATGTTTGAGTGGCTAGCTCATTGAGGTATGATTCCGAGGGCATGTAGACGTGTTGGTACATTACCGAACACGAATTTTACGAGGTGTTAAATCCCATGTCTAGTTACGTGACAAACCATATAGAAACGTCTTGTTAATCCTCTGGTGTAACACACTCATGATACCTTCATCGCCTAGGAATGATAGCTACCCTTTGGTGTAACACTATGATTTTGAGCATAGTAGGGTACATAGGGATGATGTATGTAGTTCCGAGCATTGTGACCAGGAATTCCGCAATTGAAGCATGTTTGTCTCTTCACGTATAAGCCATTTGGATCAGCTTGATTTGCTCTTGCAGACCCTAAAGGACAAACCGGTCCTTTTGTGCTTTATCCTTATGCACTTCTTTTGTAGACGAAGATGAATTCGGATGTCTATACTTGTCGTTTGCAGGGGTCTGTTGTGGAGATTTCTTTTGATTTTTCTTGTATTGTTCAGACTTCATATCTTGTTCAGAACTCCCACCTATCTTTCTAAACGCTTTATTAGCACGGTCAAATGCATATTTTTTTCACATTTGCCATTACTTGGCTTAACAAAATTGTTCTTCACATCACGAGCCTTTTGAGGACTATTGCTGCCCGTAGATGAGCTTGGAGAGCGTGATTTTCTTTGATGTTTAGATTTCTTCTTTCTTCGTCCTTGTCCTGCTCGTTTCGGCTCATTTTGCTTGATCTGAACCTTTACAACACTAACGCAAGGTTCAGATTTTTCAGTTTGAGTACTAGGAGTCTTCACTTCATCAGCTTTGACAGAATCGGAGAGTCCTGGTTTATCGGATGAAAGACCAGACACTTCAGTTGAATCATTAGAAGAGTCATCATCAAAATCTGCATATGAAGTAGAAGCATTAGTATTTTTCACACATGTTGTCACGCCCCCGTGTTATCCCATTCGCATCAGAGCCGGGGTGTGAACCAAATGGCATCTTCATCGCACAGCGGAATCAGACGTGATGGCTAAGGTTTCTAGTAACTGAACGCCCGCTAACTACTCGAATCCTCATGGGTTCCACTATTCCAACCGTGCCATACTTGTAATTATAACCTGAGAAAGAACATGCGAAAAATCAACATAAAGTTGGCGAGTTCATAGTTTGTTTGTTTTTGTTTCAAATGAATCATAAAACATTTGAAAGTCTTGCATTCGAAAAACCGATTTGTGGGATCAAAGTATCCCAAAGCATTTGAAATATCATGTCTGTATAACAGTATCTAAATGTTTTCCATGTTGTTTGCAAATCCATGCATATACCTGTTATATTTATAAATCGGTGATAAAATGATTTCAATCGTATCTGTAAATAAACCGGTATGAAATGTTCTCTGTTATTTTTGTAAACTGGTGTTGAAATCGCAGTATGTAGTTTTCCTATGGAATCTAAGGATCTGTCAGTGTGTAGCTAATACAACGACCTATGTGCCACAAGTAAGTAACCAAACCGAGACTTCTTTGACATTTTGGGATCACAAAAGCACTCCTAACCGGTTATCATACCATGAGTGGAGCGTGTCTCAAACTCGATGGATCTACACCTTTTGCACCTTGGTCACTATGTGATTAATGGTTACTATTGTTATTTCCCTACTTACGCAAAGTGATCTTGTTATAATCTAATCCCATAGCTACATACCAATTGTTATAAATATGTGTTATTGAGCCTAGCCCATGTTCTTTTGTGATTTTGGGCCTAGCCCGTGTCCTTTTGTGATTTTTGGGCCTAGCCCATGTTCTTTTGTCGTTGGGTCTAGCCCATGTTCTCTTGTGATTTTGGGCCTAGCCCATGTTTTCTTGTGTTTTTGGGCCTAGCCCATGTTCTTTTGTAAAATGGGGCCTCGCCCCGTAGTTGTGACTATGACAATCCCGTCACCAGTCATAAAACTCATGCATGTTTTGAAAATACGCGAGTGTTTTGTAAAACCGGTAAGTTTAGCATAAACCTTTCATAAACCATTTGTGTTCATTGAAATCTGTTTGTAACATGGTTTAGAAATATATGATTTTCGTTCCTCGAAACATTTTATGCTTTCGCAAAACTTGCATGTCTTTCCACCCCGAAAACATTTATAAAAATGTACAATGGTAAAAAGTGGGGTTGTGAACTCACCTGGATAATCCAGTGCAAAGCTAGCTTAAATGTTATTTCCATATTGTTGTCTCCACAACTTGACTTGCTAGCATGCAATCTAGTGTATTCCCAAAATGGAATAACTTGTAAGTTTCTAAGGATGACGTAGCTATACTACGTGATACCGAGCTCTACCGAATCGTTACTCATACGATTCTATGAAATTGTTATTGACTTAACTCAGTTAACCAATCTATGGATTTTCTTAGAATTGTCTTAGTTTTCGAACGACTTGAAATATATGTTTACATCTAAACATAACTATATTTCATGAAAATGATATTTAGTCGTTATGTACGTTGACCAATAATATTACGACTCTTCGTAGTTTTCGTAAGACATGTTGTATACATATTTGTCTATATATCCGTATAAATAATACGTTTCGTATTCACTCAATAGTCTGGCGTATCGTGTCGCACTTCGTTAGGCGTTGAATCGAATATAATCAATGTATATTATTGTTATAATATCATTCGAAAGTATTCGTACGTGTTCGCGTCGTCAACGTTAGAAATAAACATAAGTATATTTCTTTTATAAAAGTATTCAAAAATCTCGACGTTCGAATATATATAATTATATTCGTGTTATACGATTGCAGAATTCGAGATGTCTTTGATATACGATTTCTGAATTTCGTCGTTTGAAATACTACGCACTTTGTATTCGTCTTGTAAAAGCGTTTGGAAATTTGGCGTTTCGAAATAAATAATAACAACATACTTATTTTATACATCGTTCGAATAATTTATCGATATTTGAAATAGTTTCCGAATTCGGCGTTTGAATTACACATAAATAATTATCATTTACCTTGTAGTCGTTTGTCGTACGTTTGTTATTTTGATATCGCGTTCGTGGAAAGGTTGTCAGATCGAGATTTGAACGTTTTAATTAGCGTCGACAAAATAAATATATACTTATATTTATTTTATAATAATCGTATGAATATTGGACGTTTTATTCCTTGAAATATATCGTGTTTTAGTTTTACGGATTTACGAAAATTTCCTCTGTTTTTGGACGATCCCGACAACACAAGTTGTCGATTTATTTATCAAAACACAACCTGCAATATATACAATCAAACAATATATAAATTTTTCGTCGGTTTCGAATATTAAGTTTCTCTTTTAATTTCCGATTTATATATTTAACTAACGACGTCGGTTTGATTTTATTTAATGATTTTAAATGAGTTACGAAGTTAGATTGACTACTATATATTATTTATTTCTTTGGCGATATATAATCGTTTACGGGTCGAGTCGAGCTCGGTTTCGCGAGATGTATATATTAATATATATATACTAATATAATTAAATTTTCGCGCCATAATTAATTTTTACCGAGTCGTGGGTTGACTCATTGACCGGGCTTGAGCAGGTTTGACCCTTGACTTTTGTTGACCGCACCGAACCGAACAGAACCGAGACTGAACCTGCAACAGACATGTCAAAACTGAAACGAGACAAATCTAAATAACCAAAACTTTATTGGAACCCCAAAACCGGAACCTGAGCTGGGATCTAAACCGGAACTGAACTGAGTCCGAGACCCAAGCCTTTGAATGAACCAAAACTGATCTGAATCGTGACTGACTCGAATCGAACCCGAGCCGAAGGTGAACTGAACCGGTGTCTGGACTGAACCATCTAAAACAATCCACCAAATCGACGCTGTCGGCCGTCGATCGGAACCGAAAATCACGGACGCTCAAATATACCGCCGCGCCACCGTCGCACCACCGCCGCTGTTAGCCGAAGTACCACAGCCGACCACCACTACCTCCGCCGGCGACTCAATCGTCGCCGACCGTCGCCGCACGTCGCCGAGAACCCCACTCGTCGACCATCTCTCTCTTTCTACGCTGTCCTCTCTCTCTGATCTGACTATCTGTATGTATGCGGTATGAATGCGGAAGTGTGTGTGTTTGATATAAGATAAGTTGGGGTGTCGTGTATGGGTGTGTAACCGGGGAAGACGACCGGAGTCGCCGACCGGTGGTCACCGAAATCCGGCGACCGGATCCAAACAGGAGAGAGGGGCAGAGAGTTTTGGGTGAAGGGGGCTAGGGTTTGAGTTTCAAAATGAAGGAGATTAGGTTTAGGTTAGTTTATATATTAGGGTTTTCTAAATGGGTTGGGCCCAAGGCCCGTTATATTGAATAAGCCCAAAGCACGTATCTGAAGCCCATTTTTGAAACCGAGCATTGTGTTATGTCGTAATGCGTTAAAAAACACGAAAATGTTGTCTTTAGTCGACCGGCTGACTCGACGGTTTGTCGGTTTTGTTAAATGTTGCGCAAAATCTCTACGATCGCCATCTATAGTCCGTTTTTCAATCCGAGGGTTGTTATTTATTGAAATTTATTCATTTAGACTCGAAAACGTACTAAATTATATCAGGGGTCGGGTTTTGATGCGTAATCCGTTTGTTGCGTTAAAAATCGCGTAATTGCCCTGTTTGTCGTTTCTGATCCGTTTTTCGTTCCGGTTTCAACCACGAGTATTAAACTTTGAAAACGAAGCCAATTATATCATAATATATTAATATCGAGGCGTATCTCTAGTCCGTGGGTTCCGTTTCGTTGTCGGTGCGTCTCGATTTTTCGCGTAACCTCCGCGTTGTGCTTTGCGACGTTCAATAATCCAAATTTATCGCATAATCTTAACTGTATGATAAATACAAGTACAAAATTCCTACTTTTAGGCGTTGTCAGTATTTGTTCGGCATCAGTTCGCTTATCGTTCAAATTCGCGTTAGAGTTCCCAATTGTCGCCAAATCGCGTAACGTGAAGCAAGTAGACGTCCTTAGGCTTTCCAAAGGCCTGATCGAGTTAATTTACGTCTAATTACGCTAATTATGACAGTATTATTGTTCGTTACGCGCTTAATTACCACCGGAAATTGCCGGTTGTCACATTCTCCCCTTGTTATAAAAATTTCGTCCTCAAAATTTAAGTTATGTTATCTCCTTAGATTTTTATCATACGTAGATAAGTATTAAAAATACCCAGGTAATTAACCATGTAATCGCATCGAGACTTTTCTGGATTATATGAATACAATGATACACTACAACAACATGAACCCACTGGTTCAACTTAATGTGTTTTTAAGAATCGATGCCAAGTGAAGGAAACGTAATGACATAATCACCAATGTGACTGAGTTTACATGGGTCAAACAAATGAGAATCTCGATAATAAATTTCCAAGACGTTTACAATCTGTAAATGAATTTCATAAACAATAGAAATTTTTATACCAACGGAAATTAGCGTTGGTGGTTGTTGGATTGGTGAGACTTTGAATCAACAAGCTCAACTGAATTAGAAACATGAAGATGATCTATTAACTTTTCGAACCATAAGTTAACACTATTGAATTATAAGGATACACCTAATCACAGCTGAAGTTAAGTGTATCATTGTCTTAATACATAGTTGCATTAAGACCACTTTCAATGATTAGCCCAAGCTCCAAGTTCATACCGACGCCACAAGGCGTCATAGCCATGGAAATAATTCAAAGATAGCGGTGACCGAACAAATTCACCGTGTTTACAATTAAATGAAAGATTCAATCAAGCAAGTCTGAATATTTGTTCCAAATAAATCCCATAGGATTTTTAACTGAAAATGAAAGAACAAATAGCTAACATTTTCGATCGATAGTGGACGAACAATAAGGATCCCAAAATTTTCGACCGATGATTGAAGAATCGTTTTGAGGTACACTGTAATAGACCATAAAGTTGTGTACCGTCTTCTTAATACACGATTGTATTAAGAATATTTTAAGAAATGATCCAACAAGGGGATTTAAAATGAATAAATAATCAAGTAATTAAATCCGTACGTGAGTTGTGAAAGTGATGTCAGCGCAAGCTTCAACTAGTGTAAACTCCACCACAAGGTGTCGTAACCAATAAATGATTTAATAAAGTGCAGACTAAACCACTCTGCTATGGTTCGAAACCAATGAATTGCTTGTTGATACTACTTAGAATATGACGGCCTCAATCCATCATATGAAATCCTTGAATTGAACTTTGTATATAGTGAGCAAGTTCAAACAATTGAACTTGGTTTGAAACAATTCAACAACAAATGCACGATTCGAACAAATTCCGATATGGTTACAACGAAAACCCATGTATGCAACTTGGAAAGCAAATGAACTTTCAAGAATTCGTTGACTCCATATCAAGAAGTCAATATTGCAATAAGGCAGGTCATCTAGATCACAAAGCGAAAATTTGAACATAGCGAACCAATCTTTGAATTATTGATGAAATGACCATTCGAAGTGAAGACCCTAATGGCCTCCACATATCAAGTTAGCCACATGCATAACAAAAAAAAACATGCGTATCATGTAGATCTGTCAAGAAATTATGCAATATGCGTTCGCTAATCAAGAAAGAATTTCTGTGACACAATGACCATTATGAGGAGTAGAGGTATGCAAACCTACTCATTATATGCAAATTTGAAATTTTTCAACAAACAGAATTCGAGGACTTTACCTGGTATTTCTTGTGATGACTTATTGCTTCGTGACATTACCACCGAATGTCGTATATGGCATAATCGTCATTAATGAAGAAGGGGGAATGCGATGACATGTGACTTCTTTTACAGTGCCAATTGTTGTGATTACCATTGTAATAAGTACAGACTGTTGTGATATCTCGTTTGAACGTACCTCACCGTTGTTTCGTGTCGCTTACAGGACCACGTGATAATGTCGCATTCTGGTCGATAGTTCTCCCGCTGACGGGATTAGCATCGTTGTCGAAATGTCGTGTTTCCTCAAGGTCGCGCCTTGAAGGTCGTATGTGATGTACCTTAACATCCGTTGTCGTATCGTTTAAGTTTCACGTATATTTGCGCACTAGTGTTTAGTTTCGCGTAGGCTACCTGCTCAGGTAAATAAAATAGTATCGACAATATATGTATATAATGGTGTTTGCTCGAGTTAACAGTCGCAGTTCCTACGTGATGACCTTTAATGGATATTGACATAAGCTTTCCAAAGGTCTAAATGCATGTTGCCAAAACTCTCAAAGTTTTGCTTACGGTATGTAATGTTCTCGTGTACCGTGTATCAAATACACTTGTGTATGATTAAAATCATAACGTTGAATTATTGTTTTCGGCCACGGTTAGAACCCATATTCTTGTGATAGGCGTTTTGTATGTATTCAAGTCTTAATGATCTAATGTCCCTAAAGGAACGTGAGGTTAAAGCCAAGGTATCTCCACAGAAACCTATCTATTATCATAGCCAAGGTATGTTGGCAACACAAGGTTCACGCTCATAATGTAATGGGGAACTGCTCAACGCTCATAATGTAATGGGGAGCGGCGGCCTATGATATTGCATGTACTGAAAATAATAAATGTCTGTGCGATCAAGGCTCAATCAAACGGAGCCGATCGTATGTTGGCAACGCCAGGTTCATGCTCATAATGTAATGGGGAACTGCTCAACGCTCATAATGTAATGGGGAGCGGTGGCCTATGATATTGCATGTACTGAAAATAATAAATTAAATCTAAACAATAACCACACAAACAGTTGATACAAGCTGAATACACATTTATTCATGATATGATGTATGCACAATGATTTAAATATAATAAATGGTAAGACACATTATACAACCCAAAAACGTGATTAAAAACGGGGAATTTGTAGAGATTCACTCACATTGGGTGCGTTTGGTTGGAGATGATGAGATGCGCACGAGTTGAAGGATTGATCGACGAGGAATAACTAACCTAATTAATAACGAAAAGTAAGGTAAATAAATGGATTTTATTAACAATTTTAATAGTATTTTTGGATATATTTTTGTGAGTTTAAGGCTATTTCTAACTTTAAAAATGTTATTTTAAGTATTTTTAATTGATTTTTAATTTAAATAAATAAATAAAAATAATAAAAAAATATTGACTTTTGACCGTTGACCATAAACGTTGACTGTTTGACCATAAGCGTTGACTGTTTGACCGGTTTTATTGTGTGTATGTATGCACCAGGCAGGACTCGAACCCGAGACCTCCCGTACTCGTGCACGCAGCTCTACCAACTGAGCTACGTGTCTAACCCGAAATATTTCTGTTTTTAATTATATTTATACACTAATTAAGTTAATCCGAAAATCATTTATTTTAAAAATATTTTAATGTATCGACTCGGTGCTCTCCACAGGTCTCGAACCCGGGACCTGTGGTTTAGTTTGGCACACAGTCCACCGCTGGACTGTGTGTCTAACTTGGTAAATATTCTGGTTTTTATTATACTTAACATCTTACTGAGTTAACCCGGTTCAGTTTCTAAAAAAAAAACATTTTTATTACAGAGGTTAAGGTTGTGATAGGAATCGAACTCGCGTCGTGTGCATAATGTTTGCACACAGTCCACCGCTGGACTGTGTGTCTAACCAGTTCATAATATCGATTTTAATTAATCTTATAACATACACAACTTCGTCTTCTTTGATCAAACACAGACATTGATTAATTAACTGTTACTTGTTAAATTAATTTAACGAACATTATGAGCAATCGTAATGTAATGAACAGAAAAAGGTTTGGGGATTGATTGTACCGAACGGATCGTCTTTCTTCAGAAGTCCGGCAAAGATCGTCGGCTCTGTTTTGGGAATTCCTTCTGTTCGGATTCAATAATCAGTTTGGATGAATTAGATGTGAAATTGAACTACTAAGTAACGATTATCAGTAGGTTACATGATCATACCGGTTAACAGCGAGATTCTGAAACTTTCAGAAGTTTTCCGGCGAAAAACAGAAAATCCGGCAATGTCGTCTGGGGTTGATTCTGGGTGATGGAGTGATGTTAGAATTTGTCTAATAATGGAATGAAACAGAAAATCGAGGTGTTTACCGTGTAGATATGAGTCTCGGTTTTCCGGCGACTTTCAGAGAATTCCGGCGAGTGAAATTTCTTGCGACAAAGATTCTTCAGAGGTTTAAGGTGAGTGGGGGTGACGTCAGTATGAGCTCCAAGATCTTATGTTTGGGTAAACAGACGGAATGGAACGAACTCGGTTTTCCGACGATAATTTCCGGTTATTTTACAGAGAATTCCGGCGACTGCGGCGAGGTTTTCTGAGCGAAAAGAAAAGTGTAATCTTAATAAACTCGCGAGCTCACTGATGAATAAAGTATAACTCATGTTTAAGTGTATTTCCGGTTTCGAATTCAACACTTTTCGGTTACGGTCCGATGATTTGAATGAGTGCCATTAAGGTCTTTCAGTTATAACCGACGTGGGTGTAAACGTATCCGTTATGACAAAAGAAAACGTTACAGATTGAAGATTTCGTCGGGATTTCCGGCATCAGTGACTTGAGTGACCGAATTCGACTTCAGTTTTTATTATATGTATTAATTGAATCAATATGTAAACGAAAATCACAAGTGGCGGAGCGGTTGGAGGGATGAGAGTTAAGACTTTGAATGATGCTCGGCTGACCCGGGTTCGAAACCCGGCTTCAGCATTTCATTTTTAATTCACTATTTTTAATACATTTTCAAATATAAATTTTATATTCTAATATACTTATTAATTATGTATCGTTTAAAATTAATTTGAGCATTAAATATGCAACGAAATTTTTTAACTGGTTGTTCGGTTAATAAACGAAGCGGGTTCGGTAAATCCGGTTTTTTGACGGATGTTACAGTATCCCCTACTTTTAGAAATTTCGTCCCGAAATTTAAGTAGTGGCATGTTTTGACTCACAAGAATGGTGTTTTAATTTAACAATTACATACTTATAAGAGAGTAAGAGTTTAGATTTTGTTTGAGGCGGTAACGTTCCTTGTAAGGGTTGAATACCCTGCTACAGGAATCGCTTTTTGATGCCTAAGATAATGAATATTGATAAACAGAGTTGATTGACTAAATATGATTTCATGCGCAAGAGTTTTGATATGTTTGGAAAGATAAGGTTATATCCTAAAACAAAACTTCTAATACTAAAACCTACATGGAACTTCTCATAACCGCCTGAAAATGCCTCTGATCCTTTGGCAAGAATACTTATATATAGGAAGTACCAGCGGCATATCCACCATATTCTTGTCAAATTTTCATTGGTTTTATCAGTAAGTTATGATTGGTTCTATGGTGTGACTCTAGAACATAAATAAACACAACAACCAATGTCCGAGTCATAATTCTGATAGTATACATGTTTGAATGGTGACACGATCCAATTTCTTTAAATGATGAGATGATATGAATGCTAAATCAGTGAGTATAGAACTTCAACCAAGACATTACTAAATCCTACATGGAAACTTCTCATAACCGCCTGACAATGCCTCTGATCCTTTGACAAGAATACTTATATATAGGAAGTACCAGCGGCGTATCCACCATATTCTCGTCAAATTTTCATTGGTTTTATCAGTAAGTTATGATTAGTCCTATGTGACTCTAAAACATAAACAAACACAATCAACCAAAGCGTGGGTCTTAATTCTGATAGTATACATGTTTGAATGATGACAGTACCTCTCTCGTTTGTTATGATGGAGAGGTTAGTCTATGTAGAAGTGAGGCACAGCTCAACTTCTTTAAATGTTGAGATTGTAATACGTTGAGATGTATGACGATATGAATGTTAAATCAATGAGTATAAAAACAAAACTGGAATAGTAATTCGCATTAAGATCCTTGGAAAAATTTCCAATTTATAATTGAGACATGTGAAAATTAAGATATCATAAAGAAAAACATAAAACTAAGCGGTTGGAGTAAAATCTTGATTTTTGGCGAAGGAGACTAGTTGGATGGTTCATTTGGGCCGTCATTATCTTCAATAGGATTTGAGTTGATGTTGAAAACTCTTCCTCTTGCTGGTGGCCTAGTGGTTGGGTTTTCTTGGTTTGCTTGGTTAACTGGGTTTGCTTGAGCTTGGGCGTGTATGATGTTAACTAATCGAGGGCACGTGTTTCTATAATGGGTAGGGTCGCCACAATTAAAACAAGCTCGAACATAAGGTAACATGGGGTATTGGGGTTGTTGATATGTTTGGATCATGTTTTGAGTAGGGGGTGAGGTTTGATTTTGAGGGGTGCGGCAAACCTTGCTCAAATGACCATAGCGTCCACAATTCGCACATAGTCGACAAAGTAAGGTAGATGGATGGTGATAAAAACAGGTGTTACATTGAGGGTGAGGTCCAAGGTAAGGTTTCTTATTTGGGTAAGTTGAGTTGGGTGCTACTTGAGTGATTGGGATAGCTTGGAGGGGTACGACTTGTGAGACTGGTTGATTGCGTTGGGTGACAGCAAAAAGTTTCCCATCTCATTTTCTTTTGGAAATGGGTTGAGAAGGGGATTCGGTTGGGTGGAGTTTGAAGTTTCAGTTGATGCTTTATCTCTCTTCTTCTCCTCCTTGAAGTCTTTATTCCGTATACGGTTCTCGGTGAGCTCTGTAGCTAACTCCATTGCTGCTTCCAAAGTTGCAGGTGTGGTACTTATTACAGAGTCTTGAATTTTTGAAGGAAGACCTCGAATGTAGTGCTCGATCAAACGGTAGAGGGGAGTGAACAAGTTGGGAACCATTTGATTTAACTCGAGGAATCTCTTGTTGTATGTGGTGTGGTCGCCTTCCTCTTGTTTCAACGAATAGAACTCATTCTCTAATTTCTTGATTTCGCTCCTTGGGCAAAACCGTCTTGTCATGATTTCCTTCAATTCTTCCCAAGTCAAAGTCATAGTATCTTCAACACCTCGTTTGGCCTTCTCTGTATTCCACCAAGTAAGTGCTATTCCAAATAAACGACCAGTAGCATATCGCACTTTGCGATCATCGGGGCAATCGCAATTTAGAAAAATGTTTTCCATTTCTTCAAACCAATAGAGAAGAGCGGTGACACCTTCAGTCCCTTAGTATTTTGTAGGTCGCAGGATTTGAAATGCTTGTAGGTGCATTTAGTGGTATTTGGGGGAGGGTTGACAACATTTTGAACTTCTTGATTGACGGGATTAGCGGTAAGGGCTTGTTGGACTTGAACTACAATGTTGGGTATTACGGCAGCCATTTGTTGAGCGATTTGGGCAGCCATACGCTCGCGAGCTTTTCCTGCTCTCATCTTCCTACGAGCGGAATTACAAGACATCTACAAGGAATACATATGAAGAGTATGAGTTGGATGTTTTTGGGATCATGTGTCGTGTTTAGGAATGAACATTCATAAAATAAACATAGCATAATAAATCTACTACATCCATAGGATGTCTTGGGCTTTGCTCGTAATTGGGCCTTGCATGCCGCCATACTTCACCTTCGTAATCATGTGGGCCCCCATGATTACCGGGTTTTTCATATGGTTCGCATGTGTTTGCCTGGTTACGTACACTAAAACCCAGAGAAAATCGAGAAATATGTATGTAACGTATGATATTCGGAATGTATCCAGGTGTGGACACGGTGACACCTCAAAGTGGGGTTAGTTCGAACGACGTTTGGTGTGGCATGCTTTGGCCTAATAGGTCCTTCGTACTCTCATCGTTAGTCCCCAGGTAGGCAAACTGGTCCGTTATTTTGGATTTATACGAATGCCAACCTACACAGGACGTTCCGACTACCGGTACTTGTACCCTTACAGTTACTACATGCCTGTCGCAGAACTCACTTTGATGAGATTTGAAAAATGAAAAATGCGACAAAATCTTGAATAACGGAAGTATGAAGATGAATTGAATATGTGAACATTGAAATATGTATGATGAATATGTATGTAAGTATGTATGTTTGACTGTAAGTATAATTCATTATGTATCACAAAATGATATTGGAAGTGTTTGCATGCATTTGTATATGAAATAAATATGAAAGAAATAAACATCATGAGTTTGCATTTAACCACATAAACAATTTAAAATCTAATCAACTATAGTATAGGCTCTAAGGGTCTATTAACCTATCCTATATCCCAATAGTCATGGCTCTGATACCAATCTGTCACACCACGACCCGTAGCGGAAAAGGTGATCGGGGCATGATTGAGTTTTCATCAAAGCTCGTGACACTTATTAATACGTTTCATATTTATTATCACAATTTTAAAGTAGATCTCACAATCATATCATACAAGTTCAACATGTCCTATACATTTTTCTAGGCTTCATTATTTTTCTTCTAAGGCACTTTCCTATGTTTTCCATGCTTCATCCTGTTCACCTGTATCATATGTAAAAATGGTTTTTGGATCAACAAAAAGCTGGCGAGTGAACCTTGTTAGAAAACATTTATTATTTATTTCTTATTGTGTTTAATATGGAAAAATTGTGCAATATGAACAAACGTAAATAAACATACAATAACAACAAATAGCATACAATAACAAACCAATAGCATACGATATCAAACAACAACAAACAATAACATACATTAACAAACCAATAGCATACAATAACATATCAACTTGCATGAATATATAATATGAATGAAACTGTATATGTTGGCAACGTCACGTTCACGCTCATAATGTAATGGGGAACGGACGGCCTACGATAAATGTATGTACTGAAAATGATAAATGTATGTGCGATCAAGGCTCAATCAAACGGAGCGGATCGTATGTTGGCAACGCTAGGTTCACGCTCATAATGTAATGGGGAACTTCTCAACGCTCATAATGTAATGGGGAGCGGCGGCCTATGATATTGCATGTACTGAAAATAATAAATGTCTGTGCGATCAAGGCTCAATCAAACAGAGCCGATCGTATGTTGGCAACGCCAGGTTCACGCTCATAATGTAATGGGGAACTGCTCAACGCTCATAATGTAATGGGGAGCGGCGGCCTATGATATTGCATGTACTGAAAATAATAAATTAAATCTAAACAATAACCACCCAAACAGTTGATACAAGCTGAATACACATTTATTCATGATATGATGTATGCACAATGATTTAAATATAATAAATTGTAAGACACATGATACACCCCAAAAACGTGATTAAAAACGGGGAATTTGTAGAGATTCACTCACATTGGGTGCGTTTGGTTGGAGATAATGAGATGCGCACGAATTGGAAGGATTGATCGACGAGGAATAACTAACCTAATTAATAACAAAAAGTAAGGTAAATAAATGGATTTTATTAACAATTTTAATAGTATTTTTGGATATATTTTTGTGAGTTTAAGGCTATTTTCTAACTTTAAAAATGTTATTTTTAAGTATTTTTAATTGATTTTTAATTTAAATAAATAAATAAAAATAATAAAAAATATTGACTATTGACCGTTGACCATAAACGTTGACTGTTTGACCATAAGGGTTGACTGTTTGACCGGTTTTATTGTGTGTATGTATGCACCGGGCAGGACTCGAACCCGAGACTTCCCGTACGCGTGCACGCAGCTCTGCCAACTGAGCTACGTGTCTAACCCGAAATATTTCTGTTTTTAATTATATTTATACACTAATTAAGTTAATCCGAAAATCATTTACTTTAAAAAGATTTTAATGTATCGACTCGGTGCTCTCCACAGGTCTCGAACCCGGGACCTGTGGTTTAGTTTGGCACACAGTCCACCGCTGGACTGTGTGTCTAACTTGGTAAATATTCTGGTTTTTATTATACTTAACATCTTACTGAGTTAACCCGGTTCGGTTTCTAAAAAAAAACATTTTTATTACAGAGGTTAAGGTTGTGATAGGAATCGAACTCGCGTCGTGTGCATAATGTTTGCACACAGTCCACCGCTGGACTGTATGTCTAACCCGTTCATAATATCGATTTTAATTAATCTTATAACATACACAACTTCGTCTTCTTTGATAAAAACACAGACATCGATTAATTAACTGTTACTTGTTAAATTAATTTAACGAACATTATGAGCAATCGTAATGTAATGAACAGAAAAAGGTTTGGGGATTGATTGTACCGAACGAATCGTCTTTCTTCAGAAGTCCGGCAAAGATCGTCGGCTCTGTTTTGGGAATTCCTTCTGTTCGGATTCAATAATCAGTTTGGATGAATTAGATGTGAAATTGAACTACTAAGTAACGATTATCAGTAGGTTACATGATCATACCGGTTAACAGCGAGATTCTGAAACTTTCAGAAGTTTTCCGGCGAAAAACAGAAAATCCGGCAATGTCGTATGGGGTTGATTCTGGGTGATGGAGTGATGTTAGAATTTGTCTAATAATGGAATGAAACAGAAAATCGAGGTGTTTACCGTGTAGATATGAGTCTCGGTTTTCCGGCGACTTTCAGAGAATTCCGGCGAGTGAAATTTCTTGCGACAAAGATTCTTCAGAGGTTTAAGGTGAGTGGGGGTGACGTCAGTATGAGCTCCAAGATCTTATGTTTGGGTAAACAGACGGAATGGAACGAACTCGGTTTTCCGACGATAATTTCCGGTTATTTTACAGAGAATTCCGGCGACTGCGGCGAGGTTTTCTGAGCGAAAAGAAAAGTGTAATCTTAATAAACTCGCGAGCTCACTGATGAATAAAGTATAACTCATGTTTAAGTGTATTTCCGGTTTCGAATTCAACACTTTTCGGTTACGGTCCGATGATTTGAATGAGTGCCATTAAGGTCTTTCAGTTATAACCGACGTGGGTGTAAACGTATCCGTTATGACAAAAGAAAACGTTACAGATTGAAGATTTCGTCGGGATTTCCGGCATCAGTGACTTGAGTGACCGAATTCGACTTCAGTTTTTATTATATGTATTAATTGAATCAATATGTAAACAAAAATCACAAGTGGCGGAGCGGTTGGAGGGATGAGAGTTAAGACTTTGAATGATGCTCGGCTGACCCGGGTTCGAAACCCGGCTTCAGCATTTCATTTTTAATTCACTATTTTTAATACATTTTCAAATATAAATTTTATATTCTAATATACTTATTAATTATGTATCGTTTAAAATTAATTTGAGCATTAAATATGCAACGAAATTTTTTAACTGGTTGTTCGGTTAATAAACGAAGCGGGTTCGGTAAATCCGGTTTTTTTACGGATGTTACACTCTACGTTGTCCTCTCTCTCTCTGATCAGACTATCTGTATGTATGTGGTACGAATGTGGGTGTGGGTGTGTGTTTGATATAAGAGAATGTGGGGGTGTCGTGTATGGGCGTATAACCGGGGAAGACGACCGGAGTCGCCGACCGGTGGTCACCGTAATCCGGCGACCGGATCTGAACAGGAGAGAGAGGCAGAGAGTTTTGGGTGAAGGGGGCTAGGGTTTGAGTTTCAAAATGAAGGAGATTAGGTTTAGGTTAGTTTATAGATTAGGGTTTTCTAAACGGGTTAGGCCCAAGGCTCGTTATCGTGAATAAGCCCAAAGCACGTATCTGAAGCCCATTTTTGAAACCGAGCATTGTGTTATGTCGTAATGCGTTCAAAAACACGAAAATGTTGTCTTTAGTCGACCGGTTGACGCGATGATTTGTCGGTTTCGTTAAAAGTTGCGTAAAATCTCTACGATCGCCATCTATAGTCCATTTTTCGATCCGAGTGTTGTTATTTTGTCGAAATTTATTCATTTAGACTCGAAAACGTATTAAATTATATCGGGGGTCGGGTTTTGACGCGTAATCCGTTCGTTGCGTTAAAAATCGCGTAATTGCCTTTTTTTTCGTTTCTGATCCGTTTTCCGTTCCGGTTTCAACCACGAGTATTAAACTTTGAAAACGAAGCCAATTATATCATAATATATTAATATCGAGGTGTATCTCTAGTCCGTGGCTTCCGTTTCTTTGTCGGTGCGTCTCGATTTTTCGCGTAACCTCTGCGTTGTGCTTTGCGACGTTCAACGATCCAAATTTATCGCATAATCTTAACTGTATGATAAATACAAGTACAAAATTCGTATTTTTAGGCGTTGTCAGTATTTGTTCGGCATCAGTTCGCTTATCGTTCAAATTCGCGTTAGAGTTCCCGATTGTCGCCAAATCGCGTAACGTGAAGCAAGTAGACGTCCCTAGGCTTTCCAAAGGGCTGATCGAGTTAATTTACGTCTAATTACGCTAATTATGACAGTATTACTGTTTGTTACGCGCTTAATTACCACCGGAAATTGTCGGTTGTCACACATGTTTGCTTCATTTTAATATTATCAGGTTTAGAAGACTCCTGCGTATCGGATGTATAATCACTGTGTTTGCCATACACCATATGTTGTGCGTTTTCAAGCTCTTCCTTGGTGTCAGGCATTCTCGTGTAATTGTGATTATTTGGTGAGGCAACCTGAGTGTATCCCAAGCCCTTCTACTTGTTCCTTTTGTATGCCAGTTGCACATTGCACACTTCTTGAACTACCTTGCTGGATCTATCAAACTTTTTTATGTTTAATTCATTTTGTTGATACTTGCTAGTCAGGAGCTCTAGCTCAGCTCTCACACACTCAAGTTCCATCTTTTTGACATTGAGTTTATTTTTATAATCATGGACCCAACATTGTTGTTGATTAAGATCCAAGCGAAACTGAGCTATATCCTTCTTTTGTGCTTCAACCTTTTCAGTAAGCAACTTGTTGCTTTGTCTAAGGCTGATGCACTGAGCCATTGCATTGTTGTAATCATTAGCTATAATAGAATTGAGTGCCCTGATTTGTGCAACCTTATTCCTGCAATGTTCAGTACATAAAAGATAGTTGACCGTGTCAATTAGTGATTTTGGTTTGTTAGTCTGAGTTTGGGCTTTGGGTGCTGGGCTATTGACTGCAGCTTGCTGGACTTGAGGTTTCAGTTTGGCCACTTCATCGAGATGAGGTTCTGTTGATTGTAGAGCATTCACATCAGATGATGCAGCAGCCACAGTTGAAGGTGAGGGAATCTGAGTAGTGTTGGGATCAGTAGCAAGTGACGAAGCATCAACAAACTTCTAATAGTATGACATAGACGACGATGTGTTTTCATTAGTCTGACTCCTCTGCTTGTCCTTCTGAACATATTCATTGATAACCTCAACATGATAGTCCTATGTCTAGTTACATGGCAAACCATATAGAAACGTCTTGTTGATCCTACCACGTGTCATGTTTAAACCCGTCAAAGCTTATCATCAAAACAAACAAACCTTCCCCCCTTTTATATGAAAACTATAATGATTATTTAGTATTATTATTACGATTATTATTATTTAAATAAAACCTAAATGTGATATTATTGTTATTATAGAATCCCAAACGTCAACTCAAGGAAAGCTTAACCCTTTCCCGACACCATATAATCGTCAAAAAGGTCTTATGTCTTCTCTGTTGTATATGATCACACACCAGTCACTTTTAAACCCTTCTTTCCTGACAGTAGCAAATGTCACAAAAATTTTGTATCCTTTTCTTTTCAAATAACTCAGCCGTCAGACTTATACCAATCTCCTATCTATATTCTATGACAACCACAACAACTGTTGCTAATAAGATGGACACCAATAACAGTGAGATTATAGCAGATGTTTGGAGATGAATATAACCGGCAGGATGTGTGATGAGTCGTAGGATGATGTGACGTTGTGAAGGATGATAATCTGGCTGTGGTGACAATGTCGAAAATCAAAATCACAAACAGTGGTGATCCGAGGGTAGAGGGTGGTGAATGACGGGTGATGAGTGCAAGGTAGTGAATGGTGTGTGAAAATGATGGTTACCGGAGGTGTAATTGTGGTCCGATGAAGATGGTTGGTAAAGGTTATCGTCGGAGGTGATGATGGTGGTTGATCGATGGAGGCGGAGAAGGTGAACAATGAAGGTGGTGATTCAGGTGACATTATAGGGATCGGAGAAGATGATGAAGGTTAGAAGTGATGGAGGTGATCGGAGATGGAATGACGGCAGGTCGGAGAGGACGTGATGTTATTCGAAACAATGTTTCGAAAAGGTTTGATCCGTAAAGATGATGTTTCAGATGAGTTCGGAAAGATGTATCCGAAAGGTATTTCGGAAAGCTTTATTTGAAACGTATTTCGAAACAGAGAAGAGATGATGATGATGATGATGACCATAACGGTGGTGCGTGAAGGTGACCGGGTGATAGAAAGATGATGGAGAACGGAGGAGGTGATGATCAGTGTCTGTTGCAGTTTCGGATGACTTCTGACGGTTTCGGATAAGCGGTGCTGGAGGATGGTACGGTAGTTGATGAGATCGTAGATAGATGGTGTTTATGTTATGTGTCGTCACTGATGATGGTGATGCTCAGGGGTGGTGTGTGCAAGGTGAATGATGGTTAACGGTGGTGGGTGCACGATGTTCGTAGACCGTGATTAACGATGATTATGGAGAGGTGATGGAACAAGAAATAACGATGATTATGGTGAAGAACGGTGAGGAGGGTGAACGTTGTTGGAACTGCACGATGAAGTGATTGGAGGTTGACGGAAGAGGTCCTTGGAGGTGAAGAAGATGACCGGAGATGAGTGTGTTGGAGATGAGGTGTTGCGTTTCGGATAAAATGATGGAGGATGATAATGATTTCGGATAAGAATATAATATGTTTCGGATAAAAGTATGAAGTCATTTTGAATTTCGAATAATTGGAGGTTGTTTGTTATATGTTTCGGATGAAACTCAAAGTCTATTTCGAATAAAAATGATGTAAGACCAACTTATTTCGGATGGCTGATATGATGTAATTCTAATGTGATGATTTGTTGATGATGATAATTCAGATAAAGATTTTTTAATTCATAGACTTTTTAAAATAAAAATATTATCATATCTTTTAAAGATGTGATAAAATCTCTTTTTAACAGCTTTCAAACAGATCTAAGAAATAAAAATTATTATTTTTTAAAGAATATCGAATGAACATGATGAAGAACACGAAGAACACCAACCTAAAAATTACTGGAAAACTTGAATGTTTTATAAGAAACCGAGCCTAGAAACAGGTTCTGAAAGCTCTGATACCAATTGTAAGTCCTGAATAATCCGGATCTAACAACTATATCAAACAATCACCAAGGATGGGCGGAATCCAAATTTAGAAAACCGAAAAATAAGAGAAACGAGATGAACAAGAATAACACTGATTCACTTCAAACTTGCATACGATTCTATTACTATGAAATAGCAAAACCGTCTGATACAAGTTATTCACTTCTCTCTCTCTAGTAATTCTTTCTAATGGAGGCTACTTCTCTATAGGCTTAACCTTAAAAATGCTATAACACTAGCTTATATACCTAGGGTAAACCCAGGCCCCTCATGGGTTCCCCTTGGGCTTGCCTGGCCCACATGGCCTTAGGCATGTCCCAAATGACCTAAACAGGTCCAAACTTAATACAAACTAACCCAACTAAATCACAGTTTGCTACCGTAGCCCGTTGGGTATATTTTTGATGTGTCAGTCTCACACTTCTAGGACCTAACAATATCACATTACCAATATTAAAAATGCACATGTGCATCATTATGGATAATCATGTTATAACGTGGTTTGGTGCAAAAGGTTTGTGATTTTGAATGATGAAGTAGGCCCAAATAAATGTTTTATGGTTAGTTATATCTAGTGAGTAATGACTTGGTTATATCTGTCACTTTATGATGTAATATGTTGTTTGGATGGTATGAAGGGTGTTGATGTACATGTGCATAAAGTGAAAATATTATACATATTGGTAATGGTATTGTATTGTGGATGATAGGAGGTAATGGTAGTGTATTATGGATTGTATGATAGATGAAAGGGAAAGTGTATCCAAAGTAGTGTACCAAAAACACGTTATATCATGTTCATAGATACAGATGCACATGTGCATTTCTAATATTGGTTATGTAAAAAGTGGTGTATGACCGATGGTAATGTAAATGAAAGTCCAAATGTCTAATATTAGTAATGTATTAAGGAATTTGTCAAAGAAATGATACATATGCACATGTGCATCGATAATTGTTACTCGAATTTTTTTTAGTGACGAAATATAGCGATTTTTTTAAATATTAAAAAATTGTGTGTTTTTTAGATATTTTTTTAGGTATTTTTGGTTGTGTTCATATTGGTTCTCGCAATAAATGATGGTTCCTAACGGATCCTTCTCCTATATATACATATGTATATACATACATACATACATACATATATATATATATATATATATAGGGTGAGGTTATTATGAGAAAATTTAAAAGTATGAGAAGCATAAGAAAGAATCTAAACCATTAGATATTTAATCTAATGGTTGAGATCATAGTGGCAATTCTGTAAATAATGTTGACTATGAAACTAACTAATTTTCTAGATTAAGGGTATAAAGGTAGACTTAATATTTTTAAATTAAGAAACTAATATTAATACACATGCAAAGTTCCCCCCTTCTTTTTTAAACATCAATAACTTTTTATGCGTAACTCTTTTTAAAAAAATTATATCATAATAACGAGTGTTTTGTATCGTTAATATGAGTACCATATTAATATATTTATGTAGAGTTATTTCTGTTTTTATATATCTAGGGTGTTATTTCCGTTTTGATTTTGATTAAAGTGTTGATTGGTGTTTATTTATAGTGTTATTTCTGTTATATTCAATGTTAGGGTGTTCTTTATAAGATGTGTGCCTTCAATATAAATGTTGTGGTGTTTTATGAGTTATGCTGTTATTTTTGTTATATTTCTGTTCTTTATAAGATGTATGCCTTGAATATATATGATGTGGTGTTTTTATAAGTTAGGGTGTTTTTATGAGTTAGGGTGTTTTTATGAGTTATATTTCTGTTCTTTATAAGATGTATGCCTTCAATATACATGTTGTGGTGTTTTTATGAGTTAGGGTGTTATTTCAAATTCGAAATTCCCTACAATAACTGCCAAAAATCAGTTTCATATATTCATTCCATAATTAGCTTTTATTAGTTAAATTACACTAATACCCTTAAATTACCAAAATAAAAAAGGACACATGTCACCTCCATAATCTTTCTTATCCTTCTCACACTTTTAAATAAACAACTTAATTTATTTAGAAACTCATTTGTATATTTTGTAAACTTTACATTATAAATATTCATCCATATTCATAATGGTATAATGTCGGGAAAGCTCCTAACATTCCACAAGGTGATGTATCTCTATTCTCACCCGGATCTCTTAGGATCTAGAAAACCATGGTGACACGAGACATACCATGTGAATAATATAAATCTATAATAACTAATCAATAAAATTAGTTGTGACTTTATTATGTTATGTTCTGTATTTCGTATTATATATTTTTAGGGTAGTTTTCGTCATTTGGAGATCCCTCTTTCAACGTACGCTTATTTTAAGTGTAGGTCCACTTGGAGGATTAAGATTAACCTACTTCCCTGTTTATACAACACACATACGAGTGCGGAGGCCTCATAAGTATGCAAACCAAAGCAAAGTAAGAAACACAAGATAACCAAAGATTCAATATCTTGATTAACAGAAGAGAACTAGTACAAACACATACAAACAATGTTCATACAGACTCATGAAATACTCTCTATGTTCTTGTGCTTCAGTGTCTCTCTCTCTAGCTTGTTCAATGATGTCTCACGTCTCTTACACATTACTCTGAGAAGTGCATGTCTGTTTATATAGTGCCCACACCTAGCAACAGTACGAAGAATGTTGTTTGTCATACGAAACCCTATCAGACACGAAGAACCTTCTCCAAAAGATGCTCGCACGAACTACCAATGGCTCGTACGAACATGACTGGCTCGTACGAAGCAAGCAAGGTGTTTGTTACATGAGCCACTCGTACGAATGGAATGTGGCTCGTATGAGCAACATCTTGCTCATACGTAGCATCTCTCAATCATACTTGTATGTGTTCTCTGGAGAACGTGCCAACAGACATGACGTACACAAGACTTAACAGTGTGCACACATGCAACTGTTTTACACAGACAAACTAATCGTCGTAGTAAATCAAGATAGGAGGATATCTCGATTTGGTCGACACCACCAAACTATACAGACACAATAAACGATGACCGTACAATTACAAACGTAACTAAGAACAAGCGACAGACACAAAAGTGTATCAACAAACTCCCCCTTGGTTGTTGCTTGGTCTTCAGTCTTCATTCCAAATTGCCTGTTGTATCAACAAACTCTCCCTGAAAATTTTCAATCCAATGTTGATTGATAAACAGGTCTTCAATACTTTCCAAAAACATCAAACCTTTCATGTTTCCTCTTGAGTGTCACTGGAGGCAACTGGATCGATCACGATCTGCAATACATTAGACTCTACAACTGGAGTTAAAGCAGAAACTTTTGGTTGCGAGGATGAGGCTGAAGCATCATGATTGCAAGGGTCTTCATTATCTTGATCACGTTTACGTTTGATCTCCTGTGCTCTAAATCTCTCATTCCACAGAATGTTCACTCGCTTTCTGCTCATTTCAAACACGTCTTTAATACCATTAAAGCTTTCAACCAGTGTAGCATTACGATAATGATACCATTCTCTCAAGTTGTTATGTTTCGCAGTTAATGTTTCGGCAGATCGTTTTACAGCCGCACTATGTTCTTGCAGCCTATTTATCTCAATCCCCCGAGAGTTATTTCACACCTTGACCCGCAGCGGAAATAAAAGTCGGGCATAATTGGGTTATCATCAAAGCTCATGACATTTACTAAAATTAAGTTTCATATTTATAATTTGAAATTTAAGAACAAATATCCAAACACAAAGAAACATACAAACACAAGAAATATTGTTTTAAACAAGACACTTTTTATTCATCTTCTAAGGCCAATCCTAAGTGTTCCTCTCTTCAACCTGTCCACCTGTATCATGTGTAAAGAAAAGTTTGGTTCAACAAAAATTGGTGAGTGAATCTAAGTTAAACATTTAAACAGTTTGTTATATTAGTTATTCAACAAAAAATGTGCATGGACCATAAGTGAGCATATGTATATATATAAATAAATCACAAACCACATAATATCAACAATGAACGTATGAACATGATGATGATGAACTTGAGATCAAGGCTCAATCAAACGGAGCCGATCTAATGAGGCACCTGATGCTCAACTCGTATCCTATGAGGAACTTATGGGCCTTAAATGAATGATGCACTGAAATGATAAAATGTAACCACACATGACCACACAAACAGATACACATTAGATCACATAATGGTGTTAGCACAAGTGTTTCAGTAAATAAAATATGTAACGACACATGACACACCCCAAAACATGTTTAAAAAGGGAATTTGTAAGGATTCACTCACAGTGGGTGCGTTTCCTTGTTTGATGATGAATGCGCACGAATTAAGGATTTAACCAACGAATGAAAACTAACCTAAATAATAACGCAACAATTTGATAAATAAATAAAGTTAATATTTTAATTTATATATTTTTATTAGATTTTTAGGTTATTTTTGTGGTATTTATTGGGATTTTTAAACCTATGAAATCTTGTTTTTAAGTGTTTTTAATTGACTTTTTAAATAAAAAATATATAAAAATAATATAAAATATTAAAAAAATCTTGTCAGACCTGACATTGGTCTGACCGGTTCGATGGCGATATTGGTAGCGTGTGTGAGGTTCGAACTTGTGACCTCCCGTATACGTGCACGCAACTCTTCAATTGAGCTATGTGTCTAACCTTAAGTTATCTGATTTTAATTATTCTTAGAGACTTATTAGAATATTTCAGAAATTATTTAATTTAAAAATATTTTAAAATCAATGAACCGGTGCTCAATACATGCCTTGAACTCGCGCCCTAGTTACATTTTGCACCCAGCCCTACCAATAGGGCTGGGTGTCTAACCCGGAGATTTATGGAATTTAATTATATTTATGTACTATCTACACTGTTTTATATTTGAGTTGTAAAAATGTTTGATTTATAAAAGGAATTCGGTGTTATGCCCGCGACTCGAACGACGGATCGTGCTTGATTTTTGTTGCACACAGTCCACCACTGGACTGTGTGTCTAGCCTGATTTAAAACCCATTTTTAATTGTGTTAGTATCCATTTGAATCTTCATCTTCTTCATAACAACACCCGGAACTTGAACCCGCCTGATTACTTGGTTAATCAGTTTTTTTGATTAACTGATTTTCATGACTAACTAAATACATATAATAGACATCAGAAAAAGAAGTAAGCGAATTTGAAGGAAACGATACCGTTTGAAAATGCCGGCGGTAATTGGTGATTCTGGCGACGTGTCGAACCAGAAAAAAATTAGAGAAAGCTAGAGGGTTTGGAAGATTTTTGGGTAGTCTGTTTAAGGTGAAATGGTCTGATATTTATAGGGTTAAGCTCGTAAATCATTGATTTCAGTTTCAACAACCATTTCGGTTTCAGTTCATTTCAATCATGGGTTTCGATCAGTTGCTCATTTTCTTTTCTTAACTGCGCAATTTCAGAATCCTGTTTTCTAACGGTCTCTTTCAAAGAATTTATCTCCAATTGTTGTTTGACAACTGTGTTCCGATTTGGAGACATAAACTGCAAATGCTTGTTAATCTGGATTGTCGCAGCCTGCAACTGAGAGAACAGAAAATCCACTTTCTCATCCTTTTCCATATCAGAGAATAAATGACTGCTTCGTTTTGTATTTTGTTGATGAGTTGTGGACTGGGATTGTTGGACTGATGAAGTAGTAGGTTGTGATTGAGCTGGAGTATCTTCAGCCCAAGGTGTTCAGCTGTTGTGGTATTAGAAGGTTGTGGTTCAGAGGCTGTAGTGGGTTTCATCATTACAGGTTTGGTCTCCTCTGTTGTAAAAGTAGACTGAACTTCTGCAACTGGTTCCAGTACAGTTTCTTGATGTGAGGTTGTAGGTTGTGTGATTTCAGGTTGTGCTGACGATGTTCCCATAGTCTTTCTGCTTTGTTTCTTTCTTCCCTTATCACCACCTGTAACACCTACATCACTTGCACCACCATTACCATCATTATCACCGTCATCATCATCACCTTTTCCCTTTTGACGACCAAATTTATCTTCGATCATCTTCTTCAAAGTTGGTTCTTCATTATCTGACTCACTGTCATCATGGCGCCACTTATTGTTTTTTGGTGCAACATATTCATCATTTGCCAGAAAACCGATCAATCTACGAGGAGGTGTGCTTTCCTTGTAACGTTTTGCTACTACACCTCTAAAGATCTTCAACGAATGTTCCATCTTGATTTCAACTTTTAGAACATCGTTGTCGTTCTTCGGAAGATTCGGATGTTGCATATTTAAGATCATTTGGAGAAAACGAGGATACATCCAAAACTTGTTTTCACCATATCCGGTTCTTCTCAGGTTTTCCTTCATGTTTGCAAAAGTATACTTTGAAACACTAAACGGTTTGTTCAATGTCAAAGCTATCATCATTCCAACCAAGTCGTTATTCGCCATGTTATAACCACTTCGTCTGTTCCTCAAACACTGTACTAGAACATGTAGAAAGAACTTGTGTCGGAGTGGCAACCATGCTTTGTTTAATTGTCCCACGAGAAAATCCCCAACACATTTCATTATAAGCAAACATCTACGTTGACACTTCAACGGTACTGAGAAAGGAGCTTCAGAATCATCGCCAAGCTGTAATACTGAGTTAATGATTTCAACAGAGACATCTACGTTCAATTCATTTACTTTCCCGTGAATAAGTTTCTGTCCATTTACTTCAACAACTTTAGCTGAATCCCAAAATTCCTTGATCAACGTTTTGTATACTGTAGTCTTGTGTGTGATAGCATAATGTATCCTTGAGTCGCGCAAAAACTTCATTATACCGTTGTACTCAGCAAATTTGTCTTCCAGATCTAAGTAGGCCACCGTATTATGTCTTGGTTCCGATATAATTTCCACTTCTGACTTGTCAGTTCTCTTTGTTGCGGGTTTTCTTTTATGTTCCTTTTGTTCCATTCTGTACACATAAGACAACAAGGATAAGAACATAAATTCATTAGAAAATATACACAAAAAGTTTTACTTCAAACTTTCTGTATATATGTATTCCCTGAACGAAGAACTACTGACTCATATGAATAACAATTTATTCATACGAAGAACAACTTATTTTTACGAACAACTGACTTGGTTAAACAAGTGATGTACTCATACGAATAACTGGCTTGTACGAGCGACATGTTACTCGTGCGAGTGTATATCACTCGTACTACTCAACAGCATCTTGTTCGTACAAACTACTTCAAGAGAAGATTATTCATGAAGAACTTGTTTTTCGTTAAAAAAGTCTTCGCTTAAAGTTTGTTGTTCATGTCAATCAAAGTCACATGATCAGATAATGTTCAAGTTGTTCATCTTCAAAGTATACCAACATTGTCAAGTATACCTTAAAAATATCAAAAACAACTTAAGGATAGGTGAAAGAATGACGTGAGCAAGGTGAAAGTAAAGTCCCACCAAAGAACTTCATCACCTTTATACCACATCAAGATACTCGTGCGAACTACCTTAGCTCATACGAAGAACTTCATTTGTACAAGACCCCAATGTTCATTCGAACGAGGCACAATCACTCGTACGAGTGATCTATGATTCGTACGAGTCTAAGTTTTTCACAACTGGACTTTTAGTTCTTTGAGGACCTTAGGTTTTTTGATGACTTGTTTAGAACTTTGCACAAATCCACACTAATCACAAATTAAGTTAGGAAAAGTGCTCGTTAAACAGATTTTGTTCTTTGAGATGAGTTTACCCATTGTAAGAAAGTACTTTATGAAGTTATGATAGCAAGACAAATGATTTTCAGGGCGTATCTTGGTAGAAAACCTTTTGAGTTTCCATCTTTGGCTAAATAAAAAAGAACTTAATTTATCAACAGAGTAAACTAAAATAAAATAAAATAACTACTAAAAGATAAGAACAAACTGTATATTTACTAGACAATTCTTTTTCAGAGTTTCAAGGTAAGAGAATCATACTAGCTTTTAATCTTGCCAAAAACGAGTCTTGTTTAAAACATCAATTTAAATAAATAAGCATTCTACTATGATTATCGGTATTGTTGTCCACGTAAGCTCAGCTTATCAAATGTAAGCATGATTAGGAGATATAATTAATGTATGATTTATACTTACTAGCAAGTGCTCAACCACTTCACGACACATTCCGTATCAAGACATGCACGAGAGAAAATCTTACAGGTGAGTATATTGCTTATCATCTGTTTTGACGTATGTGATGTGAGATACTCACTTATTTTGATTGAAAACAAGCCCTATGTGATTAAATCACTTATTGATGAGGAACTTGATTTTCAGATGCATGCAGGGCACAGGAGTAAGTCCGTGAACAGGTTAGTACCATCACTTATTTTTGGGTAGATGTGATATTTTTATCACTTATTAAAGGTCGTATGCGGTATTTACACGTATGTATGGTATCATGGAAGTTCTAAACTTGTGTCACCGTTATTTTTCGGTAAAAGATTCAACCATGATACGCAGATGATAATTCAGCATAAAGACCGCATATCTCAGATCCTCGGCATACTATCAAACGAAAATTTCAGTACCAAGACCATATGCCAGTGAATGGTTCCCACCTGGCTTTCAGTCCGTTATGTTTATATCAACCTACACATTTTAATCTAATTGTGAGCCTACCGATAGATCATTTGTAAAGCTACTTATTAATGTTCATTTTATGTTTTTGACCATTTTTGACAGATCACCAATGTGTATCATCATCTTCTCTTATCTTTTCAAGAAACTCATTTTTGACTTTTTGATTTTCTATTGTTTTTGTATTTTCTAAATTTTTCTCCCCCTTAAATAAAGAAGGTAAATCAATGAAAACTTAAATAAATAAAAGACATATTTTTGTATTTTCTCATTTTTTTTGTATTTTCTTGAAATATTCTCCCCCTAAAATATAAAATTAAGAGAAAATGGAAAATCTTTCTGTCGTTTTAGATTTTTAAGAAACTATTTACAAAAAATGATTAGCCAAGGATGATTTACTCGGGTTTCACCTTGATGCCATTGACCAAAAGTAGATAATCAAAACGAGATTTATCAAAAGCTTTTGT
Source organism: Scalesia atractyloides (assembly GCA_947069175.1). NCBI lineage: Eukaryota > Viridiplantae > Streptophyta > Magnoliopsida > Asterales > Asteraceae > Scalesia > Scalesia atractyloides. The sequence continues at coordinate 55,584,157 of CAMTDV010000001.1, read as the reverse complement.
AAACAGGTCGGCACGTTGGTGATCGGTGTGGATTTTAACAACATTGATAAGTTTCTTTTCATAACAATCTCGTATGAAATGAAACTAAATCTCAATGTGTTTGGTTTTTGAGTGTTGTATAGGATTACGAGTGATCTGTAAAGCAGCTTCATTATCAACAAAAATAGGAGTAGTTAGAAATTCATTCGTACGAGGCACAATCGCTCGTACGAGTGATCTATGATTCATACGAGTCCAAGTTTTTCACATCTGGACTTTTAGTTCTTCGAGGACCTTAGGTTTTTTGATGACTTGTTTAGAACTTTGCACAAATCTACACTAATCACAAATTAAGTTAGGAAAAGTGCTCGTTAAACAGATTTTGTTCTTTGAGATGAGTTTACCCATTGTAAGAAAGTACTTTATGAAGTTATGATAGCAAGACAAATGATTTTCAGGGCGTATCTTGGTAGAAAACCTTTTGAGTTTCCATGTTTGGCTAAATAAAAAAGAACTTAATTTATCAACAGAGTAAACTAAAATAAAATAAAATAACTACTAAAAGATAAGAACAAACTGTATATTTACTAGACAATTCTTTTTCAGAGTTTCAAGGTAAGAGAATCATACTACCTTTTAATCTTGCCAAAAACGAGTCTTGTTTAAAACATCAATTTAAATAAATAAGCATTCTACTATGATTATCGGTATTGTTGTCCACGTAAGCTCAGCTTATCAAATGTAATCATGATTAGGAGATATAATTAATGTATGATTTATACTTACTAGCCAGTGTTCAACCACTTCACGACACATTCCGTATCAAGACATGCACGAGAGAAAATCTTACAGGTGAGTATATTGCTTATCATCTGTTTGACGTATGTGATGTGAGATACTCACTTATTTTGATTGAAAACAAGCCCTATGTGATTAAATCACTTATTGATGAGGAACTTGATTTTCAGATGCATGCAGGGCACAGGAGTAAGTCCGTGAACAGGTTAGTACCATCACTTATTTTTGGGTAGATGTGATATTTTTATCACTTATTAAAGGTCGTATGCGGTATTTACACGTATGTATGGTATAATGGAAGTTCTAGACTTGTGTCACCGTTATTTTTCGGTAAAAGATTCAACCATGATACCCAGATGATAATTCAGCATAAAGACCGCATATCTCAGATCCTCGGCATACTATCAAACGAAAATTTCAGTACCAAGACCATATGCCAGTGAATGGTTCCTACCTGGCTTTCAGTCCGTTATGTTTATATCAACCTACACATTTTAATCTAATTGTGAGCCTACCGATAGATCATTTGTAAAGCTACTTATTAAGGTTCATTTTATGTTTTTGACCATTTTTGACAGATCACCAATGTGTGTCATCATCTTCTCTTATCTTTCCAAGAAACTCATTTTTTACTTTTTGATTTTCTATTGTTTTTGTATTTTCTAAATTTTTCTCCCCCTTAAATAAAGAAGGTAAATCAATGAAAACTTAAATAAATAAAAGACATATTTTTGTATTTTCTCATTTTTTTGTATTTTCTTGAAATATTCTCCCCCTAAAATATAAAATTAAGAGAAAATGGAAAATCTTTCTGTCGTTTTAGATTTTTAAGAAACTATTTACGAAAAATGATTAGCCAAGGATGATTTACTCGGGTTTCACCTTGATGCCATTGACCAAAAGTAGATAATCAAAACGAGATTTATCAAAAGATTTTGTAAACAGGCCGGCACGTTGGTGATCGGTGTGGATTTTAACAACATTGATAAGTTTCTTTTCATAACAATCTCGTATGAAATGATACTAAATCTCAATGTGTTTGGTTTTTGAGTGTTGTACAGGATTACGAGTGATCTGTAAAGTTGCTTCATTATCAACAAAAATAGGAGTAGTTAGAAATTCATTCGTACGAGGCACAATCACTCGTACGAGTGATCTATGATTCATACGAGTCCAAGTTTTTCACATCTGGACTTTTAGTTCTTCGGGGACCTTAGGTTTTTTGATGACTTGTTTAGAACTTTGCACAAATCCACACTAATCACAAATTAAGTTAGGAAAAGTGCTCGTTAAACAGATTTTGTTCTTTGAGATGAGTTTACCAATTGTAAGAAAGTACTTTATGAAGTTGTGATAGCAAGACAAATGATTTTCAGGGCGTATCTTGGTAGAAAACCTTTTGAGTTTCCATCTTTGGCTAAATAAAAAAGAACTTAATTTATCAACAGAGTAAACTAAAATACAATAAAATAACTACTAAAAGATAAGAACAAACTGTATATTTACTAGACAATTCTTTTTCAGAGTTTCAAGGTAAGAGAATCATACTAGCTTTTAATCTTGCAAAAAACGAGTCTTGTTTAAAACATCAATTTAAATAAATAAGCATTCTACTATGATTATCGGTATTGTTGTCCACGTAAGCTCAGCTTATCAAATGTAATCATGATTAGGAGATATAATTAATGTATGATTTATACTGACTAGCCAGTGTTCAACCACTTCACGACACATTCCGTATCAAGACATGCACGAGAGAAAATCTTACAGGTGAGTATATTGCTTATCATCTGTTTTGACGTATGTGATGTGAGATACTCACTTATTTTGATTGAAAACAAGCCCTATGTGATTAAATCACTTATTGATGAGGAACTTGATTTTCAGATGCATGCAGGGCACAGGAGTAAGTCCGTAAACAGGTTAGTACCATCACTTATTTTTGGGTAGATGTGATATTTTTATCACTTATTAAAGGTCGTATGCTGTATTTACACGTATGTATGGTATCATGGAAGTTCTAGACTTGTGTCACCGTATTTTTTCGGTAAAAGATTCAACCATGATACCCAGATGATAATTCAGCATAAAGACCGCATATCTCAGATCCTCGGCATACTATCAAACGAAAATTTCAGTACCAAGACCATATGCCAGTGAATGGTTCCCACCTGGCTTTCAGTCTGTTATGTTTATATCAACCTACACATTTTAATCTAATTGTGAGCCTACCGATAGATCATTTGTAAAGCTACTTATTAATGTTCATTTTATGTTTTTGACCATTTTTGACAGATCACCAATGTGTATCATCATCCTCTCTTATCTTTCTAAGAAACTCATTTTTGACTTTTTGATTTTCTATTGTTTTTGTATTTTCTAAATTTTTCTCCCCTTAAATAAAGAAGGTAAATCAACGAAAACTTAAATAAATAAAAGACATATTTTTGTATTTTCTCATTTTTTTGTATTTTCTTGAAATATTCTCCCCCTAAAATATAAAATTAAGAGAAAATGGAAAATCTTTCTGTCGTTTTAGATTTTTAAGAAACTATTTACGAAAAATGATTAGCCAAGGATGATTTACTCGGGTTTCACCTTGATGCCATTGACCAAAAGTAGATAATCAAAACGAGATTTATCAAAAGCTTTTGTAAACAGGCCGGCACGTTGGTGATCGGTGTGGATTTTAACAACATTGATAAGTTTCTTTTCATAATAATCTCGTATGAAATGATACTAAATCTCAATGTGTTTGGTTTTTGAGTGTTGTACAGGATTACGAGTGATCTTTAAAGCAGCTTCATTATCAACAAAAATAGGAGTAATTAGAAATTCATTCGTACGAGGCACAATCACTCGTACGAGTGATCTATGATTCGTACGAGTCCAAGTTTTTCACAACTGGACTTTTAGTTCTTCGAGGACCTTAGGTTTTTTGATGACTTGTTTAGAACTTTGCACAAATCCACACTAATCACAAATTAAGTTAGGAAAAGTGCTCGTTAAACAGATTTTGTTCTTTGAGATGAGTTTACCCATTGTAAGAAAGTACTTTATGACGTTGTGATAGCAAGACAAATGATTTTCAGGGCGTATCTTGGTAGAAAACCTTTTGAGTTTCCATCTTTGGCTAAATAAAAAAGAACTTAATTTATCAACAGAGTAAACTAAAATAAAATAAAATAACTACTAAAATATAAGAACAAACTGTATATTTACTAGACAATTCTTTTTCAGAGTTTCAAGGTAAGAGAATCATACTACCTTTTAATTTTGCCAAAAACGAGTCTTGTTTAAAACATCAATTTAAATAAATAAGCATTCTACTATGATTATCGGTATTGTTGTCCACGTAAGCTCAGCTTATCAAATGTAATCATGATTAGGAGATATAATTAATGTATGATTTATACTTACTAGCCAGTGTTCAACCACTTCACGACACATTCCGTATCAAGACATGCACGAGAGAAAATCTTACAGGTGAGTATATTGCTTATCATCTGTTTGACGTATGTGATGTGAGATACTCACTTATTTTGATTGAAAACAAGCCCTATGTGATTAAATCACTTATTGATGAGGAACTTGATTTTCAGATGCATGCAGGGCACAGGAGTAAGTCCGTGAACATGTTAGTACCATCACTTATTTTTGGGTAGATGTGATATTTTTATCACTTATTAAAGGTCGTATGCTGTATTTTCACGTATGTATGGTATCATGGAAGTTCTAGACTTGTGTCACCGTTATTTTTCGGTAAAAGATTCAACCATGATACCCAGATGATAATTCAGCAATAAGACCGCATATCTCAGATCCTCGGCATACTATCAAACGAAAATTTCAGTACCAAGACCATATGCCAGTGAATGGTTCCCACCTGGCTTTCAGTCCGTTATGTTTATATCAACCTACACATTTTAATCTAATTGTGAGCCTACCGATAGATCATTTGTAAAGCTACTTATTAATGTTCATTTTATGTTTTTGACCATTTTTGACATATCACCAATGTGTATCATCATCTTCTCTTATCTTTCCAAGAAACTCATTTTTGACTTTTTGATTTTCTATTGTTTTTGTATTTTCTAAATTTTCTCCCCCTTAAATAAAGAAGGTAAATCAACGAAAACTTAAATAAATAAAAGACATATTTTTTTATTTTCTCATTTTTTTGTATTTTCTTGAAATATTCTCCCCTAAAATATAAAATTAAGAGAAAATGGAAAATCTTTCTGTCGTTTTAGATTTTTAAGAAACTATTTACGAAAAATGATTAGCCAAGGATGATTTACTCGGGTTTCACCTTGATGCCATTGACCAAAAGTAGATAATCAAAACGAGATTTATCAAAAGCTTTTGTAAACAGGTTGGCACGTTGGTGATCGGTGTGGATTTTAACAACATTGATAAGTTTCTTTTCATAACAATCTCGTATGAAATGATACTAAATCTCAACGTTTTTGGTTTTTGAGTGTTGTACAGGATTACGAGTGATCTGTAAAGCAGCTTTATTATCAACAAAAATAGGAGTAGTTAGAAATTCAAAACCGTAGTCACGCATTTGTTGTTGGATCCATAGAACTTGAGAGCAGCAACTAGAAGCTAAAATATACTCAGCCTCACAGGTTGACGTAGCTACACAAGTCAGTTTTTTGGACTGCCACGTGACTAGGCGATTTCCCAGGAACTGACATCCTGCTGGTGTTGATTTTGCACGATTTTGCAGCCACCATGATCAGAATCACTGAATGCTATCAAATCAAACTTATCATCCTTAGGGTACCAGAGACCAGTGTCCGGATAACGGTTCAAATAACGAAAGATTCTTTTCATGGCCATCAAATGAGAAACCTTTGGACTTGACTGGTAGTGAGCTAGAAGACATGTTGGGTCCATTATATTGGGTCTTGAAGCGGTAAGATACATAAGAGATCCGATCATAGCACGATAAAGAGATGCTTCCACATGTTCACCCATTCCATCAGGAGTAATCCCATGATTTTGAGCTCATGGAGTTCCTAGAGGCTTTGAGTCTTCCATCTGAAATCGTTTGGAATATCCCCGACGTACTTGGTTTGATGGATGAAAATCCCTTCCTTAGATTGATGAACTTGCAAACCTAAAAAAGAAAGTCATTTCTCCCATGGCGCTCATCTCGAACTTCTCGTGCATCACATGCTCGAATTCTTTGCACATTCTCTCGTTTGTAGACCCACAAATAATATCATCAACATACACTTGTACTAGCAATAAGCCCTCATTTTCTTCCTTGATGAAGAGAGTGCAGTCGATCAATCCACGTCGAAAACCATTCTTCAGAACATAGGAAGACAACGTTTCATACCAAGCCCGAGAAGCCTGATGAAGACCATACAGCGCCTTATTGAGAAGCCAAACCTTGTCACGATGGATTAGATCTTCAAAACTCGGCGGTTGCTCAACGTATACTTCTTCTTCAACCACACCATGAAGAAATGCACTCTTCACATGCATTTGGTAAACGGTAAACTTCTTGTATGACGCATAAGCCAACAGGATTCTTATGGCCTCAATATGTGCTACAGGTGCATAAACTTCATTGTAATCAATGCCTTCTACCTGATTACAGCAACCAATCATGCTTTGTTTCTCACAACAACACCTTGGTCATCCTTCATACACTTGTAAACCCATCTTGCACCAATCTTCTTGTAGTTGTCAAGCCTGTCAACCAATTTCCACATGCCTAACTTCTGAAACCGCTGAAGTTCTTCTTGCATTGCCTCAACCCATGAGTCTTCTTTCATTGCCTCCTTCCAAGATTTCGATTCTACTTGACAATCATAGCAAGCGAAAGACCAATCATTTTGTTCCTCAGATTCCCTAATAACCGAATACAAACCAGCATTTTGATTATTCCTTAGCTGATTACGAGTCTGCACACCACTCCGGACGTCTCCTATAATATTCTACTGAGGATGGGTATTATGAATTCGAGTTTCAGGAACATCAGGAACTCGAGAACTTATACCCAAGTTGTTGATATTGAGATCAACAACTAATTCATTTGCTGGATTTGACGAAGATGTAGAAGCATGACCTTCAGCCGTCCCTTGATTTTGCACATTTGAAGTGACATCTGAAATTCCAGGAACTGCAGCAGAAGTAGCTTCAATTGCATCATGGAACTCATCATCTTCTGACGAAATATTATAGTCAGCAGCATCTTCGAATTCCTTATTCTAAAAAAGATTGTTAACCGAAGTAGACACTTGAGGGTTAACAATAATTGGTCGTACTAATGACGAGTCAACTGCAGTATCACTTTCCAGTAGCATTTGAGCAGCTGCAGAAGCATCATCAAAAGTTGGCAGATTAAAGGAGTCAAACAATCCATCGTAGTCAAACATCCAAGGAGCACCCGGAGCTTTTACTGATTCAGTGTATCTTTGAACCTTAACTTCACCCCATTCTTCAATCTTTTTCAATGGAAAATTCCACACTCTGAAATTAGGAGTAGGATATCCAAGAAAGAAACCTTTGATAGCCTTTGGTCCAAACTTTCCATGTGGATCAATCATAGTGCAAGGAGCTCCAAAAGGTTCTAAGAAAGACACATCCGGTTTCCTTTTATGTAGCAGCTCGAAACATATTTTCCCATGCCTCTTCATCGTAAGAACTCTATTCATCGTGTAACATGCAGTAGCCACAGCTTCCCCCCAGATATGAACAGGAAGTTTTGATTCTACTAACATAGTTCTCGCAGTTTTAATCAGAGTTCGAGTTTTCCTCTCAGCGACACCATTTTTTTGTGGAGTGTAACGAGAACTGTACTCATGCAAAATTCCTTTAGAAGAACAGAACTCATCCATAACATGATTCTTGAATTCGGTGCCATTGTCACTTCTGATTCTCCTTATCTTCAAATTGTACAAATTTTCGAGTAGCGTCAGGAGATTCTTGAGGATTTCAGGAACTTCACTCTTGTGTGCCAACATATTCACCCATGAAAATCTTGAGTAGTCATCAGTAACTACTAAGCAATATGAATCACCAAAGGTAGTTTTGTGTTTCATAGGTCCAAAGAGGTCCATATGAAGACGTTCCAGATCATGTTCACCGTGTTAATCTTCTTCACAGGATGAGATTTTCTAGCTTGCTTTCCCTTTTGGCATGATACACAGACGTCTTGTAAATGAAGTTCTTCACTGGTACACCACTCACAAGATTTTATTTCACTAAATAGTTCATTTTCCTCAAGTGAATGTGTCCCATTCGTCTATGCCAAGAGATTGATTCCTTTTCGGTGGCTTTTGAGACAAAACATATGACTTATGCAGACGTGGTAATAGCTTGGCTCATGTCAAAAATATACAAGTCATTAGTTGTTGGAGCCGATAGGAGAATCCATTCTTTGGGAATCTTGAAACCAGGTTTCAGCACATAACATCTGGTATCATCAAAATAAACCGTGAACTTCTTGTCGCAGATTTGAGAAACACTTAGAAGATTGTGATCAATTTGACGGACATAACTGATCTTATCAAAACTGACAACACCATTGGATACCATTCCTTCTCCAGTGATGTATCCGTCCTTGTCTCCAGCAAAAGCAACATAGCCTCCGCGAATGCTTTTCACATCATTAAGGAGCCTTAAGTCGCCTGTCATGTGCCTCGATGCTCCACTGTCAACAATCCAATGACTATTCACAGTACCCCCTGAAACACCCTGCACATTTCAATACCCGATCAATTTGAGATGGGGACCCAAGCCTTAGTGGTCTTGGGTCGACCCTTATCATCAAGAAACATGAATTCTATTTCTTGATGATTTGGAAACTTTGTATCTCCCCCTGAAACATTACCGGTCTCAGGTTTCCAAGATTGTTGATATTTACCAGAATTACTATTATTTACAATTTAAAAAATTTCTGGTTTTAACAAACTTGAAGAACTTGGTTTCTTCTCTAAAACATTCGGTTTAATGTTTTTTCAATTATTTTTACTTGTTTACGTCTCTGCTTTTCTTCATGTTCTTTAACAATACGTTTGTCTTGTTTTGGTGATACAGATCGACGTTGGCAAGTTGGTTCAGGAGGGGCTTTCTCAACAAATCTAGGTTTTGCTGGGTTGGTGCAATTTCTTATTATGTGGCCAAACTCTCCACATTTAAAACATGTTCTCCTTGCAACAAATTTAGGAGATCCTGTTTTATGACTTGATGTTGAACTTGTGGGTCTGGAGGTACTTGGTTCTTCTTCACACCCATTTGTGTGTTAAGTGTAATTGTTTTGACTGTTACGCTTTAAAATCTTGACTTGTTTTACAAAATCAACATTAGACATGCTTTCAAAAGTCTCGATTTTATCAGTACTAGTTGAACCTACAAATTTAACATTCTTCAATTTCTTCTTATTGCGAGCTCCTTTGGTTGTGATACATTAGGCTTTTTTTCTCACTTTTCTTGTTGTTTTTCTTTTGAAATGGATAATGGTTGTGACTTGATTAGATTTTTCTTTTCCAAAAATTTGGTTGTTGAATTTTCAAAACCTCGATCAATTGAGGTTGGATTTACATTTTTTACCGGAAAGTCTTTGTTTGACTAAATTTTCTTGTCCCCAATCAAAGTATACAACACATTATCATTTTCATCTGTAGACGTATTTGTCTTGACAGATTTCATAAGATCATTCTCTTGATTTTCAACAGTTTTCACATTAGAAGTAGCAGAAATTTTTATCCCTTTTTCTTCATCAAGAGATTGATCCTGATCAATTTTCTTGGACTCATCATCTGATGAATCATCCTCCTTTGTTGTAGCAGGATTCTGATCAACAACTGATGATGAGTTTCTCTGATTTTCTTGATTCAACTGAGGAATTGTCCAGTTTAACCCTAATCCTGCTGTAAACTCTTCAGGATTAAGAGGTACAAATGGTTCAAACCGTGGCATTTTCTCTTCATCAGGCAATTTGGTATAATTGTGTTTCAAAGGAGGTGGACACACTTTATACCCAATGTATTTGACATCTCCTTTCAGTTTTTGAACGTCAATGATATGATCAAGCACATATCGGGAGTTAGAGTAACTCTCCAATTTTAGCTTGATCGCATCATGTTCACATTTGACAATGGCTAACTCTTTCTTTGTTTCCTTAAGGATATTAATGTAGTTATTAATTCCTGTTTGCTTGTTCAAAACTGTCTTTGTTAATTCAGAAATGCTTTTCTTAAGAGTTTCTATTACAGATTGAATTCTTTTTCGTTTCGAGTTAAAGCCAAATTTGCCTCTTTGCATTTTGACAGTTCAACCACTAGGTTTTGATTGTGACTGTTTACTGTTTCAAATTTTATTGTTAATTCACCACAGTCACTGCATATTTTAGGAGAGTCGAAATTTACCTGACTTGTTAAACCAGCAACATTAGCCATGAAGGCAGTATGATGAGGGAAGGATGCACTATTTGTAAAGAATTTTTCTGTTTCCTTCAATGCAGCTTCTGCTTTCTTCATCAAACCATCCTTTTGACTTTTCGGCTTCTCTGCTTCTTTCAGTAACTCACTGACCTCAGTATCACTTCGTTCCTTGATATCTGAATCAGATCCAAAACCACCTGTACTCAAGCATTCTTCATCAGAACTACCATTATAACCCGAACTATCATCATCATCAGAATTGTCAATGCTGTGAATATGTTGGATTCGATTGATAATCTTGGCATAACATGCAGTTCCTCCTTGATTCTCGTTTCCTAATTGTATTGACCAATCGCATCCTTCGTCTGCTTGAACTACTAGAGCTCTATTTGTGTTGTTTTAAGGCCCAGACAGGTTGGTGTTGTTTGGGTTGTTAACAGCTACTATTCTCCATTCATTGTTGACATGAGCTGTGTTGGATGGTTGTGATTGATTTCGAAAAGGGTTGTGATTTCCTTGTTTACTTGGTCTAGTGCACTCATGTTTGAAGTGACCTTTTTCACCATAGTTGAAGCAAGTAACAACATCTTTATCAAAACCATATTTCGTATCTTTCTTGCTTTCCAAACTTGTTCTTCCAGTTCTGCTCATATAATCCTTAGCTCTTCTGACTGCACTTACAAACGCCCATTTGATATCAACTAGCTCCATCTCATCTCTGTCTATTTGTTGCTAGTCTTCATTAGTCAAATTGATGTTTCCAATTTGACCAGCGACTAATCCACAATAAGCACTAACCATGGTGTTTAGAAGTTCCATATGTTCCTAAGCAACTTCTACACTGACCTTGGAAAGATGTGACATGTCAAGTCTGACTGTATTAGGGTTTGCAGGTTGAAAGTTGTTACCATAGAAAGCTTGTTGAGAAGCTTGTTTTGGAGCTTAAGGTGTAACAACTTGAGGTTGTGGTAGAAAGGCTTTAGGATCAAATACTTGACCATAGGTTTGAGTACTTGAGCCGAGAGATTGATCCGTTTGAACTGGTGGTGGTACAAAGGGGTTGACATTTGACACAAACACGGTCTGAAGTTTTGGTTACTGAATTGTATTGACACCTGTGTTAATACCTCCAAAGTACATCTCAAGGTTTTGTGGAACAGAAACCCTCTTTGCTTTCCGGATCTCTTCTTCATTTTTGTTCTCCAGTTTCTGAACAAATTCATAGATACTGATGACATCCAACACACCTGTATGCCTTAGTAAGTCAATAAATTGACTCCACTTTGGTGGTAAGGCGTCAGCAAAACGCATCATGATCTCCTGATTCCCTGTGGAGATGCTAACACTTTGTATGAATACATTTCGCTGAGCATGTGGTAGAAACGTGTTGTCATGTCACTCAATGTTTCATTCTCCATGAACATGAAACCTTCAAACTCCTTCTTCAACAGATCATGTCGTATTTTTCTGGTTGCAGCATTTCCTTCTCCTCTTGCTTCCAAAGTATCCCACAGATTCTTGGTGGTGGTACAGTACCCAAACTGATGATAAATATCCATAGGAAGTGCTTGTGTAAGGATAGCAAACGCCTTTTTCTCTAAATCATAAGCCTTTTTATCGCTTTCATCTAGGTTGGCTAAGGAAGTTGGATTTGATCCTGCTTCTTCGAGAGATTCCTTATAGGGTGTAGTAAAACATGTCCATAATTATGTATTTTTTTCCGAGAACATATGTATGGAAATGACTTTTCCATGAAGGATAATCGTTCATATGGTTCAGTTTTGGTGGATGGTTATTACTCCCGGTTTCACTCTCGCTTATAAGAAGAGTCTGAATGCTCTGGTTTTGATTTGCGACACACACCCATTGGTTTGCGGTAATCCATGGCTGTATGTTGAGGCATTAATGATTTAACCCATGAGGTTGCGGAGCTTTGTGATGAGTCTTGATTTGTGCTTGAACTACTCCCCCAATCCCACGGATTATTACTCATTAGGTTTTCTTAGTTATGAAAATTAAAGGTTTAAATGTAATTTTTGAAAATAACGGTCTCCTTTTAAAGTTCACAATTTTAAAAACCACAAAGTTTTGAAAATCTGAAACACAAAAAACAAATCAAGTTTGTTCTTCGTACGAATCAGAGATTCGTGCGAAAGACTGACCTTCGTACGAACTAGGTGCTTCGTAAGAAACAGGTTGTTCGTACGAGAGACCCTCTTTTTGTGGGAGAAACTTGTGCTTCGTGCGAACAAGGTTCTTCGTGCGGATGACTTAGTCTTTCGCACAAATAGTCTTGTTCTTCGTGCGGATGGGTTATTCGCATGGATGTTTTTTCGCAGACAGGAATCTTTTTGCATGGTTGGTTGGTGAAAATTCCCTTTTCTAACACAGACTGGTTTTCGAAAGTGGTCAGTTGTCTACACAATTTTGGTTAAAAAGACAAACATTCCATATCAGCTTTTCAGTCAAAACAGTCAAGTCAAGTCAGAATGTCCAGATTTGGTCAACCCTACAAGAATATTCCGGTGAGTTTTCCGGCAGTGCTTCACCTGAAGATAAGTCCAACTGAACTTTGATAGAAATATTTTAAGAAAAACCAGATTCTAACATGTATCAATGTATTCTAACAAGGTTTTTTATGAAAATTTTATGGATACAACAAGTTTTAACTAAGTTTTAAGTTCGTTATCTTTTAAAAACTTAAGTTTCCCGTTGAATGTTCAAGGACACTTCTAGAACCCTCACAACTAGCTCAGACACAACACTAAGCTTGGTTTCAAACAAGGAAGAGAGCCAAAGCTCTGATACCACTTGTAGTTCCACTTGGAGGATCAAGATTAACCTACTTCCCTGTTTATACAACACACATACGAGTGCGGAATCCTCGTAAGTATGCAAACCAAAGCAAAGTAAGAAACACAAGATAACCAAAGATTCAATATCTTGATTAACAAAAGAGAACTAGTACAAACACATACAAACAATGTTCATACAGACTCATGAAATACTCTCTATGTTCTTGTGCTTCAGTGTCTCTTTCTCTAGCTTGTTCAATGATGTCTCACGTCTCTTACACATTACATTGAGAAGTGCATGTCTGTTTATATAGTTCCCACACCTAGCAACAGTACGAAGAATGTTGCTGGTCATACGAAACACTATCAGACACGAAGAACCTTCTCCAAAAGATGCTCGCACGAACTACCAATGGCTCGTACGAACATGATTGGCTCGTACGAATCAAGCAAGGTGTTTGTTGTCACACCCCGACCCGTAGCGAAAAAGGTGATCGGGGCATGATTGGGTTTTCATCAAAGCTCATGACATTTATTATAACGTTTCATATTTATTATTACAATTTAAAAGGGATCCTACAATCAAATCAAACAAATACAACATGTTCTATTCATCCTTCTAAACTTCATTATTTTTCTTCTAAGGCAATTTCCTATGTTTTCCTTGCTTAATCCTGTTCACCTGTATCATGTGTAAAAAAATGGTTTTTGGATCAACAAAAGTTGGCGAGTGAACCTTGTTAGAAAACATTTATTATTTATTTCTTATTGTGTTTAATATGGAAAAATTGTGCAATATTCATATATGAACAAACGTAAATAAACATACAATAACAAACAAATAGCATGCAATAACAAACCAATAGCATACAATATCAAACAACAACAAACAATAACATACAATAACAAACCAATAGCATACAACATATCAACTTGCATGAATATATAACATGAATGAAACTGTATATGTTGGCAACGTCACGTTCACGCTCATAATGTAATGGGGAACGGACGGCCTATGATAAATGTATGTACTGAAAATGATAAATGTCTGTGCGATCAAGGCTCAATCAAACGGAGCCGATCGTATGTGTGGCAACGCCTGGTTCACGCTCATAATGTAATGGGGAACTGCTCAACGCTCATAATGTAATGGGGAGCGGCGGCCTATGATATTGCATGTACTGAAAATGATTAATGTTTGTGCCATCAAGGCTCAATCAAACGGAGCCGATCGTATGTTGGCAACACCTGGTTCACGCTCATAATGTAGTGGGGAACTGCTCAACGCTCATAATGTAATGGGGAGCGGCGGCCTATGATATTGCATGTACTGAAATGACAAATTAAATCTAAACAATAACCACACAAACAGTTGATACAAGCTGAATACACATTTGTTCATGGATATGATGTATGCACAATGATTTAAATATAATAAATGGTAAGACACATGATACACCCCCAAAACGTGATTAAAACGGGGAATTTGTAGAGATTCACTCACATTGGGTGCGTTCGGTTGATGATGTTGAATGCGCACGAGTTTAGAGGATTAATCGACGAGGAAAAACTAACCTAATTAATAACGAAAAAGTAAGGTAAATAAATTGATTTTATTAACAATTTTAATAGGATTTTTGGATATATTTTTGTGAGTTTTAGGCTATTTTCTAACTTTAGAAATGTTATTTTTAAGTATTTTTAATTGATTTTTAATTTAAATAAATAAATAAAAATAATAAAAAAAATGTTGACTTTTGACCGTTGACCATAAGCGTTGACTGTTTGACTGTGACTGTTGACTGTTTGACCGGTTCTATTGTGTGTATGTATGCGCCGGGCAGGACTCGAACCGGAGACCTCCCGTACGCGTGCACGCAGCTCTACCAACTGAGCTACGTGTCTAACCCGAAATATTTCTGTTTTTAATTATATTTATACACTAATTAAGTTAATCCGAAAATCATTTATTTTAAAAAGGATTTAATGTATCGACTCGGTGCTCTCCACAGGTCTCGAACCGGGGACCTGTGGTTTAGTTTGGCACACAGTCCACCGCTGGACTGTGTGTCTAACTTGGTAAATATTCTGGTTTTTAATATACTTAACATCTTACGGTTGTGGAACCGGTTCAGTTTTAAAAAAAAAAGACTTTTTATTACAGCGAATGTGTGTGTGTCAAGGATCGAACTCGGGACGTATGCATATTGTTTGCACACAGTCCACCGCTGGACTGTATGTCTAACCCGTTCATAATTTTGATTTTAATTAATCTTATATCTTACACGACTTCGTCTTCTTCGTTCAAAACACAGAAAACGGTTAACTAACTGTTATTTGTTAAATTAATTTAACGAACTTATAAACAATTGCAATGTATTGAACAGAAAAGGGTTTGGGGAATGATTGTACCGAACTGATCGTCTTTCTTCAGAAGTCCGGCAAAGATCGTCGACTCTGTTTTGGGAACTCCTTCTGTTCGGATTCAATAATCAGTTTGGATGAATTAGATGTGAAATTGAACTACTGAGTAACGATTATCAGTAGGTTTGAATGATCATACCGGTTATCAGCGACTTTCCGAAAATTCCAGAAGTTTTCCGGCGAAAACAGAAAATCCGGCAACGTCGTCTGGAATAGATTCTGGGTGAGGGATTGATATTAGAATTTGTCCAATAATGGAATGAAACAGAAAGGTCAAGGTATTTACCGTGTAGATGAAAGTCTCGGTTTTCCGGCGACTTGCAGAGAATTCCGGCGAGTAAAATTTCTTGCGACAGAGATTCTTCAGAGGTTTAAGGTGAGTGTGGGTGATGTCAGTATGAGCTCTAAGATCTAATTTTAGAGTAAGAAGAAAGGATAGAATGAACTCGTTTTTCTGGCGATAATTTCCGGCTACTTTACAGAGAAATCCGGCGACTTGCGGCGAAGTTTTCTGAGCAAAAATGGGGAGTGTAGGTTGGATAGATTCGTGAGCTCAACTGATGAACAAGGTATAACCCCGGATTTGAATTGTATTTTCGGTTTCGAATAGAAATTTTTTTGTCATAAATGAAATTGATTAAGTTTTTCGGTTATGACCGATGTTGCTGTAAATGCGTCCGTTATGACAAAAGAAAAACGTCAATAATTGACGAATTCGTCGGGATTTCCGGCGAGAGCGGATTTGGGCGCGCTGTGTAACTGGGTTCGATTACCAGATTTATTTTATGTATTAATTGTTTCAATATGTTAACAAACAACACAAGTGTCGGAGTGGTTGGGCGAGTGAGAGTTAAAACTTTGCTGACCCGGGTTCGAATCCCGGCAGCCTTGTTTTATTTTTATTTCACTATTTTTAATATATTTTCAAATATAAATTTTATATTCTAATATACTTATTAATTATGTATCGTTTAAAATTAATTTGAGCATTAAATACGCAACGAAATTTTTAACTGGTTGTTCGGTTAATAAATGAAGCGGGTTTGGTTAACCTGGTTTTTGACGGATGTTACAGTATCCCCTACTTTTAGAAATTTCGTCCCGAAATTTAAGTAGTGGCATGTTTGACTCAAAAGGATGGTGTTTTAATTTGACAGTTACATACTTAGAAAGGAGTAAGTTTAAATTTTGTTTGAGGCGGTAATGTTCCTTGTAAGGGTTGAGTACCCTGCTACAGGAATCGCTTTTTGATGCCTAAGATAATGAATATTGATAAACAGAGTTGATTGACTAAATATGATTTCATGCGCAAGAGTTTTGATATGTTTGGAAAGATAAGGTTATATCCTAAAACAAAACTTTTACTACTAAAACCTACATGGAACTTCTCATAACCGCCTGACAATGCCTCTGATCCTTTGGCAAGAATACTTATATATAGGAAGTACCAGCGACGTATCCACCATATTCTTGTCAAATTTTCATTGGTTTTATCAGTAAGTTATGATTGGTTCTATGATGTGACTCTAGAACATAAATAAACACAACAACCAATGTCTGAGTCATAATTCTGATAGTATACATGTTTGAATGGTGATAGTACCTCTCTCGTTTGTTATGATAGAGAGGTTAGTCTATGTAGAAATAGAACACAATCCCATTTCTTTAAATGATGAGATGATATGAATGCTAAATCAGTGAGTATAACACAAACTTCAACCAAGACAATACTAAATCCTACATGGAACTTCTCATAACCGCCTGATAATGCCTCGGATCCTTTGGCAAGAATAATTATATATAGGAAGTACCAGCGGCGTATCCACCATATTCTTGTCAAATTTTCATTGGCTTTATCCGTAAGTTATGATTAGTTCTATGTGACTCTAAAACATAAACAAACACAATCAACCAAAGCTTGAGTCTTAATTCTGATAGTATACATGTTTGAATGATGACAGTACCTCTCTCGTTTGTTATGATGGAGAGGTTAGTCTATGTAGAAGTGAGGCACAGCTCAACTTCTTTAAATGTTGAGATTGTAATACGTTGAGAGGTATGATGATATGAATGTTAAATCAATGAGTATAAAACAAACTGAAATAGTAATTCGCATTAAAATTCTTGGATAAATTTCCAATTTGTAATTGAGATACGTGAAAATTGAGTTATCATAAAGAAAAACATAAAACTAAGCGGTTGGAGTTGAATCTTGATTTTTTGGTGAAGGAGACTAGTTGGATGGTTCATTTGGGCCGTCGTTATCTTCAATAGGATTGGAGTTGATGTTGAAAACTCTTCTTCTTGCTGGTGGCCTAGTAGTTGGGTTTTCTTGGTTTGCTTGGTTAACTGGGTTTGCTTGAGCTTGGGCGTGTATGATGTTAACTAATCGAGGGCACGTGTTTCTATAATGGGTAGGGTCGCCACAATTAAAACAAGCTCGAACATAAGGTAACATGAGGTATTGGGGTTGTTGATATGTTTGGATCATGTTTTGAGTAGGGGGTGAGGTTTAATTTTGAGGGGTGCGGCAAACCTTGCTCAAATGACCATAGCGTCCATAATTCGCACATAGTCGACAAAGTAAGGTAGATGGATGGTGATAAAACAGGTGTTACATTGAGGGTGAAGTCACTTTCGTCGCGTCTTAAGAAAACAAGAAACTATGTCTGAATATGTTGGCAAAATGCTGAAAAACACTATTCACTAAACACACTATTCATGCCAACAAGGTTCAGAAAACTGTCCAAACAACTAGCGAACGATACGAAATCGTATCGTCACAAATGTATATGCTAAAAACCCAATTTAGGGGTACCACTAGCCATGATACTTTAACTCTCGGGAAAATGATTATATTTACGAATTGTCCTATCCGTACTAAACTGTAACAAATATAATTTTGTCCGCTACACCAAAATTCGGCATTTTAATGGTTATAAGACTTGTAATGATACTATACATCCTAACTAAACCCAAGGATATCAATGGAATATTCAAACCAAGCTTCTGGTGTTACGACACATTTTTCTCAATTTGATCGGTTTCGAGCCGACGAGCGAACTAATAATATTTTTATTATCCTAATGCATAGTTAACTACTCTAATGAACTAGTAATATTAATTAGACTCCCTATACATCATTACCATACTAATAATGCAAGAACCATACTAATCACTAAATATCTAATTTTAATCATATGTGCACATGTTTATTTGATAAAAAATAAAATAAAATAAAATAAAATCTATGCATCCCATGCCCAAATTGGCCAAAGTGGACCCTCCCACATTCACCAAATCTTGCTGTGTGGACGAATTATGCATGCTAGTATGGCTTGGAAGACATCATGTAGATATGAAAGATGGCAATTTGTATAAACACCTAACACCCCTCATTTCCATCATTCTTACATTTTCAAAACCAACATACAAACTCTCTTGCTCTCATTTCCACTTATGGCTCCCCAAACACCCACCTTCATCCACCATTTTCACTTCTTAAAAAACACCCAAAATCAAGTTATTTTTTTAGCCATTTCATTTTAAGGTCTAAACAAGCTACAAAGCATGGAGAAGCATTACAAGATACTAGCTTCTACACCTTCATCTCCTTACTTTTCAGTGTTCACTAACTTTGTGCAAAGTTGTAAGATCCCTAAACCCCATTCCATGCTTGTTATATTATATAGAAGGCTAGTGTAAGACTTGGTCATCTTGAAATCCATGAATATCAAAGCTAAAACTCTAATCATAAACTAAAAAGTCTACAAAGTAATTATATGTATTATATGTTAATTAGTGTAGACTAGTTTGTATAATCTTGTTGATTATGTTAAAGTAGGATTTTTAAATGTTATGATCTTGTATAATGATGGTTAAAAATGATGATCTAAACATCAAGATGTTTGGATCTAACAAGATCATCGTCTTCGCAACCCATCAACTTAAATAATAAGCTTAAAAGATATTTTTTAAACAAGTATAGCTCTTACAAGGAGTAAAAATCATGGTTGATTTTATATTGGTCTTAAAAGTAGCCTAGGTTAAATGATGGACTAGACTAAAATATAAGACAATATGTTGGTTTTTAAAGTTCTTGTTAAAATATATATAGTTCATAGGAAAATGAAGATTTAATGTATTATTTATTACATGCAAAGTTGACATGAACTTGATTAGGAATTAGTGATAATTTGGACTTAAACATGCTTTAAAATACGTTTAGAAAATATGGAAAACGCCATAGTTTAGAGGAAACTATGGCAAAAAAATTTAAAAATCTAATTGCGATTAAGGTGTAATTAAAAGGTGATTAAAATGGTTAAACGTGATTGGTGACCTTACTCGTGATTAGGCAAACCTTAATGGTAAGGGTTAAGTCTTAAACATCCAAGAGTTTTTATAAACACTTATATATATTATTTTCATAAGTAAAATGAAAGGAAATAATACATGAATATATATATATATATATATATATATATATATATGTATGTATGTATGTATGTATATATATACACACACGGAATGCCTTATATTGTGTGTAAAATTTTTGTGTATTAGTGTATGTATTAGACATTAGGAGGATATCAATCGAATACAAAAACCTCATACATGCAGACATCACAAATACTTAAAAATATAAATACGAGCATGAACCTTCATGTATATATAAACTTGGGAAGTTGATGACACTAAATATACACATGAAACAAACTTATGTATGTCATTAAACGTGATGCGGAAAACGGATAAACGGACATCGAGTGAACCATTTTATAACTCTATATATTGACAAGATAATATATATCCGAAACCGACACGAAATATAATATAAACTCTATAATGGATTTAATATGTGGCAACACTCGCCTTAGTATCATGACACTGAGCGTGCACATATCACGGACGATATTTGGTCACTCTCGACACGGGAGTATATATATTCGGTTACTACGACGAAACTCTAAAAATAATAAATTTTTAGACATTGTAAAAATATATATTTCAACATCTCCAATTTCCGGAAAGTATAAATCAAGAATCACTAAATATAAATATAACTATACACGTATACCAGTACGTATGAAATACGCACAAAAATACGCTTGGTGGAATTGCAAGAATACAAGGAATGTGTACACAATACGTATAAATATGACATAAATACTAATAATAAAATATACAAATACGAGTATATATATGGTATATGTATACATATAACCTACTCATGTACATGGTAATGTACTCAAATAACATGTTGAAGTGTACAAATACCAATGGATACCATACATGTACATCAACGTTAATACGATGTTAAAAATAAATAAGTTTTAACTATTATATCAAGAGAAAATATACATATATATTTGTGAAACAAATATACATACTCGAACCTAACGTATTTATATGTGTAAACGAGGCTCACTAAACTCAAAAATATATATTTAAAGAATATATATTACACGTAACGAACGTATACCATGCGTGGCACAGAGACGCTAATGGGCTAGGCCAACTCACACAGTGTGGATCACGTGGACTCAAATGGACTAAGCCCATTCTCACTTGTGCAAGACACAAAGACTCGCGAATGGCGAGGCCCGTTCGTACACACTATGAATACAAAATACAAAATACATATATATGGGATTATATATATACTAACACATGAACATACAAACAAATGCCAACATATCATTAATAAATGAGGGTTCCAAACACATAACAACACAACCTTAATAACGTTCAAGATGAACAATGCATACACGGTCTAGTAGAGACCTAAGAGTCTAACAAGTTAGAGCACTTGTAGCTTGTTATGGCATTTGGACACCTCGCTCGCTAGCACATACTTTCTTTGGAACGCAATACTGTGAGTTCATGTCCCCCTTTTCTTTTAAATGTTTTCGGTTTACAACTCTCGGGGGAAATACATGTTGCAATGGTTTGGTTAAGCTATGGAATGAAATACTAGATCATGTGCGAATAGGGTGAATCTTAAGCGCCATTAATCTTTTATAAGACCGAGGAACAAGAGGGGTAGATCTATCGGGTACGGGCGAGCCCCACTCATGGGTCCTTGTATGGCCGCATGTAGTGCTTTTGTTGTCCTTGCCGGGTGGACCGGTACTAAATCGTTTAGGGTTAAGTGCTTCATATGTCGTCACACATATTAATGTCCTTGCAAAACACTAATGATCATCAAGTTCATTGACGCTTTACATACCACATTCTTATATACGAACTCTCAAATGTTTTTAAGATAATTTGTTATGAACTCAAAACGCATGAACTCGCCAACTATTGTTGATATTTTAAAATTACATGTATTTCATGCAATTAAAGTGGATCTTGGTGTAGTTGGTTACGAGGTTTTCAAGATCATCAAGAAGTTGATGTCATCCATATTTTGAAGGGTTTGGTCTATATGTTCCGTCTTTCAACGGAATATAGGATGCAAAGCCTTGATGTTTAAAAACGTTTATTTTGGGCAAGTCTATTTTGTAAAACTTATTATCTCATGTTGTCTTTTATTATCAAACAACTTAAGACTTGTAATCTTTATTATGGCAATGGATGAACATCGTGCATATTTTGTTTCATATAGTTGTTTACTTATATCGTATGTGATGAAAACTAATCAAGTTCAAACCACGCGTTCCGCCTTCGAACGGATGTGACAGCAACTCCTACGGTACATCCGTGTTCCTTGTTTCTTAGCAACGATGCTTCTGGCGGCATTGGTTTCCTTGCTTACCACCATAGGAACTCGTAGGGTGGTTCGACTTCTCCGCGTGTGTGAACGGAGTGGGTTTTGGTGTCAACGGTGAGTAATATGTTTCTCATGGTGGTGAAGATGATTAGCATGTTACAGTTTGTAGTGGGGTGAGCTACATATAATGAAGACGATGGATGATGGGAATGACTTGGATGGAGCATGTTGATGTTAGCGTTATGATTCTGGTAGCTGCGTCGGTTCAGCATTACTAAGTCAATAATATATCAGGCATGTCCCGTGTACTTGTTTAATTGTGGCGGTTGTACTCGGGGTCGGGTTCGGGAATTGTATGTGTGCAGGAAATGCTAATGGATGACTCATGTTATATGACGATGATGATGCTTTGTTTTTAGTGGGTTGCTTAGGGGACGAGATGGTTAGGATTGGTAAATGGTTTACGGTTTGGGGCTTTGTATGGAGTCGTGGTTGTGGGAGGTAAATGAGTAAAAGTCATAGCAACTAACTCACGGTTAAAAACATGATCCCGGGCTTAATACAGGATTGGCTTATTATGCGTGATGATGATAACTATTTGGGCGATGGATAATGATCTAGGGGTTTCGTGGGTTTGTTGGTTTGGTAGCATGACATCAAATGGGTATGGAAAAATTGCATGGGAAACTACTATATGGTGTTTTAATATAGAACAATTAGGTTTTTGGGGTGTGATCTCATGAAGGTGGTAAAGTTGATGAGTTTACTTTGGGTGACGATATCATGTGAATGGTGGACACGCATGGAATTTGTGATGGTTATTATAAGTTTGCACGGAGCTTTGAATTGGTGAGTTAGTGGAAACGTAGGTTGTTTGGGTATATTTATGGGGTGAGTGATGTGCAAGGAAGTTACTAGTAGTCATGTTATTAATTTATAAATTGTGTTCAATTAAGTTATCTTTAATGGAATTTATAGTTTTTGTTATGTTTATTCACATTGGATCAGGCTCTTGGGTACCTAAACCTGTTAGGGTTCTCTAGCTATTGGTGATGTGAGCATCTCGTTAAGGCGAGTTCTTGAACCCACTCTTTTAAATGTTTTTAAATATTCCGGGCTAACGTGCATGCTAAACTCGTATGATTATTTTTATGAAAGAAGTTGTGAAGCTCATATGGTTTTTAAGAATGAAAAATAAGTAGGCTTATATATTTTATATAGTTATTTGTGTGAAGGCGGGCATTTATTATACTTATATTTATGTATAAAAGTTAATATATGTATTTATAGATCTTTATGTACTCAAGTCTACGAAGGGAAGACATATATATGTATACGGTGTATAGGTACAAAGGTATACATACGATGATTTAAGATTATTTGTGTATACACATATATACACATAAACGTATGTGTTTTTGTGTGAGCTCATGATGCCCTCTTTAAACGTTTGCAAAGTTTAGGGCTAACACGAATGTTTGATGTATTACTTCGATGAAAACCCATTTTATGATGTTGTATAGTTACTTATATTTACATAACAACTATACATAAGGATTATTTGCTTGCCCTTTTATGTGTTTGTGTGTGATGTGTTGGGTCATGCCACAACCAAGTCGAACAGAGGAAGTCCTCTAACAGTTTATCTGTCATTGGGGCTAGAGGAAGTCCCCTAGCAGTTTACTCTTGGGGCAAGAAGAGAAGAAAAATTCCCCCTACTTTGTGTTTGGGATTTAAAGTGAGCAGAATTGTGTTGTGTACTTAACTCATTAAAAGATGAATTTAAATTTTGAGGATATAATAAATATATTTATTTATTTCCAACATGAAAATGTTTTATAATTGTTTACTTGTTAAATTATAAAATTTGAACTCACTTAGTGTAGCTAACTTTTGCATGCACATTAGATTGATTTCAGGTTCGACGAGTGGACACGAGACTCCTTGGATGTTGCATGAAGGTACCTGGCATTTGAAGTTAGAATTTCTAGTCCAAGACACTTATTTAATAAGTAAATCGTAAACTTTAAATTTTGTGTTGTCAATTTTAATAATTCTCATGTTATGTTTTGTGTTTTGGGGATTTGACTTAAATGATTTTCGCTGAGTATTCTTTGAAGTTCTAAAATAAAAGATTTAATTCATTTTTGACTATATATGCAATGACGACCCAACTATGAGACACCCGAGTTTTGGGTTCTTACACATTCAAAACGAGTTGATACAATTACTAGCTCATCAAACTAAAACATAAATCATCAAGAAGATAAAGCAAGCAAAGTATTACTCCATAATACACGATTATACCCCCGATACAAGTCACCAAGAACAAATGTCTAAGGACTTAGAGTCTCTTGGTCTAAGGACCGTTGAGGATTCTTTCTAGGTTTTTTTGGTTGTTGATGATACTACTAGTAGATGACATTTTAAAGTTACATCTAAGGACTTAGAGTCCTCTTGGTCGTAGTATTGGTGATATGTGTGGTCAAGGCTATGATAATGGAGCAAACATGAAGGGAAAACATAGTGGAGTTCAAAGGAGATTCTTAGAAAAAAAATTCCTAAAGCTTTGTATAGTGCCTGTTTTTGTCATAGTCTTAATCTTGCACTCTGTGATACGAATACGGACACATAAGGTAAGTGATTTCCGGAATCACTTCTTCTTTTATAAATGAATATTATTATGTAAAATAAAGGAAATCGTGTAAGAAATTATGGGTAAAGGTATGAACCAAGGTACGTGTGGTTGTGGTAAGTCACAGAAAGTTATCTATGTTTGGAACTCATGATAAAAGTGAACGGGTCAAGATATAGAAAGTATGTGTCAGGTATGGGTTTTGAATGATTATGGTTCGGGAATCATGTAAGAATATTTAATTAATCATAGCATTAAGGCAAATATTATTGTAAGCTGGCCATAAATAGTTAGCTACGTCGGAAATAACTTGGTATAATCAAACGGGTCAAAATCAAGAAAGTATGAGAGAAGTATAGATCTGATTATGAGGACATGAGGTTAAGTGTTTAAATGATTCGGGATATTACGGGAGAATACGGGAAGCTTACGAAATGTTATGGGACATTTTGAGTCAGTTCGGGTTGAAACGGGAATAGGAAATGGGTTGTGTAAGTTTAAACAAGGAAAGACAGTGTCGGCATCACAGATGGGTCGTCGGCGACGGCCTCCTTAGCCGTCGCCAACGCTGCCCCCTTCCCCCGCCACTCTAATCAACTGTCTACGCAATGAGGACCGACATAACATTTTATGAAGGCGTCGCCAACGCTATAGAAGGGTGTCGCCGACGCAATGAGGACCGACTTGATAAGTTGTTTTTGTTAGTTATTTGCACCGTGAGTTTCGTATCTTCCAATACTTGTCCTATAACCCTCAATGAATCCCAAAAAGTGAAAATAACTAATAGAGAGTTATGTGAACTTATTGAACTGTGATAATGGTTTCCAGAGATAAATAAGTATGCAAGCATGTGTGTGTATGGCTAACTTATATGTTAGTGGTGGAATCCCTAGGTAAGCATCAATAGAAGTAAGCATGCGCATAGGTTCGTATGTATAAGACTTATTTATGTGGATGTTTGTGACTAGGATATGATAGTATAT
Organism: Scalesia atractyloides; assembly: GCA_947069175.1. Lineage (NCBI taxonomy): Eukaryota > Viridiplantae > Streptophyta > Magnoliopsida > Asterales > Asteraceae > Scalesia > Scalesia atractyloides. The sequence continues at coordinate 55,558,415 of CAMTDV010000001.1, read as the reverse complement.
TTTTATGGGAATGTACACGACTTCAATACGTATGAGCATTAACGCTACTAATTATTGTCCTGAGAATGAAATGAAAGTGCAGGTTTACTATTGTTGACTTATGAGGATTGACGATTGGGATGCAAGATCATACGCGAAAAGATAATCGAAAGGATCTTCATGAATAGAAACAGTATGGAGTGATCATTTAATTAAGAATGTTTAATATTGTGAATAGAAAGATTATCAACATGTTTTGCTACTTGATTCAGATTTATCTATGAGTAAAGCATAGTTTCAGTCCCTGAGGTTTACACCCAATCGCAGGTTCAGCCCTTATTTGAAAAAATTAAACAGTCTAGTCCCTGTAGTTGTTGATTATTAGCACTCAAGCCCCTCCCACTAACTGACCGTATGTAAATCAATGAAAAGACTAAAATACCCTCATGACCTTACTTAAAATTATAGTCCCTGAACATATAAATGACATAATTCACTCCATATTCAAAAAAAATCCTAATCTTGCAACTAAGCACCGATTAAGTTGAATGAATCCGCAACATGAAGGTATTAACAACAACTACAAAACCTCGTAACAACACATGTAATCAAATTTGAACTTTAAATGCGGTTGACTTTTTGAAATTCAAATAGGTTTCACTTCTAGAAGTAGAATGTTGTTTTGACCTTTGTAACATCTATTTTGACATGTTCATCCAACAGAAACAGCTTATCTAAAACTAAACAAACAAGTTTTCAAACCAAAACATACAATTACCATTCAACACAGGTTATCTAAAACATCTGTTTTGACATGTTCATTCAAAAGAAACAACCCTTAGTGTCAATACATGTTCATCCCTGTTTTATTTATAAGTAAGTCAGATATGCATAAGTCTCCTAAATCATGCAAATCCCTAATCAAGTTAAGGCCTTGATTATCGCAGCCCTTAGTATAAGTCCTGTTGTGCAAACCAAATACATGTTCATCCCTTGTTTATTTATAAGTATGTCACAATATGCATAACTCTCCTAAATCCTACAAATCCCTGATCACTTTAAGGCCTTAATTATCACAAATATGTGCATACCAAAGTATAAGTCATGTTGAGCAAACTAAATACATGCTCATCCATTTATAAGTAAGTCTGAATAAGCATAACTCTCGTAAATCCTACCATTCCCTGATCAAGTTAAGGCCTTGATTATCACAAACATGGTTGAATATGCATGTTGTCCTGTACAATCAAAACCTGCAACACCTACATTACAACAATATCCCTATTTTGCATAACTACAATATCAATCAAGAATCACTAAAATAACCTACATTCACTTACTTGTTTAAAAGCAGTCAAAAGTTAAATATTAAAACTGCAGTTACTAGTTTCAAATCATTCAAAATCTACATATTAATCACATGATTTCATTATGGGTTGAGCATGATCGTTAACAACTAAACCCCTAAAAACGATCAAACTAAAAAACCCATTATCACAGTTAACCGTAGTTTCTAAGTATGCATCATAAATAGGGGGTTTGGGTCTCCCTAAAGAACATCAACACTTCAATACCGCACAAGCTTGATCATGATTCTGACACGGGCCCTGTTCACCACCACTTCAAAACTAGCACTCCCCACACCCGAACAACCACTCAGACTTGGATCCTTACTAAATAGTTCCAACATTGGACCCTTAAACCAGTTGCAAGTTCAAAGATTAACTTCTTCATTGAACTGTATCAACTTGATACTTGATTGTTAAGTGAAATTCAGGAAATGTCGTACCTGTTACTTGCTCTGATCGCATAATCATGTCGTACGACAACATGTTGTGCTTGATCGGACTTGAAAACAGGTGTCTTGTAGGTGATCGGAGCATGTAATTCGGAGGTGGTGGTGTTTGGGGGTAGGAGAAATTGAAGTGTAGCTTATAAGAAAAGTTGGAGGAGTGATATGGCTCACATTGGGTTTAGGTATTTTCACAACTTTACTCTTGTCAACGTTAAAGTTTTTAACAGTCAACTAACTGTGACTTACAATAAGTGCTTGATTGCTAGCAATCGACAACCATAGGGACTGGACTGTTGATTTTGTGGATTTTAATATTAAAGTAAAGACTTTGGTTTTCATAATCTTTCGTATATGCGTATTTAATCTTGTTATGTGAATGATTATTATCACTCATGTTGCTAGTTGAATGTCATTCAAATAATAGTTGCATGCTAGGTTATTTACTGTGTGTTATTGACTATTGGATGTTTTACTAGACGTAGTGATCCATAGGGGTATAATTGTGATTTGGATAGAATTAAGTATTCTAACAATATAGATAGCTGTGAGGTTAGAAGTTGTCGATCTGTCTATAATGTCAGATTGCTAGGATTAGAGGCTTTCTAAGAAGATCTACCTAGTTTCCCTTTCATTAGTTACTTTTCGAGTCTGATCAATATTCCATAGTTACATGTGACTTTCGCGTTGTGAGGTAGATCGTCTAGAGGGTACTTTATTATTAGAGTAGGAAAGCTCGTGAGGGAATTCACTAAATCGGTAGTTTAACGGCTTCTATGTTTCCATAGGTTTCTTCTCGATAAGCATCGAGGGTCCTTTAGGTTATCCTTTAAGTGTAGTATCTCAAGATCCCGGTTTCCACAATTAGTTCAATAACTGATAGAACGTGTCATTCATGTGTAGGATTCTGACATGGGTAGTGCTTTCCCATATACATATATATATATATATATATATATATATATATATATATATATATATATATAATGTATATATATATATATGTATATATATACATACATATATATACATATATATATATATAGGAGAAGGATAAAACGAAAACCCACTTGAGTTGAAAAAACTCAAAAACTTTTGTAAAAACCCCATATAACATTTTTTTTTCTAAAAAAATAGGAAATGTAACATACATATATTGGAAAATTTTATAAAACAAACACGAAAAAATGGCCAGTAGTTTTATTTTTAAAAAATGTTCAAAATTTCATGTTACATAATATATATGTCCAAAAAATGTAACATACAAATTTTAAACATTTTTTTAAAAACAAGTAGGCACTTTTTACATTTTTTTATAAAAATATTCAAGTACACTAATGTTACATTCCCCTATTTTTTTAGAAAAAAATAAAAATGTTACATAGGGTTTTTTTAAGTTTTCTCAACTTAAGGAGGTTTTCATTTTATCTTTCACCTATGTATATATATATATATATGGTGAGGTTATTGTGAGAAAAATTTAAAAGGGTGAGAAGGATAAGAAAGAATCTAAACCATTAGATATTTAATCTAATGGTTGAGATCATAGTGGTAATTCTGTAAATAATGTTAACTATTAAACTAACTAATTTTCTAAATTAAGGGTATAAAGGTAAATTTAATATTTTTAATTAAAAAACTAATATTAATACACATGCAAAGTTCACTCATTCTTTTTTAAACATCAATAACTTTTTATACGTAACTCTTTTTAAAAAAAAATTACACCATAATAACGAGTGTTTTTTTATCTTTAATATGAGTACCATATTGATATATTTATGTAGAGTTATTTCTGTTTTATATATTTAGGCTGTTATTTATGTTTTGATTCTGATTAAAGTGTTGGCTGGTGTTATATTAGGGTGTTATTTCTGTTATATTCAATGTTAGGGTGTTATTTATAAGATATGTGCCTTCAATATACATGTTGTAGTGTTTTTATGAGTTAGGGTGTTTCTATAAGTTATATTTATGTTTATGCCTTCAATATACATGCTGTGGTGTTTTTATGAGTTAGGGTGTTTTTATGAGTTATATTTCTGTTCTTTATAAGATGTATGTCTTCAATATACATTCTATGGTGTTTTTATGAGTTAGGGTGTTATTTCAAATTCGAAAATCCCTACAATAACTGCCAAAAATCGGTTGCATATATTCATTCCATAATTATATTTTTTTAGTTAAATTACACTTATACCCTTAAATTTCCAAAATAAAAAGGGACACATGTCACCTCCATAATCTTTCTTATCCTTCTCACACTTTTAAATTTTCTTACATGAACCTTCACCTATATATATATATAATATGTTAAATTAGGTTGTTTTAGTACTTTAAATGATGTTAAATAAATGGGGTGGAAAGACTAAAATACCCTTAGGTGACCAGATTGAACTAAAAAAATTAACTGTGTTAGTTCAAAGGATATACCATGCAAGATTTTAAAACGTTAAATACTGAACTCATCAATTTTTGCGCCAAACACCGTCTAAAAAGGGTATATAAGTAAAGGACAAAACCTGTAATTTACTCTTAACTTTAATAGTACATTAGTCGTTCACAAAGTTAAAAGATTCGTAACACCATGTTATAACTTCGTGTTAATTTTTTTAAGACCATTTTACTGTTGTTTACATCAAAAAAAACTACCCACCACTAAGCAAATCTGTTTTGTTGACCTCTATTACAAAACCACCAAATCGAATAACAGATAAGACACACCAAGAATCTCTCCCAGATCGAATGAATCGATTGAGCTCTTAACTTAGGGACTTCCAGTATTCTTGAAATTAAAGGACATTATCCGTAAATTATCGCAAACAAAAAGGACGTAATCTATAATTTACCCTACTTTTTTTTATCATTACCAAGAATTTTCAAGTACGACCCATTAAATAGGATATCAGGTTCTTGAGAAATCAATCGCTTAAAACACAACAAATTCAACTAAAGACATGAAACATAATAAACATTTCCCATTGTTTTTGGTCTTTTTGTGGTGATTTAAATTAACATCACCACAACAAATTCAACTAGAGATTTGAAACATAATAAACATTTCCAATTGTTTTTGGTCTTTTTGTGGTGATTTAAATTAACATTACCGAATTCATTTATATCCAAAATATTTGTTTCCTATACGCACTTATTTACCAATGGACCATGGTTTTGATCAAATGAATAATGTAAATATTTAAAGGACTTTACTTTCAATTTGTTTATTTTATTAATATGATATTTCAATTAACTAGATATTCCTACAGGTCTTTACAAATAAAATAAAATAAAATAAAATAAAAAACTTTTTGAGATTATTATATTTTGACGAAAAATGTTAGGCCTCTTAATCTACTATACTTTACACAAATTATTTTATACTACTCTTTTGCCAATGTTTGAACATGAGACGTCTTCTCTAAGATGCATGTATATCTATCAAGTGTGTTAGCCCCATATTGACTTTTTGATATTATTAAATAGAAGTTGCATAAATTTTGTTTAGATTATGGGTGCTGGTTGGGTCCAAATAACAAAGTTATTGGAGTCAAGACGTTGCTCCCCTTAAGGTCAAGGGTTCGAGCCCCGCGAAAGACGGATTAGTGTAAATATGTGCTGTTAAAAAATATGCAGAAAATATTTTACTGGAAAAATATAATTTCTAAAAATAGCTGTTCAAAACTCAAGTACCTACCGTTTTGGATGTGACTTTCACCAGCTAAGACTTGTTTGTTATCTTCTTTTTTATCAGTCAATACCCTTTCTCCAAACAGGTTTTCATGTATAGACGGCCAGTTGGTTACTAGAACTAGTTCTATCTATTTATAAGCTTTTAAACTATTAAATTAGATAGAATGGTATGTGTTATGTTTAAGTAATAAATGTGAGAGGTCAATCCATTCCGGGTTTAGGTGCTACAGAAAGTCCTAAAACAATAATCAAAGCTAAAGAGATAAAGATTTGACATAAGAAAGAGTGAAGATTCAGTACTTTGAATTCAATATATGATTCCTTCATTTTATTTGTTTTACTTCCATTTGCGTCATGTAGGTAAGTTTTTATGTGCCATCAATGAGCTAGCCTTCTCCATTCATTTAGAAAAAAGATTAAACCTAACTTTAGATGATTAACCAAGTTATATTCGGATGGAACATACAGGGTTGAGAACAACGGCTTTCCTTCTTTTCTGATATTACTGCCACTATTCTCAATCCTAACAAACTAATATCTCCATCTCCTACAACTTCGATATGAAAAATCGATCTACAATAATAGTAAAGGAGGTTAATTTTATATCAATGGAAACAAAAGATATGTTAACATAGGTCCACCCTTGTCACCATGATGTTTTGACATGACTTAAATTATCAAAAACAAGTAAACTTTAATGCATGAGTCAATTAGGAGGCCTGGTTTTTACCTTTACCCAACCGTCAAACATGTCGATTGCTGGAAGCTACATAACTAATCGGTTCACTAGATATTAGTTTTGGTTATCTAGTTGATGGCATCAAGTGCTTCAGTTATAATTCGCAAGTTAACCGACAATTGGACATGCATTTTTTTAGGCTGAGCAAACTGTATCGCAATATAAATGCACCTATGACACGGTCTATGAATCAATCACTCTACTACTAGAATGATCAACTGTTTAAAAGAATTAGCCACACCACATCAACTTGACGCCAACGGCCCAACACCGCCACCAACCACCCCACCCATTTGGCCACTCATAATTAAAACTAAACGGGGTGGCTGAAGGGTATTTAAAACGCCTTAACTATCTATCCAACACCATCATTAATCAAAGATCCAATCATATATTACCCATTTAGTACTAGTAAACAAAAATAAGTTAGTGGGTCAACACTCAACCTAACCTAACGCAATCCGACATGTTTATCAACATTACCCATTACCCGAACCCGTGCATCTTCCCTCTATTTTCATCAGGGATTGTTCTTCAAAAACAAAAAAATGAAACCTGATCCTCTTATCCGTTTTTATTTTCTGGAACATCTTATTCCTCAAAAGAAAATTAACAACCTCATCACGCTTCGTTTATTGTTGCAATATAGAAAATTGAAATTACCGACATGAACGAAAAACACAATTCTAACTTTTGGCTAGGGAAAGAGAAATGCAAGGTGAGGAAGAAACCAGTAATATATATATATAAAATTCTAAAACTGTTTAAAAGAAAAAGAAAAAAAACTAAGTCAGAAACTGCTAATAAGAAGCATACCAGAAGTGACAATGATCCATGAACCTTCCTTTGAAGCATAATTACCTACCACATATCTGGAACTTTTGTTAACCTGTCAAGGTTGCATAGAACAAAATCATAATTCATATCGTTAACTAAAAACGGATCACAAATGTTCCCCACCACTTTAACAAAAATGACCTTTCAAATTTTGACATTGAAAGTTTCTTAATGGGTTATATGAGTAACTCGGCCCATTTACATGGCTACAATTTTCCATTTAGGGTCGAACTGGTAGAATTGTGGCTAAAATGGAAGCCCTTTGATATGAACCCAATATAACCTCCTATATCTGCGTGTTTCAAGACTTAATTGATCACTGTAATTTATGCAATTGCCACAAAACATGCTAATAAAAGAAGAGTAAAATGCCATTTTCGTCTGAGGTTTGGCCAATTATGCAACTTTCGTCCAAAGGTTTGTTTTTTTTTCGCATCTGGATCCAAAAGGTTTGAAATCTTGCCATTTTTCGTCCAACTCATTAACTCCATTAAGTCAGGAGTACTTCCGTCTACTAAGTCAAGGGTATTTTTGTCTTTTTTTGCTAACTTAAAGGGCAATTCGGTCTTCTTTAGGGGTATTCAATCTTTTTACATAGAGTGAAAAAGACCGAATTGCCCTTTAAGCTAGCAGAAAAAGACAAAAATACCCTTGAATTAACGTTGAAAAATGGATGGAGTTAACGAGCCGGATGAAAATGGCAAGACTTCAAACCTTTTGGATCCCGATGCGAAAATAACAAACCTTTGGACGAAAGTCACATAACTGGCCAAACCTGATAGACGAAAATGGCATTTTACTCTTTCAAAAAAAGAGAAAACAAAGTTGACCAACCATACCCAGAGCGTTTGATGCGAACCTATCAAATCCACCCAACACATAAATTTGAGAAAAGTTGGTTACCTTTTTAAGTAATTGCCACAAAAACATACTAAAAAAGTTCAAATGAATTCTAGCGGTTACCTTATTATATTCTTGGGAAAATAACGGCCAACAAAAAGCAGAAATAAGTAGTACCAACTCATTCTACAACATGTTGGCATGCCCAGACACCCCTGCACTGCAAGATGGGCACAAAGGTGCAATTCCATCTTGTGTTCCAAAATGAGCAGGGTGGAGGTGAAATTGAGTTCTACACAAGGCACATACAGCTGTCATCTGATTTCTCCCAGCTGGATTTGGCATCATAGTGTTCTTTCCAAGCCAAAAGTTGGAATCAAACTGTTGGTCCATTTCTGGATTGTATGAAAACACCCTCGAATCCCCTTGAAGCTGATGTGGATTATGTTGAGATGATCTACCACCTGCTGTTAGGAAACTGAATTCCACAGGCTCGGGCCTACCTGATCTCAGCCCACTCACACCGTAACCTTCGTTATATCTTTCATTAAGTCTAAACTGTCCGTCTCCAGCCTGTCGATATAACAACAATCAATCAAGTTGCTTCAAGTGAATGCAACATCTTTATTATTAATTATTAATGCAGTATATATGATTACAAAAGCCATCAGATTGAAATAATTATCCACATGTTTTCATTGGTTAATCAATTGTAGATAAGTGGGAGGTTCAATGGGGAACACTAAAAAAGTGGGGAATCGAACGGAACCGACTCAAGCGAACTCTCAGCGGCATCAGAACCGGCTCGTCGAACTCAACTATATATATATATAGGGGAAGGTTAACAGGTATGACTCAATCTATTGTTCGGAATGCTAATTTCACTGTCGAATTCGCGATTTGGAGCGTTCCCGCCCTGAACACGTTCGTACCACGAATCGGTAGGGACGATCCGGATCGTAGATCGTGGCCTATTGACGGATTTATGTGACTATGTTCTCAACATGCGTAATTATGGTTTTTCAACATGCGTGATTAGATTTTGAGTTCGTACCACGAATCGGTAGGGATGATCCGGATCGTAGATCGTGGCCTATTGAAGGATTTATGTGACTATGTTCTCAACATGCGTGATTAGATTTTGAGTTCTCAACATGCGTGATTATGGTTTAGACACTTTGGACTTTGTAGCTGAACCTCACCCTATATATATATATATATATATATATATATATAAAGTTTAGCTTTTAGGGTTTATCATTAGGGTTTAGGGATTAGCTTTAGGTTTTAGCCTTTAGGGTTTAGCGTTTAGTGTTTATAGTTTAGATTTTACGGTTTAGCTAAGGTTTCGTCTTAAGCATAGTTATCGATAGCGAATAGCGGTTAATAGCGACAGATTACCTATATGCTACGTAGCGACAACGATGAAATAGCGCCCGCTATTTCTTGTTCAGCGATAAGGTAGCAGATAATTCAAAAAATAAAAACCAGCTATTCATAATTGTTATATGTTTTTACAATGTTAATACTTTTTATGTATAAATTAAAAGGTTCAGGGACCAAATGTAAACTACTGAAGATAGAGGGGGTTAAATGTCTAAATACACAAACTACTTTTACACTTTTTAAGTAAAAAATACAAGTTTTAGAGACTGAATGTAAACAAGTGAAAAATAGAGGGATTAAATGTTTAAATACCTAAAGTTATTTAAACCCTAAAAGCCTAAAACACTCATATACGCAGCCGCTCTCTTCTTCTTCCCCCTTCTTCCTAGTTTCCGGCTGAAAACAGCACCGTCGCCGGAATTTTTCGCCAGAATCGCGTCGGAAGTCGCTATATCGTCGCTATGTGGTCGATATGTACCTTGTAGCGGCATATGGCCGCCATGCTACACTATTCGCTATAGAGGCTGCCATAGACGCTATTGATAACTATGGTCTTATGGTTTAGCTTTAGGGATTAGCTTTAGGATTTAGGAGTCAGAGTTTAAAGTTTTAGTTAGTGTTCGACGAGCCGATTCCAATGCCGCTGGAATGAGTCCGATCAAAGTTTGTTTAAGTTGGTTCCCCACTTTTTTAGTGGTCCCCATCGAACCCAACCCTTGTAGATAGATATACCTAACCCAATTTTAGTAAATGGTTCAAAATTGCCGCATGCACGGAGTATGTAATACCTTTCCCGGCATTATATTGAAGGAGTGAAACGAGCTAGGAGACGGTATGTGTGAATGTGTAGACATGGGCATACCACTTTGCAATTGATTTCGATCACCGGTTCTCCACATCCCACTCGGCACAACTTCTTCACGAGTTTGCCCAAGATTGCTTCCAAAACCGGTCGTAAACTTACTTCCGGAACCTTTAAATTTAAATTCATCTGATTTGATCCCATCCCATGCATTCTGAAAACTACTACTTTTAACATTCCCGGAAAGATTAAATAATCCACCCACTGAACTACTACCAGACTTTAGCTCCTCAACCATACTACTATTAACCATACTCAAATTAGTATGAACGTCAATATTAGAGTTCCCAAAAGCAAGACTTAGCTCATTGCTGTTAAGATCTCTGTCTTCATCAAATTTGAGTCCATCTAACGGTGTAGAATACATCTTATTCTCGAAAATATCATCGGAAAAATGATTGAGCAGTCCCCGTTCAGAGCTTTCTTCCTTGCATTCTTCCATTGTGTTGTCGTACAGACAATCTTGGAACCCGAATGCTTGCTCGTTTTCAGATGGTACAAGTGAACATAATTCAAGATTGCTTTTTGTACTGAAATCCATAACATCCTCTGACTCGTTACGTTTTGGTTCGTTGTTCCTGAAGATATGGAAGTCGTCTAGTTTAACTTCTTCTGATTTGTTCGAACTTATTTGCATCGCGGGATCCTCCATAGAAAATGAAACATCGTTTTCGAGATTTTTGTTTAACTCGTTTTCTTCGTAGCTGCCGAATGCATCCGTCCCAACAACGAATAGTTCATCAAGTCTGGAACTAGTTAAGCCAGATGAGAGTTTATCTACATTATTGGTTGAATCAATGTCATTGACCACAGTCGCACCATCTTTATCCAGCCCAAAGCGACCGAGAAAAATCCCCGATGATGTGTCAGCAACAAGTTTCTCGTTTTCAGGTATCAACTCATTAGACGTATTATTAATATCCATATCCATGTTTGGATCAGAACCTTTTTCCTCACAAATGCTCGCCTTTTCAACAATGATTTCAGGAACTGCCGGATCTACCATTCCGACACTAGTGGTTGTGACATCGATATCTTCACCACCATCGCCAACATTAGCAGCCATAACAACATTATCTTGATCGATCACCTGATCAAGATTGGAGTCCAGCTTATCCTCAAAAGAATTAACACGAATTTCACCAGATGTTTCAGGCTCTCTGTCATTTTTGTCATTCATGGATTCATCACCGAAAAGTTCAGACTGAGAGACGGTATCATCAGGTGGTTGTTCTGTAACTTCCGTTCTATAAGCATCATCATCCGTAATACCAGTTTTGCCCAATTTGTCACCGGATATTTCAATAGAACTACTTTTATCTATATCAGAGTGTTCATCTTGTTTACTACGAGACACAACGTTAAGGTCATGAACAACAAGCTCATCAGTATTTGATTCTTTACACGTAATTACTTTGTCTCCATCCAAAACTAAATCAGAGTTATCCGGTTCTGCAGGTGATGGCTCGATTTTCGCTGTTTCATTTTCCACGTGGGGCCCAAATAGGTCAGTTTTAACATTGTTTTCTACTTGTACCTCCATTGCGTCCAAACTGACTTGCTCCTCAGGCTTTGAAGGTACAGGTGGCAGTCCTGGTGGTGATGGTGACGGTGATGATGGTGATAGTGACGGTGATGACGGTGATGGATTGCCAACAGGGACGTCTCTTTTGATGTCTTCTTGTAAAACTACATCCGCAGCCTGTAAAAATCAACAAAACAAATATTTGTAATTAATTTAGAAGGGAAAAGAAAATGAACAAGTGCTACACACTGTAAATACAAACTTACATTCACAGAAGATTCTTTTAAAGCCAAGTCATCAGAGCCGTTTATCTTCACAACATTTTGTTTATCCAGTTTTTGTTCTCCAATAACAGAGATTAAGTATGTAGATATTTCCTTGCACGACTCGAACTGCCGACCACTAGGACTGGTTAAATCAAGGCAGTGTACATAGTGTAAGAATCATGAAGACATTATATTCTCAGAGTTGATATCAAAATTTGTAGGTGGATTAAACTTTGAGTTCAAATAATAAATGGTGAAAACAAATTACCTACAAAGATGTATGTTGTAGGTTGATATACAAATATTTAAAAATGAAATGCACTCTAATGGAATAATTTGGAGAAAAACAATGGAACTTCAGTATGCATATGAGATAATTAGTAAAATGAATGTTTGCGGGCCAAATAGAGATATAAAATTGGAGGGTTAACAAATATAGTAAACCAAACTTCCGTCTTTATCTTCTATTACCATCCCCGTAACTTTCAATTGCTCCCATTTGCTGATTGCATCTTCTTGTTTGCTAAATTCAATTCACCTTCTCACCTTTTTTCATTATTTTTTCTACCACCATGTTTTTTACCCATAAATAATATCATCCTCTTCTTGAGTAGCAACTTTCTGAATCCTGATCCCAATTGTAAATACAAACTCTGGGGGTACCAAGAACATTGATTTTGTCTCTTAAGATTACTTTATTATGGTGAATTGCATGCAAATTTTCAGAGTTTTGCATTCATTGGAAGGGGTGTCACTGTGTTCACATATACATGCTTAAACAAAATATAAGGATTTTAATTGTAACATGGTCGACAAGAAAGTACAGAAATGAACTGAATTAATTCTTTAAAGCAGCAAAGAAATGTATTGATATGATTATGATCAGTCAAACTGTCTTGTGAAAGAAATGCCAAATTTGCAATCTTATGTCAAAGGGTAGTCTACTATCAGATCTCTACAAAAACAAAACTACATCATAAAGTTTGCACATCGCTATTTTGAACACCACAAGCTTTACTTTAATCATACTATCAATCTATCATTGTATTATGGTTCATTCAATCTATATCCGGACTAAACAAATAAGAAAAAGAAGCGAAACATCAAGATGATGTCTCGTCTCATTCTCTTACAATCAACCGTCCGGTAACAAACCTACTCTTGTTGGAATTCTCTATTCTCATGGAGTGTCACACGTATCATACGCAAATAAGACATCCCCCCCTCTCAAAGTTCTACTAAGTGATTAAATCTCCTATAATCGGGTCATTAACCTAATGAAAAATTTATTTACCAACAACATAGACATCCCAACCAAAACACGCGCGATGATTCAGTTGACACTATGGTTAGCATCAATGCATCATTACACACAATATCATCACACTCTAAAGCCAAATTAAATTCTTAAAGCGAAACAAAAGCAAGGTCCAAACGCAAACCTCAAATACCGACGACAAAACAACCAAACGCGTCCTTCCTTCTTCTTAATACAAAGACTCAACTTCCATCCTTTGGGCAAAACATCCCCAAACTCACAAGCATCCACAACCCTCCTCTTCCTCCTCCTACTCCCCAATGCCCATTCAAACCTCTCAAAAACCCTAACAACTCATCCTCCGTCGTCATCCCGACCGTCCTCCTCCTAATCTCCGGCCCATACGGATCCTCCAATCCACCAACCACATCCAAATCCACCACCACACCTCTCTCATTCACAATCCCCCTGTCCTTCTCATCATCATACACAACCTCCTTCTTAATCGCACCACACCGAAGCCTCTTACCGCTTGGCGGCCGAATAAACACCACATTCTCATGCTTCCTCGGCCTCCCTCGCTTCCGCTTCACACCTAGGGTTTCTAAATTCAAAGCCTCCGCAACAGAACTATTATCTCGAACATTATCCTCATCAATTACATCAATATCTTGAAAATCCGGATCTGATTTGCACAACTGCTTCAACATACGAATAATTAACGAGTTTTCCGCTTGCTCGGGGTCGTTAATGGCGTTCGGAGCGTGTGTGTGCGACGCGCGGAGGTGCGGTGTGCGGCGGTGGAGAGTGGAGGTCTTGGTGGCGTCGGCGGTGGCGAGACGGAGGCGGGAGTAGGTTTGTTTGCGGCTTCCAGCGGACTCGTTGAAAACGGAGCGGTTGATTTTGGGGATAACGACGTCGTTTTGGCGGTTGAGATCGTATGAGTCGGAAGACAAGGAGAGAGAGTAGAGTTCTGATTGGGAGAGGAGGCTGAGATCGATGACGGGACGGGATCGGGACGCGACGGTGGGTGGTCGGTGTCGTCGGACGCCGCCGTGGCGACGGTGGAAGAAGCCATGTTGGAAAATGTTTAGGGGGTTACGGTTTTAGTATATGATGATGGGTAGGGGCTATGTGACGGGTATCGATAGTAAAAGTTTCCAATTCTGTTGTAAACTTTTATCGTTTCTGTCTGGCTTAATATTCAGCTTTGTAAACGAATCGAATTTATTAGGTAGGAAGTTCGTTTAGATAAATAAGAAAGGAATTTTGATTATTTAAATTAATCGATAACAACTTTTCGTATTTAACTTTTGGTAATATGTTTATTATTTATGTTCGTATTCAACTTTTGGTAATATGTTCATTATTTATGTTTGTTAATGGTCATCATCGTTTGTTTATGTTCATTAACTAAGGTTACTTTTATTTTTAATATTTAGCGTTTAACACATGTTACCTTAACATTTAAACTAACACGCTTAGTCAATCGAAGCTTATATCTCGTTGAAAACTTAGTCATTCATTTAAAAATTAAAACCTTTGTGAAATTATTTTAGATAATTATGTTTTTTTAAGTGAATTTTATTTCATATATAAGCCAGAAAACTTGCCAAGTTACATCAAAACAGAAGGTAGCCGGGCAACAAGCTGCGCAGCCAATCATTTCTGAATTGCAAAGTCTAATGCCTTTATTTTAGGATTATTGTGTTTATGATTATTATGTCTTACTTATGCCTTTATTTTGGGATTATTGTGTTTATGATAATTATGCCATATGCTTAACTTTATATTTATTCAAGGTGATCATTATATTTATTCAAGGTGATCATGTGAATCAAAGTCTAATGCTGGGATAAAAATGTTGTTGTTTAAATTTTTTTTAGATATTATATGTTTGTTTACGTCCTTTGTGTTTGTTTGTTTTCCTTTAATATGATGAACGAACACAAACAAGTTCTTTGCTTCATTAAGTGTTCATAAAACAATATCAATGCTAAATGAACGAACATGAACAAGAGTTCATTCGATTCGTTTCTATTGAAGTAATTACTCGTCGGATGTTGGGCATACCTGTATGTATCAGATGTATGGCTAGTTTGTAAAGAAAAGTTCGTTGATATTTTCAACTACAAATTATATTTGTGAGGCTCACTTAGAAGAACGAATAAGCAAGAGAAAGAAAGAGATGAAGAAGAGAGATAAAGACAAAAAAACCGTATGCATGCTTCAAGCAACCCTAACCTTGATAAACCATTACTTCAATTAATGTTACAATTTGGTTACTTAAACATTGAAGAATATACTTAAATGTTTAATGGTGTTTTGGAATATATATATATATATATATATATATATATATATATATATATATATATATGTGTGTGTGTGTGTGTGTGTGTGTGTGTGTGTGCGCGCACATTATCTTACACATGTGGGAACTTCCAAGATCACAACAAAATAAATTTAGCTTTACAACACAATTGTTAGTAAAATTGCTAGAATACTCTTAAATGTTTGAATAGTGTTTTGGAGGATATATGTGTAATATGTCACACATGTGGGAGCTTCCAAGATGATCACTTCAAATCAAATTTAGTTTTACAACATAATTGTTGGTAAAATATGCTAAACTTTAATGGTGTTCCATAGTTGATTAAGGTATTCCATGATGCTAAAGTTGGAAAGAGTTCCAAAAGATAAAGCAACTAATGTAGCTTTTCAAACATGATAAAGTCTTAAGTTAGCTGTAAAATTTATTATCTAGTGTAAGGTGTTCCAAAGTCATATATATATATATATATATATATATATATATATATATATATACATATATATGTGTTATATATATATGTGTATATATATATATATATATATATTTGTAAGTGGTTTTAGTATTGTTGTGTCGTAATCTTTGTTTTATGGGTGTTTTATGATTTTGGGTGTTGTACTTGCTTCTTGTTTAGTTATACATTTGTTGGGTATATAAGGTTCATGCACCACCTTCCATATGTCCCACCGTTTCACCAACTTTTTGTCGATTGTCGTCGCTTACCCATTTTACCGGTCATCTACTCTGTCGCTCCCTACTTTTTGTTCCGGCTTTTGATTTTAACGATCGATTATGTTTAAACGCCTAAACCGTCATTACCACTACCTTACTTGACCCCTGTCGTACACTGTTACCACCGCCGATGATCAGCTACGCAACTCTATGCTTTCGGTTCCGACTATTGATTATGACGTTTATGTTATCCGACATGCTTTTAGTGTTGGTTAACCTTTAGGGTTTTAGGTTTGATTTCTTTTGTTTTTGTCTGCTTTCCAGCTATATGCTTTTGTAACCCTTTAGGTAGTGTTCGTTTTACATAATGGAATGGAATCTTGAGGGAATTGAAATGTTGATTTCACTCCTTTTGTTGGTTTCAACAAGAAAATGAATTGGAATTGTAAAACAACAGAAGGAAGGTAATCTATATTCTAATTCCATCCAATTTCGTTCCATTTTGCAAAACAAACACACCTAAATTATAAATCAATATTCAATTTATGCGCGAATTCTCATTCCAATTCAATTACAATCCATGAAACGAACACTATCTTAGGGGTTTTAGCTTTCGGTTAACCATTTAGGGTTTCCAGTAGGAATGCATTATTTCGTTTATATGCTTTTGTGGGTTTGGTTGGTTCGATGACGGTGAGTCTAGTTTTATCTGATAATCGTTTTACATGTCATTTTTTAGGTTGTGATGATTTTGTTCAGTGTTTTTTGATTGGGTTGTCATGATTTTATCACGTTGGTGAGAATGACGATGTTTAGGTACCATATTTTCGTGGTGCTAGAGGTTATGGGTTTATTTTTTCGGTTAATCGTCTATTGTTTTCAGGTGCCGGATAACCTGTCACACCCCAACCGATGGCAGAAACATCGGGGCGGAATGAAATAGATTGCAAGAGACTTCATAACACTACTTGTGACATTATTTAACGAACAAGTCTTCATTTCATTTCTAAATCAAAGTACAATCACTTGTAAACAAAAACAGCAACTTGAAAAAAGAATAAAATACAATAACAAGTATGAAATTTAAAATGGGTTTCTAGTCATCCTACTAGATTCCGTTCGTCATCGTCATCAATTTCCTGCAATACGTATTAAAGTACATGTCAACACATAAAGTATTGGCGGGCATACAAGTTTGATTACTAGCATATGTATAAACAATTTAAACGAATCCACATGGCATAATCGCGACTAAGAACTAACATAGCAATACTAGCATACAACTTATAAATGTCAACCCAAAGTGTCCCGCTAGCGTAACCTTGTCATAGCAATGACAAGACCATTTTGTTTAATTTAACATGACCTCAAGAATACGGGCGGTGCGTTAATCGTATAGCGCTATACATGTTAAGGGAGGCTCGTACGAAGTTAATGACAAGTATAAAGCAAATAAGTATTCTATACGAGTTCTAGCATAGCATATTAAGCATGTATATTGGATTGTTTGTTTGTGTTTTAAGTATAAAGTATGTGATTGTGTGAGTTTGATAGCGTATACGTATTGCACCCAAAGTGACGGAAAGTAAAAGGGGTACTCTCACAGTTTTGCAAAACTTTCCGATTAACCGAGAGTTTGACAAGCGCCGAGAGCGGAACACCGAAGTTACCCCACATTAGGGAAACGAAGGTGTATGAATACCTGGAGTTTGTGGGGAGTTCGGATTCGGGATTAAGTATATATGTACACAAAAATATATCTTGTCTAAATACTTGTTTGGACACTAAGTTTGTATGTGTTTTCATGGGTCCTAACTTGCCCATTAGAATCACAAACGATGAGTTGAGAACTAAGATAATATAACCTAAGTTCTTAACATCTTACCATAATCTGGTTAGTATCAAGAATTTGGTTAAGTATAATATATATATATATATATATATATATATATATATATATATATATATATATATATATATATATATATATATATATATATATATAGGGGCATGATTTAGGGAAACGCCTATAAGTGTGAAAACTGTGAGAACCCCCTCGTCCGTTGGATCAAAACAATCTATGGATTCGATTGGCATGGTGGCGTTTTCATAAATAACATCAACTTTATTACGTGGACTCGCTTCATTAAGGGTAAAATGGTCTTTTTACTAATTTAATACAAAACGCCAAACTCATGAGTAAAACGCCATTAAAATTCTTGCCTTAAACTACAAGCCATACACATCAGTCCCTTCTAGATGAAACACCATATTTATCTAAAGCGCCAAACTTAATGATGAAACGCGTTGCAGCTTTAACAGATAGAGGTGAACAAATAGTAACTGAAACTTTATTACTAACATTTATTATGAAAAAACTACGCGCCAGAAACATCATTATATAAACGATGTTACCATCCCTTCCATTGATCATACTAGAAAACGCCATCTTTACCCAAACGCCAAATTTCAAAAAAAAAACTATGAAAGAAGACAAATGGCAAACATCATTTCATGGAGATTCAAAACTAGAATCAATAGATTCGTAATCCTCTTTGAAAACAGAAGAAGAGTGTTTGTGAAAACCATTAAAGCCATAATGAACTTGGACGAAGAAGTACAGAGGGGGATCTTAGTACTTGATGTTCCTCTTGATAACCTTTGTGAGAAAACACAGACGGTTATACGAAGATTAACCAGAAAATTTGGATCAAACAATGCATATCTAAATGTGGACCCAATCATCCAATCATTTTGATGAAGACACTGACATAGTGACTGTTGTATGTGACAACGGGGAGCAGGAAGACTACACGGTTGAAAACATCATGACCAAACAGAGTCTTGGTTTCCTATAGGAGTTAAACAACGCAACATGTTTGAACACAAACATGACCCTAAAATTGGCGTTGTTGCATGACATGTTCATATGGAGGTTTCAAAATCTTCAAAGAGAAGAGACCGATGAAAGTGAAGATTTGGATGAGAAATTGGATGAAGAATCTGAAGAAGAAGAAGAAGAAGACGAGGGGAGCGATGGATACTTCTCATACGAAATCCCTTCTGACAAGAAGTTTTAATTTTTTTCTTTTCTTTTTTTTGTGTGTCATTTTCTGTGCTTTGTTATGTACTTTTCCGCTAATAAAATACTTTATTTCTGTAACTAGATATAAAACGCCAAAATGCCACAAAAGCTAAACACCAAAAGTTAATTACTTGTATTTTGCCTTCTTTATCTAAAACGCCATAACATTATTTTGCCTTACAGAAGTTAATTAGTTGTTTTTTGCCTTCTTTATTTGAAACGCCATTCATACAAAAACGCCAAACTTAATGATGCGACGCCTTACAGCTTTAATAGATAAAAGCTGAACAAACAGTAACTGAAATGACAGAAACTTTATTGCTAACATTAACTATAAAAAATTCATGCCTAAACTACGCGCCAAAAACATCTATATAAACAACGTCTCTGGACCTTCCATTGATCATATAAAAAACAAACGCCATATTTTACTGAATACCATCCAATTTATAACGTTCAAAAACCACAGATGGCATGTCACACTCGTTCATAGGTGGAAGCGCGTGGTGTGAACATGATTAGTTTTCATCGCATACGACATAAGTAAACAACTATATGATTAAAAATTAGAGGTGGCAAAATGGATGGGCTGGATTGGGTTGGTTGCAAGGTTAGGACGGGGTTGGGTCAGGATGGGTTTGGGTCAAGATGGAAAGGTTAGGATGGTTTGGGTCAGAATGGGTTTGGATTAGAATTTGTATGGGTCAGGATGGGCTTGCTGTTATTACCTTCACCTGCTTGTTTTTGCTTCACCAGCTATGCTTCATGTTCTGTTGAATACCATCAAAATCTCAGGTTTCCTTATTCTTATTCACACCTGGCTTTCTAATTACTATCTTGCCATTTTCTAGATCTCATTGGGCACATGATTTTTTTAATCAAATAACTCCTAAGTGAAATAGCTCTACCCATGATTCCAGCTTTAATTTGACATCAATCGAACCAAGATCCAACAGTTCAAATAACATCAGCCGAACCAAGATCCAACGGTTCACATACACTTCATTCCGTAATTAAATCAATAATTATATCATCAAATTACTGATGAGAATTGAACGAATTTAAAAGCAAGAGTGTAAAATTTTCATCATCTCAACTCTAAATAGAAACCTAATTGACTAGAAGAACGAGAAGATTACTCTTAAAATATAGATTGCCCCATATATTGATTGTCCCATACGAGAAAGAAGAAGATAAACTAAAAAGTTGCAGTTTTGATTTGTAGATGAGTAATAGTGGGTAGGGCAAGTGTTTGATACTATAACACCTTGTAAAATCGTGTCTAATAGTATAGTGACACGTGTTGTATTTTTAATATAGTCTATTAAAGACCAATAAGGACTAAAGGCGTCAACATGCTCAAGTTGAGCCTCTGAGTGACGAACCGATGTCAACATGCATAAATAATAGCCTCTGAGTGACTGATATGTCAACATGCTTAAATCATTAGCCTCTGAGTGACTGATACGTCAACATGCTTGAAACTTGGCCTCTGAGTGACTGATATGTCAACATGCCCAGCCTTCGAGTGACATCGGAATCAACATGCTTGTAATAAGCCTCTAGGTGATCCTTTATGAAGTCCTAACTCTCATATGTGCCATTTGTTGGACGAGGGAGTTCAATTTTGTAAATATGTGAAAGTTGGATAATGGAGGGATTAAAAGTGTCAACATGTTAATTCTTACCTTTGAGTGACCTTTTAACGAACCGAGAGCTCGACAATGTCCGGGCATAATCCCGGGTATGCCAAGTATTGGCTACAGAGGGCTAAAAGTGCCAAAAAGGTGTTTTAAAAGGTTTTAGGAGCTTAATAAAGTTCAGGGGCTAAAGTGTCAAATATTGAAAGTTGTCAGGGGGCGGTCGCGGGCCGCGGGAGACTTGGTCTGTGTCTCTCGCGGGGCGTGAGAAGCCCTCTGCTGCAGAAGGTTTGTTTGGTCTCCAAGCCAAACTCCAAAACCATTTAAATTCGAAACCATGGACTTGTAATCAGCTATGCCACGTTTTGGGACACTTGTAAGCTTCTTCTTACACCCCTAAACACCTGCCTTCACCTCCTTTGAGCTCTCCAACTATAAATAGGTGCTTAAGTTCACCATTTCAACTTGCACCTTTCTTATTCACTCTTCTCCCTCCTCTGGAAGTTTCTAACTAAAAGGACCAATCCAACATAGTTCTTTTGCATCTTGGAATCACTGGTAAGTGTTCCTTCTTTGTGCATTTTCGTTTTTAGGCTTCTATAACCAAAAGTCAAGCGTTTTACGTAAAATGCTTTGACTTTCGGTTAAGACCATTATGGTCCAGCCATTGTTCAAAATGAACATGGCTAAGTGATCGTAATAAGGTGGGTGTTAGTCCCTATAAAGGGCACCTCCTGAAGATCACGTTTGCTAGACAAATTGACGGGTCAAAGTTATGTTATTAAAAAGTCAAACATGACATTTTTCGGAAAAAATCATAAATTGATCTTATATATGTTATGAAACCTGTTTTGACACTTAAACAAGTTGTTAATAATTATTAGAACATGTATAAACATGCTCGGCTCATCAATTTCAGTTCTAGGGCAAGTTCGCAACCGAAAGTCGCGAAGTTTGACTTCTTCTTTGACTTTCGATTCTGACCCGATTTAGATTAGTTACCTACTGATCTAAAGTTGCATTATGATCATAGTATAATGTAGCATAACCCTCTGAGGTTATATTACATGATCATAATCAGAATCTAAGTTTTTGCACAAGTTCCATAATTATGCCATCTTTGACCAAAATGTCCTTTTTGCATAAAACAAGGTTTTAAATGATAATGAACTTAAAAATGAGTTTCCTACTGATGTAATATTATAAGTAGGATTATTTGGGATGTTAAACCAAGTTATAAACTGAGTTTTCAAGCAGGTCCTTAAACTGTGTCGATAAATGACGGTTTTAGTCCTTGTGACTCATAAAATGATTTCTAATCAATCTTTTCAAGGTAAATCATTTACCTACTGATATGTTATATTAAATAACATATTTTAAACATTTTAATCTGATCTAAATGTCAGTTTTCTTAAACATCGCATAAAGACGTCATTTTACGACATAAGCGCCATTTCGACGCATAGTATGGTTTTAAACCATATTAATGGACCAAGACTTGTTACCTACTGATTTTAAAACTTATTTTAAACATATTTATAGTAGGTACATGTTATAAACTCAGAATCCCAAATAATTTATAAACTATGTGTAAAATGACCAAAATGCCCCTTCGGTGCATAATTTGGTCATAAAAGGTAAAATGCACATATAATTGATATCCTACTGATATTACATCATAAATAAAGTATTTTTCCAGAATACTTATAACTATAACATTAAATTATATTCAAATTCCTTTTATACGGTATATAATTATCGAAATGCCCTTATGAGGCATAATTTCGTTTTAAAACCTTAACGGGCATACAAGTTGATATCATACTGATATCTTAACTTATTTAAGGTATAATGGCATATAGAACTTGTCCATGATTTATCCGGTTACCCGATGTCGCTAATAAGCGCATAATTACGTATATGTAACTATTTTACGGAAATTAACCGAAACGGGTTTAACCTTGTTATTTTAGTTTCAAAATCCAGAATGTTTATAGTTTACCCATATTATACAAGTCAAGTACTTGTCGGGTTTAAACTACATTCTATCCAATCATCGTTTAATCAAGCGTTATATGTAATGATCATGTACACTATTCGGTTTATAAGACCGTTAGTATTTATTTAGCTAGCTTGTGCCATAATCCAGACTAGAGCCTTGCCGGTAAATGCTATCTGCACTTGGTACTTTTGTATACGGCTGAGTTATTTAAAAATAAAAGAAGAAGACTAGCTCAGGTAAATACGCTCGACTTATTTTCCTTATACAGGCTTGGGATACGGTAAATAATTATCGTTTGGTCCATTGCAAGGTCAACTTTCCCAAGTTAATAAAAGATTTTGGTGTCGTTTGCACTTAGAACCATTTTTTTAATGTTTCCAAAATGAGTCAGTTGGGTGTATTTACCAGCGTAGGCTGACGTATCTTCCAAAGACTAATCTGCAGGTATAATACGAAATAGGCCGGAAGCTGCTCGGTAGAGAATAAGAGGATCTTGCAAATCCTTAGATCTGCCTAAAGTCTGTTTTGTATTCTTTCTTGTACATTTTACGATCCGCCTGTGGATCTTCTATTACGAGCCTGTATATTATTTTAGATTTCGAATATTTCGGTTTGTAATAGTAATTTTACTGCAAGACTTCTGCTGTGCTATGTTTAATGACAATGATGTTATCAACTTACGTCACGATACTCCCCACTCGGGCCCACCGGTGTTTGGATTTCGGGTTGGAAATTCGGGGTGTGACAGATACCCATTCTGACCCGCTTCTTTTTTTTCACGACCCATCCAGACCAGCAGTTTTAATTTTTTACTTTTATATCTACCCATGTATACCTATTGTAAAAATGATACTTAACCTAAATGACCCAAAAGCTTTAAATTAAAGTCCAAGATGACCCAAACTTAAGTGTATGGGTCAAGATTGTTGGGTCTATTAAAAACAAACACGATGTTCATCCATTGACATAACTAAGAGATACACATCATAAGTTGTTCAAAGTACAAGACAACATAAGTTATAAGTTTTTATAAAAGACTAGGTCAACATAGTTTTAAAATGCAAAGGCTTTGCATCTTATATCTTATTGTAGATGAGATACACGGATCAAACCCTTTCGGAAGGAGGACATCGTTAACATTTTAACCCAAAGCTTCTTGAGAACCGACTGCTCCAAGATCCATTCAATTTCCTGAAATACATGTACGTTTGAAAACATCAACAAAAGTTGGCGAGTTCATGTTTTTGTGTGCGCGCCAAATGAATCTTAAAAGCATTTGAAAGTTTGTATGTGAGAATATGTGGTTGTAAAGCGTCAATGAACTTATGATCATTAATGTTTTGCAAGGACATTAATATGTGTGACGACATAGGAAGCACTTAACCCTAAACGATTTCCTCCGGTCCACCCGACTGGGACAACAAAAGCACTACATGCGGCCACACAAGGACCCATGAGTGGGACTCGTCTATACCTGATAGATCTACCACTTCTGTTTCGCGGTTTTATAAAAGATTAATGGCGCTTAAGAGAGACCCTTGTCTCACATGATTTAATATTTCATTTCATAGCTAAACCATACCATCGAAAACATGTATTTCCCCCGAGAGTTATAAAACCGAAAAAGTTTAAAAGAGAGGGGGACATGAACTCACAAGTTTGCATCCGTATAAATGCTAGCAAATCGGGTATCAAAAAGCGCGTAATAACCTACAAGTGCTCTAACTCATTAGACATTTGTGTTTATGTTAAATGTGTACACGTTGCTCATCTTGAACGTTATTGTATTTGTTATGTATTTGGAACCGTTGTGTATTTTAAATATGTTGGCATTTGTTTTGTATGTTTGTTTTAATATATATATATATATATATATATATGTGTGTGTGTGTGTGTACGAACAGGCCTCGCACAAGTGAGAATGGGCCTAGCCCATTTGAGTCTCTGTGATCCACACGGTGTGAGTGGGCCTAGCCCATTAGCGTCTCCTTTCCATGCACGGCTTATGTTCGTTATGTGTTATATATTCTTCAAATATATATTTTTGAGTCTGGTGAACCTTGTTCACATGTATAAATATGTTCGGATTGAGTATGTTTATAAATATATATACGTATGTCCTTTATAAATATAATTGTTAAAAATATTTATTTTTAACATCGTATTTACGTCAATGTACATGTACGGTATTCTTTGTGAGTGTACACTTCAACAGGTGTATTTGAGTACATCACCATGTACTTGCGTATTTTATAAGTATACGTATACTGTATATATACTTATATTTGTATATTTTATTATTATGTCCTATTTGTACGTATTCGTATATATGTACATTCCTTGTATTCTTGCAATTCCACAAAGTGTATTTTCGTACGTATTTCATACGTCTCCGTACACATGTATAATTATATTTTTACACTTAGTGATTATTATCTTTATACTTTCCGAAATTATTGGTATTGAAATATATTTATATTTTATGATGTCTAAAAATATATCATTTTTAGAGTTTCGCCATAAAAACCGAATATATTTATGTTCATGTCGAGAGTGACCATAAATCGTCCGTGATATGTGCACGCTCCGTGTCATGACGCTAGGGCGATCGTTACCGAGGGTGACGCATTTATTCATTAGAGTGGTTATTATATTTTTTCGTTTCGGTTCCGAATATGTATATTATTTGGTCCATATATATAGTTATTCTACGGTTTGTCCGATGTTTATTTGTCCGTCATCCGCGTTTCGTTTAAGAGTATCATATGAACACATTTCATGGGTGTATATTTGGTGTATAATTTCCCAAGTAAGGTTAGTATTCTCCTAACACTAATATATACACATAATACACAAGTATTATACACACCAAGTGAAGTATTTACAATATATAATTTTTCTCAAAAATTATATTTATATATATATATATATATATATTCCATCCATTTTAACTTAGGGAATATATATAAGTGTTTATAAAAGTTCTTGGATGATTAAGACTTAAATCTTACCATTAAGGTTTGTCTAATCATGATTAACCATTTTAATCACACTTTAATTACTCCTTAATCACGATTAGAATTTTATAAAATTTCACCATAGTTACCCCTAAACTATAGCGTTTTCCACGTTTATTAAACGTATCATTAAGAGTGTTTTACCCATAACCATCATCAAAACTCAACCAAGTTTCAAGACATCAACTTTGTGTGCATGAACTATACATATTCATCCTCATTTTCCATGGGCTTATATAAATACATTTTTAACAACTCACTTAAAAATAATGAAATCTTCACATGTTTACTAGATCATTAAAACCATCATTTCTCTTATGCTTTCTAGCCAAGTTCTTAACTTTAAACCAACTTGTTTAAGCTACTTTTTAAGATTATCTAGTGAAAATCATGGTATTTAACTTTTATAAAAGTTATATTCATCATAAGTCACATTCTAGTTTATATAAAAGTCCATGGAATATAAGGATGATGATCTTCTTTTCATTTCTAGCCAAGATTATACAAGATCATACATTTAATCATCCTACTTTAACATAATCACCATGAGCATATACACTAAATAACATAAATCAACATAATCCACACATAATATATAATTATTATAGACTTTTTAAGTAGTGATTAGAGTTTTTAAGCTTTGTTTTCTTGAAGTTCAAGAAGAAAACTTTGTACTTTATAAAGCTACATATTATAAGAAGCTTAAAAATAGTAAAAGATAGTCGTACAACTTTGCAAGAGGTAATGTAACACAAGGATGAAGAAGATGATGAAAGTATGATAATCTTGATGCTGCTAGTGTTGAGAATAAGCTTCTAGTGCACTACCAAAGCTTGAATCTTCCTAAATCTCCAAAAGGGTTCATATATGCTTGTATTAAGTGGGTTATGATAAAGAAAATGGGAGATTGAGAGTGGGGTGGTGGTGTCGTAAATTAGAGGGTGGGGGTGAGAGGTTTGGGGTTGTTGATATGTTGAAATGATAGGTGAAATGGTGGTGTGGTGAGTTATATCTTGTAAGAATTCAAATCTTATGAAGTCTTGCAGGCCATACTTACAACCATTATTTTCAACACAAATTCAAAGTATGGGCCGATTTGGGCATGGAGGTGGTTAAGATTTGTTTTTTTTTGTTTTTTTATAATCATATATAACATGTGGTATATATATATATATATATCGAAACCGACACGGAAAAATATAATAAGTGCTCTAAAGAAATAAATGTGTCGCCCTCGGCAACGATCGCCCTAGCGCCACCACACGGAGCGTGCACATATCTCAGACGATTTATGGTCACTCTCGACTTGAACATAAATATATTCGGTTATTATGGCCAACTCTAAAAATCATATATTTTTAGACATCAGATATATAAATATATTTCAATATCCGTAAAAGTATAAAGAAAATAATCACTAAGTGTAAAAATATAATTATACAAGTGACGGATATGTATGAAATACGTACTAAAATACACTTGGTGGAATTGCAAGAATACATGGAATGTACATGTACATGAATACGTACAAATATAGCATAAATACCAATAATAAAATATACAAATACAAGTATATATACGGTATATGTATACGTATAAAATACGCAAGTGCATGGTGATGTACTCAAATACACTTGTTGAAGTGTACACTCACAAAGAATACCGTACATGTACGACGTAAATACGATGTTAAATATAAATATTCAATTCGAACGTATTTATACATGTGAACGAGGTTCACTAAACTCAAAAATATATTTTAAAAAATATATAACACATAACGAACATAAGCCGTGCATGGCACAGAGACGCTAATGGGCTAGGCCCACTCACACCGTGTTGATCACGGAGACTCAAATGGGCTAGGCCCATTCTCACTTGTGCGAGGCACAAAGACTCACAAAGGGCAAGGCCCGTTCGTATACACACTATGAATACAATATATATATATATATATATATATATATATATATATATATATAAGAACTATATAGATATTCGAACATGCGAAACAAATGCCAACATATTTAAAATACACAACGATTCCAAATACATAACAAATACAATAACGTTCAAGATGAGCAACGTCTACACATTTAACATAAACCCAAGTGTCTAATGAGTTAGAGCACTTGAGGTTATTACGCGCTTTTTGATACCCGATTTGCTAGCATTTATATGGACACGAACTTGTGAGTTTATGTCCCCCTTTTTTTAAATGTTTTCAGTTTAATAATTCTCGGGGGAAATACATGTTTTCGATGGTATGGTTTAGCTATGTTTCATATTAGATCATGTGAGATAAGGGTCTCTCTTAAGCGCCATTAATCTTTTATAAGACCGCGGAACAAGAGTGGTAGATCTATCGGGTGTAGGTGAGCCCCACTCATAGGTCCTTGTGAGTCTGTATGTAGTGCTTTTGTTGTCCCAGTCGGGTGGACCGGAGGAAATCGTCTACGGTTGAGTTCTTCCTATGTCGTCACACATATTAATGTCCTTGCAAAACATTAATGATCATAAGTTCATTAACGCTTTACATACCACATATTCTCACATATGAACTTTCAAGTGTTTTTAAGATTCATTTGGCGCATACACAAAACACACGAACTAGCCAACTTTTGTTGATGTTTTCAAACTTACATGTATTTTAGGAAATTGAATGGATCTTGGCTCAATCAATTCTCAAGAAGCTTTTGGGTTAACATGTTAAAGATGTCATCTTTTTTAAAGGGTTTGATCAGTGTATCCCATCTACAATGAGATATAGGATGCAAAGCTATTGCATTTCAAAACTATGTTGAATTAGTCTCTTGTAAAAACTTATAACTTATGTTGTCTTGTACATTGAACAACTTATGATGTGTATCTCTTAATTATGTCAATGGATGAACATCATGTTTGTTTTTAATCATATAGTTGTTTACTTATATCGTATGCGATGAAAACTAATCATGTTCACACCGCACGCTTCCACCTATGAACGGGTGTGACAGATTGGTATCAAAGCTTCGATTGTAGTGAACCATGATTCTTTCTCAAGTCTAGTCTACAATCACTAGGATCCTCTCATGAAAACTCTTTGATTTTGTAAAATGTTTTCATTGCATATACGAAAGCGCAAGATCCACTACATAAAACTCATTTTCAAATTAATAATGCAAAGGACATTATTTGGTGCATAGTCTATATGTGATAGACTCGCTAAACTAGATAGATTCGCATAAACCAACTTGATTATACTTGATACGCCCATATTCATATATGTATACATGTTGTACGGAATTATTTTGCTAGAGTACTATGGCATCATCAGCAAGTAGTGGTGTTTACGACGACATTGATCCTATAGAGCAAGCCTCCAGTGATGAGTTCCCGCATGTTATTGAGATTATCTCTAGTAACGATCAAAGCCAGATGAGGTTCCCAACTTTGAGTCCGACGATGAGGACTTAGCGGATTTCCAACCGTTCGCGCGCCCAACCCTTTCATTGATGACGTCCCTATGGAGGATGATGTTTTAGCTGCACCACCCCATCTCCACGATATCGTTATTATTGGCCACCCCGATGGCGAGCACCTCGTGGAGATTATACCCATTGTTACGATCCCTCTAGTTGCTATTCCTCCTATTATCGAGTTATCTGATGACATGTATGTGATCCCCGTCTTCCACGTCGATCACATAGACGATGAGATCGGCGATGGCGAGGTTATTGATATTGCCATTCTGGAGGTGTCGCCTCCTATTGTATCGGTCATGGAAATATCTTCATCTTTTTCGGACGCGAGCGATCGCGCTTCTCCATCGACCATCCATCGCGTCGGGCTACGGGTGGATGCACGGATAATAGTTTTGATACTATCCCCATAGCCACACCGACTTCATCACCCAAACCAATCCATACATCCATTCGTACTGCCACTCCTACTGCTACATCACCTGTCACCCCCGCTACTCGTCATATCCCCGACACTCCTACTAACGCCTTTACCCCTCCTACTGACACCCCACGGCCTAACGGCCATTGTTCTTTGAGACCCATTCGTCACACGGATACATTTCCCATCTTTACCCATGAGATTCCTGCTCCTCGCCCAGGAGAGGGCCCATCCCACCATCCAGTTCACTCACCTTCCTGTGTCCCAGATAGGCATCTTTCGACACGTTACTCTCCTTCCCGTATGCCTACTTCGGATCCATACCACCTGAGTCACTATCCCCCTACACTTCGGATAATTTCGTCCATTCCTTACAGCTTCAGGTCCAGCTCCTTTCTAGGAAGGTTTGGGAGTTAGAGCGTTTTAGAGACGCTATGCCGCCACCACCACCAGTCTACCCACCACCACCTATTCCACTGCCGCCATCATCACCACCAACCTCGTCTCCACGACACTCACATCCACCTACTGGCCTTGTGGCTCACGTGCTGACCTTGGAGCAGCGAGCCAACTTCTCTGACACTCGTATGAGCCGTGCAGAGGATGGGATGGATCACCTCCATAATTTGGTCATTCCTACTCCACCCCCTTTGCCTCCCGCACCGTAGTTTTATATTATTGCGGGTACCTGTTACGGGACTAGAAGACCCGCTTTTGGATGTATATATGAAGACTACGTGCAAGCTATCGACACTTGAAGACTTTTGAAAACCGATGGGGAAGAAAAGATTTTACCACTTTTTTGTATTATAAACTTGTATGACCGGGGTTATGTATTCCCGTGTCCTTTTGTCTTGTTATCGTGGATGATGTTTAGTTGATGTGATGATTATTTATATATATTAGCTGACAATATTTATTATTAAATATATGTATAATCTCCTTCGATGCCTTTTACTAGAAGACAATGCCACCTAGATGAAGGACTAACACGAATGCACTACCAACGACTGAAGCTGAGCAAAATCAGCGCATCTCTCAAGCGATAGCGCAATATGAGGCTAACCGCACTGAGCACAGCGGTGGAACGGAGGTTCATCTGGAGGCAACCCCAATACCGGTAATATTTGGTTGTCTTTGACACCATACAGTACTCTCGTTTATTCCATTCGTGCTTTTAACATTGCTCATTCATGATTTGTTCATACAAATGTTTTAGGTTGCTCATACAAGCAGTTTTTAGGCTGCAAGCCTCTGAATTTCGATGGCATCGGAGGTGCCGTAGTATTTGTACATTGGACGAAAAGACCGACTCAATCATAAGAATGAGCAATGTTACTTGGTTGTTCGTAGATGGGGCACTGTCATGGTGGAACCTTCAAGTTCAGACTAAGGGGGAAGAGGCTGCTTATGCTATGACGTGGGAAGAACTCAAGGAATTGATGAGAAAGAAATATTGTTCAATGGCTGAAATTCAAAAACTTGAGACCGAGTTTTGGAATTTGAAGATGACCGGAGCTGATATTGTTGGGTACACACAACATTTTCATGACTTGTCAAGAGTTGTTCCATATCTGGTGGAACCGGAGTTAAAAAGGATTGAGAGATACATTTGGGGACTTGCTCCAGAGATTCTGAGCATGGGTACTTCTTCTAAGCCTACTGCTATTGGTGAGGCAATTGATCTGGTTGTTAGCCTCACTGACGAGGCTATTTATTTAGGGAAGTTGTTAAGATCTGGCCCTAACAAAAAGAGACTCATGTGGAGTCTACGAATGATAACAAGAGGAAATTCTCAAACTTTAAAAAGGGCACTCGAGCAAACAACAACTGTAACAAGTGGAGAGAAGTGGACTCGCCAAAACAAGCTAAGGCTTGTGCAGTAACTAACGATACCGGTGGCAAAGGTTATGCAGGCTTTTGCCCAAATGCGATAAGTGTAGAGTGCAGGTCCGTGCAGAAATACGAAGTGTGACAAATGCGGCAAGACCGGGCACATTAAGGAAACCTGCTAGGCGGGTACTGGACGTGGAAATAGAAATCAAGGTGGGAATGGAAACCAGAGCGGTAATGGAAATCAAGGTGGTAACGATAATAACAATCGAGGCAAAAATGGAAATAGTAATGGCAGAGGCCAAGGCTATTACGGATGTGGAGACCAGGGGCATTATCAGATGGATTGCCCAAAGGAAAACCAAGCTCGTGGGAGAGCTTTCGTGTTAGGAGCCAAAGACGCACGCCAAGACCCGAATGTGGTCACGGGTACGTTCCCTATCAACCAACACTTTGCATCTATTCTTTTTGATATTGGCGCCGACTTTAGTTTTATATCTATAGAATTTAAAAATATACTTGGTCTAGAGTCGAGTAAACTAGACATCCATTATTCTATAGAATTGGCGAACAGGAAATTAGTTGAATTGGGAGAAATTATTAAGGATTGCACACTTGAACTCGGAGGACGAAAATTTTCTATCGATCTTTTACCCGTTGACTTGGGTACTTTTGACGTGGTTGTCGAAATGGATTGGTTATGTGACAACCGGGCGGAAGTGGTTTGTCATGAGAAAACCATTCATATTCCCTTACTAGACGGAGAGACGCTCGTTGTACATGGAGAAAAACACGAGACACCCCTACGGATTATTAATTGTACGAAGATGCAAAAGTGTCTCTGAAAAGGTTGTATAGCCTTCCTCGCCCACATAGTCGACAAGGAAACCAAGGAGCCAAAGTTAGAAGACATCCCCGTTGTGAAGGAGTTTCCATAAGTCTTTCTGGAAGACTTGCCGGGACTGCCTCCACAACGTCAAGTGGAGTTTCGCATCGATTTGGTGCCTAGAGCGGCTCCGGTGGCAAAGTCTCCATACATATTAGCTTTGTTCGAGATGCAAGAGCTATCTACACAACTTCAAGAGTTTTTAGATAAAGGATTCATTAGGCCAAGTTTCTCACCTTGGGGAGCTCTGGTATTATTCGTCCAAAAGAAGGACGGGAGTTTGCGCATGTGTATAGTCTACCGCGAGTTGAACAAACTCACTATCAAGAACCGATACCTTCTACCTAGAATTGATAACTTGTTCGATCAATTACAAGGCTCAAGTTTCTACTCAAAAATCGACTTACAATCGGGTTATCATCAATTGCGGATTCAAGAAAAAAGTATACCCAAAACGACCTTTCGAACTCGATACAGTCACTACGAGTTTCTTGTGATGTTGTTCGGCTTAACAAATACACCAGTGGTGTTCGTGGATCTTATGAACCGCGTGTGCAAGCCGTATTTGGTCAAGTTCGTGATAGTATTTATTGATGATATATTCTCAGTCGAAGACGAACATGAACAACATTTACAAACTATTTTGGAGCTTTTGAAGAATGAACAACTTTATGCGAAGTTTTCCAAATGCGAATTCTGGATTCGCGAAGTACGGTTTCTTGGGCACGTGGTGAACGATAAAGGAACTCATGTCGATCCTTCCAAAATTGAAGCGATAAAGAATTAGGAAGTGCCTAAGACACCAACGGAAGTGTAACAGTTTTTGGGATTAGCGGGTTATTATAGACAATTTATAGAGAACTTTTCAAAAGTTGCTCAACCACTAACGTCCTTAACACAAAAGGATAAGAAGTATGACTGGAGCGAGAAACAAGAGGCGGCTTTCCAACTACTAAAGATAAACTTTGTGACGCGCCTATCCTATCCTTACCCGAGGGTACCGACGACTTCGTGATTTATTGCGATGCATCACATCAAGGTCTCGGTTGCATGTTGGTGCAACGACATAAAGTCATCGCGTACGTGTCTCAACAAATGAAGGTGCATGAGGAAAATTATACCACCCACGACCTCGAGTTAGGTGCGGTGGTATTTGCTTTGAAAAATTGGCGTCATTATTTATATGGTACTAAATGCACAATCTTTACGGATCACAAAAGTCTGCAACACATATTTGATCAGGAGGAATTAAATATGCGACAACGACGATGGGTCGCGTTATTGAACAATTACGACTGCAAGATAAAGTATCACCCAGGCAAGGCGAACGTAATGGTGGACGCCTTGAGTTGCAAAGAATGCGTGGAAACTCTAAGGGTACGAGCCCTAGATATGACCATACAAACTAACTTTACTTCTCGAATTCACGATGCTCAGCAAGAAGCACTTAAACCGAAAAATATTCAAGCCGAATTATTACGTGGAATGGAAAGACAATTGGTGCCAAAGGAGAATGGAAAATTATACTTTGTAGGGCAAATCTGGGTTCCATTCTTTGGTGACCTATGGACGATCATTTTGAATGAAGCTCACAAGTTAAAGTACTCTGTCCATCCGGGATTGGATAAGATGTACCAAGAATTAAAGGAATTCTATTGGTGGCCTAACCTTAAAGGTGATATCGCTACTTGTGAAGGAAAATGCCTTACATGCACCAAGGTTAAGGTGCAATATCAAAAGCCATCAAGCTTGTTACAACAACCCGAAATTCCTATATGGAAATGGGAACATATATCGATGGGCTTCATTACTAAGTTACCCCAGACCTTGAGAGGTCATGACATGATATGGGTAATAGTCGATCGACTAACGAAGTCTGCACATTTCTTACCTATCCGCGAGAAAGATAGCACAGAGAAGCTAGCCGAACTATATCTCAAAGAAATTGTGGCACGACACGTAGTGCCTATTTCTATTATATCGAACCAAGAAGGTCGATTCGTGTCAAGGATTTGGAAATCATTTCAAAAGGCCTTTGGATCGCGATTGGATCTTAGCACGACCTTTCACCCTCAAACGGACGGCTAAAGTGAATGAACAATTCAAACTTTGGAGGATATGCTACGCGCTTTTGTGATGGACTTGGGTGGAAATTGGGATACCCACTTGCCCTTAGTAGAGTTCTCATACAATAATAGTTATCACACGAGCATCCAGGCCGCCCTGTTTGAAGCCTTGTATGGACGAAAGTGTCGGTCACCGTTATGTTGGGCGGAGGCCGGTGACAAGCACCTCATTGGTCCGGAATTAGTTCAAGAGACTACAGACAAAATTTTTCAAATACGAGACCGTATCAAGGCGGCTCGTGATCGACAAAAGAGCCATGCCGACATGTCACACCCCCAAATTACCACCAGCGGAGTTTTACCGCGAGGCGTGTGACGTACCAGGGTCTAGCCACTAATCATGTCGAACTAATAGTAAATAATATAAAACACCAACGTCATGTACAACATGAATAGTGTAATTAAAATTTAACGATTCAACTAAAGTAATGTTCAGTGGAAGCAATGCATTGTTTTAACATAACCAAAACCAAAGTATTTTCAAATGCAAAATATCAAATAGTTGCCACAAGTTACACGCCCATGACACTTCAGTCTCCTCAGACTGCAAGTTCCCATGCATGAAGTACCTAGCGCCCTGCAAACATGCAGACAAGTGTATCAGCAAAAAAAGCTAGGGAGTTCACAGTTTTGTTTAACGTAAAACAGGTAAATGTTTAGTTTAAAGACATGCTATAAATAATAAACTCGATACCGATGTGACTGTTATGTTTGTTTGCCCTCATCAATGCCTATCAATATTGGCCATGTGTTTAAGGTCCTTAGTTCACGCCCGGCTCCCAACACGGTGTGAGGTTTGTCAAGCCTAATAGCGCTATCAACTAATACCATGTTGCCTCCCAGGCAACTAGCTCGATAGTAAGTAGGGACTTTCATGATAGAGTTTAAGTTTATTAGCTAACATCGAATTTAGACTATAACATTTAAAAAGATATTCCTCCAAGGAATAGTGGTTTGTCCCACCGAGACGCATGCCTGTAAAAGAGTAGTGAACTCACCTTTGAATGCTCGGATTAAGGAATGGAAAGAAATACATGAGGTGCAACCGGTCAATCACGTCCTAACATGATTATCGTTTAAGAGTCAGTGTGTGTGCTCACGCGAAAACACTAACCCTACACGTATCTAGCATGTAGCACATTTTATCATTCAATACTAATATCATGCATGCATCAATCACGACATCGCTTAGCGACAACACAAGTGTCACGAAAGATTTAAAATATTCTTCAATAAAATTCAGCAATATAGTGCATTTTCTGACAGTTTTCTGAGTGTTATCCGGAATGGTTCGTGTAAAGGAAAATTCCTGAAAATATTACAGGACGTGTCAAGCGGGGCATCGACTTTTGTGTAAAAATTTGGTGACCAAACTCCTTACGGATTTTCCGTGAAAAATCTTGCGCCAAACAGTAATCAGATTCGTTGTAATCTGACCTTGTTTGCCGAATTATTTTTTAAAAATCCTCGTTTATTATTTTTACGAAATTCCAGTTGGAGATTATCGCTACCTCCTGGAAGTACCTACAATAAAAATTGTCAATCATAATCAATTCTTACTTTGAGTTTTGACATTCGTAATGGGCTAAAAATTTCTCACAGAAAATGCAGCCTGGACCTTCGACACAAAATAAATCATTTAAAATACCAAACGACGTAGAAAAAATGCGATTCTAGTTGGGTTTGAAAGGTATTTTCTGGAAGTTCATCATAGACTCAAGAAACATCAGTTTTCACATAAACTTACCCCGGTTACAGCCGCTAAAGTCGGCTATAACATTCTGGACAGAACCTGTTTAGTCACCCGAGCCCCATAAATGGTTAACCTATGAACCCAACAACTTAAGATCATTAACCACAGCAGGTGTTTATCACACATGAGATCATGTAGTAACTAATTTATCACTAACCACTGATTTAAAACCATAAACAATACCCGAGAGACATACCCGAACCCGTGTTTAACCATAACATCAAAATCATCAACTAATCATAAAACGCAGCCAAGATAATTCCAACAAAGATCATACATGAACTTAACAATTTAACACAAAACCCAAAATTAACCCATGATTAAAACCCTAACAGTTTATCCGAACACATAACGACATAAATATTGCAACACATGATTTCTAGCCCCTACCACTTCATATAATATCACGCCATCACGCATATCATATAAACGCAGCCATATATTACGAATCTTTAGCATTATAATTCAACATGTAATTGGTTTGCCGAGTTAGTAAGATGTCGACAGTCGCTAGATGTGAAAGGCCGAAAGAGTTGAAAGTGTTAACTTGGAATCCTTGGTTGACAACCGAAGGAAAAAGAGGGAAGGAGCACGATCGTAGTTTCTTTAATGTGAGTTAGGGTTTTGTTCTTAGGGAGCACTAATATATAACCTACATACAAACGTCAATTAATATACCAATGGAGTTGGGACAATTTAAAGAAAAATATGTATGGGCCGATGACAACAAAATATATATATATAAAGAAAGATGGGCTGAGGTTTTTGGGCCTAAAACATGGAAAACGCAAAAAAAAGAAAAAAAAGGAATTGGAGGTGTGGTGACAGCGCTTGATATAATTTTTTTACATATAACCAACTAGGGGAAGGTTCCTTTGAGAAGAAATTTAATGTGAGAAGAAAAAGAAGAAAGTGAATAATGGTAAAACATTAAATAGTTTATAATTCCTCTCATTAATTATGTTATCTCTCATTAATAAAGCAAAAACATTTTATCCTACACATTTCAAAAGTTATCCTACATATGTCTTACATTTACCGGAATTTACCCTACACACATGTATTTACCCTACACATTTCAAATTTTATCCTACACATACTAAAATTTATCCTACACATGTCGAAAATTGTCCTACACCATAAATTATTTTATCTTGAAAGAGTATATGAAAAAAGTGAGTTACAAGTTTAATTAATTGGCTAATTAATGACAATTATAGATTTATCTATATGCCCTTTTCCATAGTATTAAATACACATATTAAATAAAGTAAATGGAGAATTTCTATTGGTTTAAAAGTTATTCTTTTTATTCCTACAAAATTTTTCTTCTCATTTGAACTCTCCACTAACCAACTAATTATACAATTATAATTAATCAACTCAACTAATATAAAGTGTAATAATCAAGTAATGGTTCGAGTCTCATAAGTTTCGAGTTACACGAGTTATGCCATGGTTCAAACGGTTTGGGTCGGTTCAAAAGAATAAGGATTCGGTTTCTAATTTATGGCTTGTATAATATAAGCTTATAATACAATTTAGTTAAGTATAATTAACTCCTTAATTAAAATAAGTATAAGACTCGATCTATAAATATGAAAAACGAATGATTCTAACCTCAAATTACGAGTTGTCACAAGATAAGCGCCGAAAGCTACTATCTTTTGAAGTCGGAGACAAAGTTCTGTTAAAAGTCCCTCCTTGGAAAGGTGTAGCAAGATTTGGTAAACGTGAAAAGTTGAACCCACGCTACATTGGACCCTTTGAAATCATGGAAAAGATTGGAGCAGTGGCATATAAGTTGAAATTACCGAATGAGTTCAGTAGCGTACACGACACATTTCATGTGTCAAATTTAAAGAAAAGCCCTACTCAAGAAATAGTTGTCAACCCAGCGGACGAGATACATGTAACATTTGTCAAAAGCGGGTTTTTCCAAACCCGCTTCGTTTGTAATCGAATATCAAGTTATAAATTTTTCGTTGCGTATTTATGTTTATTTTAATTTTAAATGATGCATAATTAATAAACAAATTAGAATTTAAAAACTATAATTGATAAAAAGTGAAAATAAAATAAATAAAAAAGAAAACCGGCTGCAGGGATTCGAACCCGGGTCAGCCGGGTGAGCCTCAAAGCTTTAGCTCGCGCACATCCAACCACTCCGCCACTTGATGTCTTTGTGGATTCTAGGAAACATTAAATCATATGTTCAACCGTGAGTCAACCTGTTGCGCCAACTGAAACCGATACCGGCTTCCAACCGTCCAAGACGTTTGAGTGCTCGCGGAATCTTAATCATAACCGATAAACCGATATTTTAAATCAATTCAGTCGTTAATGAACTTGAATTCATGTGATGTTTGGTTTTTATAACCGAAAACATTCACTTCTGGAATTACTTCAACAAAATCCCCATCTCGTGACTCAATTACATTCCCAGAACTTCTAATTTCACGTTTACTTTAATTTCTGATTGTCGGAATCACTTTTTGAACTCGCCGGACTTTCGCCGGAAAACCGTGTCTATCATCAAAACGGTAAGTTTCTCAATTCTTTCACTTTCTAGCAGTTGTTAGGCTTTTGCTAACTCAAACCCTCCAATCAGAATCAGTTTCAGGAGACGTTATCGGATAATCAACTCTCGCCGGAAAACTTCTGAAAATTCCTATATTCCGCTATGAAACGGTATAGTCATTCAAACCTTCTGATAACTCTTGTTTAGTACTTCAATTCCACAATTAGCTAATCAAAACTGTTAATTTGTTCGCTCAGACGAAGTTCATAAAAACAGAGCCGACGACTTCGCCGGAGTTCTGAGAAAGATCATCATTCCGGTATGTTCATTCCCAAAACTTTTCCTATCCGTTACATTTTAATCATTAGTACGTCTGTTAATCGAATTAAGAATTGCTTACAGTTGATTAATCATTATCTGTGTTCTTGAGCGAAGAAGACGAAGTCGATTATGAATATAAGATTAATTAAAATCGGTATAATAAACGGGTTAGACACACAGTCCAGCGGTGGACTGTGTGCAAACAATAAACATACGTCTCGAGTTCGATCCCTATCACGACCCTATTCTCGAAAATAAAAATGTTTTTTTTAGAACCGAACCAGGTTAACTCACTGAAGATGTTAAGTATAATAAAAATCAGTATATTAACCAAGTCAAACACACAGGCCAGCGGTGGACTGTGTGCAACACTAAATCACAGGTCCCGGGTTCGAGACCTGTTGACGGCACCGGTTCGATAATTAAAATCCTTTTTAAAAATAATGAATTTTGAATAAATTAAAACAGTATATAAATATAATTAAAAACAGAAATATTTCGGGTTAGACACGTAGCTCAGTTCGTAGAGCTGCGTGCACGCGTACGGGAGGTCTCGGGTTCGAGCCTTACTCGGCGCACACATGAACCGGTCAAACAGTCAACAGTCACGGTCAAAGGTCAATGGTCAACGCAAAAGTCAACATTTTTATATATTTTTATTTATGTATTTAATTTAAAAATCAATTAAAAATACTTAAAATTAATGTTTTTAAAGATAGAAAATAGCCTTAAAACTCACAAAAATATATCTAAAAATCCTATTAAAGTTATTAATAAAATCCACTCATTTACCATACCTTTCGTTGTTATTTAGGTTTTCTCGTCGATCAATCCTCTAAACTCGTGCGCATTTCATCATCTTCAACCGAACGCACCCAATTTGAGTGAATCTCTACAAATTCCCCGTTTTAATCACGTTTTTGGGGTGTATCATGTGTCTTATTATTTATCACATTTAAACTATTGTGCATCTGTCATATTCATGAACAAATGTGTATTCAACTTGTATCAACTGTTCGTGTGGTTATTGTTTAGATTTAATTTATCATTTTCAGTACATACATTATCATAGGCCGCCGCTCCCCATTACATTATGAGCGTGAACCAGGCATTGCCAACATACGATCGGCTCCGTTTGATTGAGCCTTGATCGCACAGACATTCATCATAGGCCGTCCGTTCCCCATTACATTATGAGCGTGAACGTGACGTTGCCAACATATACAGTTTCATTCATGTGTTATATTCATGCAAGTTGGTTTGTTATTGTATGTTATTGAAAGTCATTGTTTGTTGTTGTTATTGTTATTGCATGATTTAATTACGTTTGCTCACATATGATTATTGCACAATTTTTCCTGATAAAGATAACAAGAGATCAATAATAAATGTTTTCCAACAAGGTTCACTCGCCAACTTATGTTGACCCAAAAACCCTCATTTTTACACATGATACAGGTGATCCAGCTGCAGCAAGAAACACATAGGATGGCTTAGAAGAATAAACTGGTTTAGACTTTGGATTGTTTAGTTGATTATCTTTCTTTGTATTTGTATGAACATGTTTGGAATATTGAGGATGTAATTTTGAATTTAATAAATATGAAACATATTAGTAAATATCATGAGCTTTGGTGATAACCAATTATGCCCTGACTCTTATTCCGCCGCGGGTCGGGGTGTGGCAGATTGGTATCAGAGCCATGACTATAGGGATATAGGATAGGTTATTAGACCCTTAGAGCCTATACTATAGTCGATTAGAATTTTTAATTTTTGTGTGTTACATGCAAAATTCATGATGTTTATATGTTTTATGTTTAATGTTACACTCAATGTTATGCAAGCATGTTCATAAGTACATATTATTATATAATGCTTATCATGAATCATATTCTCATAACATATCATATCCATGAGAGCACACACCACATCATTTCCATGATTGTTTTTGCAATGATTTTTGTATTTTCAAATCACATCAAAGTGAGTTCTCGTGACGGGCATGTAGTAACTGGAAGGGTACAAGTACCAGTAGTCGGAACGTCCTGTCTAGGCTTGGCATTCATATAAATCCAAATAAAGGACCAGTTTGCCTACCTGGGGACTAACGATGAGAGTACGAAGTACCTATTAGGCCAAAGCATGCTATACCAAACGTCGTGTGAGCTAACCCCACTTTGAGTTGTCATTGTGTCTACACCTGGACACCTTCCGACCATATATCTCGTAAACATATTTCATGGTTTTCATTCGGGTGATGCGAGTGTTAAACCGCCAATACTAGTGTGAATCCTACCAAGCCAATAGTCATGGGGGCCCACATGACTATACAGGTGAAGGTATGGGGGACATTGAGGCCCAACATGAGCAAACCCA
The DNA here is from genome assembly GCA_947069175.1 of Scalesia atractyloides. Classification (NCBI taxonomy): domain Eukaryota; kingdom Viridiplantae; phylum Streptophyta; class Magnoliopsida; order Asterales; family Asteraceae; genus Scalesia; species Scalesia atractyloides. The sequence goes on along the minus strand of CAMTDV010000001.1, from coordinate 55,516,792 downwards.
AGACATCCTATGGATGTAGTTGCATTATTGATATTTATGTTGTTTTTATTTTCTTTAAGACACATGACACCTAAAAAGACTCCATAAACTCACAATCTTCTTATGTATGTTCCTGTAGATGTCGGCTAGGCAACAACGAGGGGGTAGAAGATCAGGAAGGTCACACGAACGCTTGGCCACTCAAATCGCAAAACAAATGGCTGCGGTGCTTCCTGACATTGTGGTTCAAGTACAACAAGCTCTCGCCACAAATCCCACCAATCCTCCCCAACAAGAAGACCAGAACATCGGCAACCCTCCTACAAAAAGTGCTCATATAAACATTTCAAGTCTTGCGATCCTCCGAAATTTGAAGGGACCGAAGGTGTCACTGCTCTCCTCCACTGGTTTGAGGAAATGGAAAACACCTTCCTCAACTGCGATTGTCCCGAGGATCGCAAGGTACGATACGCAACCGGGAGACTATTTGGGGTAGCTCTTACCTGGTGGAATACTGAAAAGGGTAAGAGAGGAATCGATGATGCAATGGCCTTAACGTGGGAGGAGTTAAGGGAAATCATGACGAGACGATTCTGTCCTAGAAGTGAGATTAAAAAGTTTGAGGATGAATTTCATTCGTTGAAGCAAAAGGAGGGAGATCATACTTCCTACAACAAGAGGTTTTTAGAGTTGAACCAAATGGTCCCTAACTTGTTCACCCCAGTTTACCGCTTAGTCGAACATTATATTCGAGGGCTTCCCTCGAAAATTCAAGACTCAGTTCTCAGCACTTCGCCAGCAACACTTGAAGCTGCTATGGAACTAGCTACTGAGCTTACTGAGAATCGAATTCGCAACGGTAAATTTAAAGAGGAGAAAAAGAAAGCCCCCGTTAAGGGCCAAACTTCAAACCATTCCACCTCCTCCTCTAAGTTTGCTAACAAGAGGAAACGTAACACCAGAAACTTTGCTGTCACACAAACAAATTTCCCTATCCCTGCTGCACCCATTACCCAAGTTGCCCCCTCACCTGCACCATATAAAAGGCCATACTCTGGCCCATTCCCAAAATGCAACCGTTGCCAATACCATCACTTTCCTGATCACCCCTGCCAACATTGCACCGGCTGTGGTCGCGCAGGTCACACTGTTCAAACCTGTCGCATACCTCAACGGACGAACCGCCACCAGCCCTCAACCCAAACCCACCATCAAATAATGGGTCAAGCCCAACAACCTCTACTGCTACCACCTACCCAACATTTAGCCCAATCCTACTACCAACCCAACTATCCCATGGTGCAACCTATGCGGGCTTGCTACAAATGTGGAGACCCAAGCCACTTTAGAAACACTTGTCCACGTTTGGTAAACATTATACATGCTCAAGCCCAAGCAAATCCGGTGAATCAGGCTAACCAAGCTCCTCCACCTGCAAGAGGAAGAGCTTTCAACATCAACGCTAATCAGGCTAGAGCTGACAGCAATGTGGTTAACGGTACGTTTCTTATCAATGGTAGTTATGCATCCATGTTGTTTGATACTGGCGCGGATAAAAGTTTTGTGTCCTTAGAATTTGAACCCATTCTCAACCAAACTCGTGATAAGCTCATGGAATCCATAACAGTAGAAGTTGCTGACGGAAAACCGGTCTCATTAAACTCTATTATACGCAATTGTACTCTCACCTTAAACGATCACGATTTTCCAGTTGACCTCATTCCTATGAAGTTGGGAAGCTTTGACATTATAATTGGTATGGACTGGCTCAGCCAACATCAGGCTGAAGTTGTATGCCGCGAAAAGTTTATACGCATTCCTCTTACAAACGGTCAGACTCTACGTATCTTTGGAGAAACCCCATCGAAAGGACTCAGATTAATGTCCTGTCTTCAAGCTCGAAAATATCTCCGCAAGAATTATGTCGCATTTCTAACTAATGTCGTCAAAAAGGGAACCATGGAGAAGAAACTTGAAGACATCCCAGTAGTAAAAGATTTTCCGCAAGTTTTTCCTGACGACATTTCAGGACTTCCTCCCGTGAGAGAAGTTGAATTCCGCATTGATCTTATACCTGGAGCTACACCAGTTGCAAAATCTCCTTATAGGTTAGCCCCCTCCGAAATGCAAGAGCTAGCCAGTCAATTGCAAGAGTTGACTGACAAAGGATTCATACGTCCTAGCTCCTCGCCTTGGGGTGCACCTGTCCTTTTTGTGAAGAAGAAAGACGGAACGTTTCGCATATGCATCGACTACAGAGAACTCAACAAGTTAACGGTCAAGAACCGCTACCCATTACCTCGCATCGATGATCTCTTGACCAACTTCAAGGCGCCAGCTGTTTTTCAAAAATCGACCTTCGTTCTGGTTATCATCAACTCAGAGTACATGAAGAAGACGTCCCAAAGACCGCCTTCCGAACTCGTTATGGTCATTATGAATTCATGGTCATGCCATTTGGTTTAACCAACGCTCCAGCTATCTTCATGGATCTAATGAACAGAGTCTGCAAACCCTATCTCGATCGCTTTGTTATAGTCTTCATCGACGACATACTCATCTACTCAAAGTCTAAGTCTGATCATGAACGACATCTTCGACTCATCCTTACACTCTTAGAGAATGAAAAGCTCTACGCCAAATTCTCCAAATGCGAATTCTGGTTAAAAGAGGTACAATTCCTTGGACATGTCGTCAATGACAAAGGAATACATGTCGACCCCTCAAAGATCAAAGCGGTACAAGAATGGCAAGCGCCACGTACACCAACCGAAGTAAGATCATTCCTTGGTTTGGCTGGTTATTATCACCGTTTCATTTCAAATTTCTCCCGCATTGCTATACCACTCACGGCTTTAACTCATAAAGGGAAACCCTTCATTTGGGGACCCAAACAAGAAGAGGCCTTCCAGACCCTTAAACAAAAACTTTGTGATGCACCTATCCTTACTCTTCCTGAAGGTTGTGATGACTTCGTGGTTTATTGCGACGCGTCAGGGCAAGGACTAGGCTGTGTTCTAATGCAAAGAGGAAAGGTGATAGCTTATGCTTCTAGACAACTCAAAACTCATGAGAAGAACTACACCACCCATGACCTAGAACTTGGAGCCGTTGTGTTCGCTCTTAAGATATGGAGACATTATCTCTATGGTACTAAGTGTGAAATATACACTGACCACAAGAGTCTTCAACATATCTTCAACCAAAAGGAGTTAAACATGAGGCAACGAAGATGGGTAGAACTTCTTAATGACTACGACTGGGAAATTCGGTATCACCCTGGCAAGGCAAATGTGGTGGCCGATGCACTCAGTCGAAAGGGTTATGCGAACTCCATTCGTGTTATATGTTCGCAAATCATAACCGACATCAAAGATCAAATTCGAGAAGCCCAACATGTTTCAGTAACGGAAGACGACGTACGAAAGGAGCTGTCCTGTGGAGCTGAACTTAAAATTGAAATTAAATCTGACGGTATTCTGTACTATCTAGATCACATATGGATTCCTGACCACAACAACCTTCGTGAATTTCTTATGAATGAGCCACACAAAACACGATACTCTATACACCCAGGAGCCGACAAGATGTATCAAGACCTTCGATACACCTACTGGTGGCCTGGAATGAAAAAAGATATTGCTGTTTTTGTTTCCAAGTGCCTTACATGTTCCAAGGTAAAAGCTGAACATCAAAGACCCTCAGGACTTCTGGTCCAACCTGAAATACCTGTATGGAAGTGGGAAAACATAACCATGGACTTCATTACCGGGTTACCTCGCACTTCTGGTGGGTATGACACTATATTGGCAATCATTGATCGTCTTACAAAATCAGCTCACTTTATCCCAATCCGCGAAGATTTCAAGAACGAGAAGCTAGATCGTATCTACATCAGCGAAATCGTGAGCCGACATGGTGTACCGTTAAGCATTATTTCAGATCGTGATGGTCGTTTCACTTCACGAACATGGCAGGCCGTACAAGCCGCTTTGGGTACACGATTAGACCTCAGTACCGCTTATCATCCTCAAACTGATGGACAATCTGAACGCACCATTCAAACTCTTGAAGATATGCTTCGAGCATGTGTCATAGACTTCAAGGGAAATTGGGACGCTCATCTACAATTAGTTGAATTTTCGTACAACAACAGCTATCATTCAAGTATTGGCATGGCACCTTTTGAAGCTTTATATGGTCGTAAGTGCCGATCTCTAGTATGTTGGCACGAAATTGGGGAAGCTCAAATCACCGGTCCAGAATTGATTCAAGAAACCACAGACAAGATCCATCAAATTCGAAACAATCTTCTAGCAGCTCAAAGTCGTCAAAAGAGTTATGCAGATAAACGACGAAAGCCTTTGGAGTTTAACATTGGTGATTATGTACTTTTAAAAGTATCACCGTGGAAGGGAGTAGTTCGTTTTGGCCAGAAGGGCAAGCTAGCACCACGCTACGTAGGACCTTTCAAGATACTCGAAAGAGTAGGACCTGTAGCATACAAGCTTGATCTACCAGAAGAACTCAACAGAATTCACCCCACATTCCACGTATCAAACTTGAAGAAGTGCCTCGCCGATGAAAACCTCCATATTCCCCTGGAAGATATTCAGATCGATGAATCTATGCATTTCATTGAAAGACCAGTAGAGATCATGGACTTCGGTGAAAACATTTAAGACGGAGTCGTATTCCCATAGTTAGGGTACGCTAGGAGTCGAAACGGGGACCTGAGTTTACTTGGGAACGTGAAGACTCAATGCGCGAAAAATACCCGCATCTTTTTCCTGTTACCACTACTACTTAAATTTCGGGACGAAATTTCTAAAAGTAGGGGATACTGTAACATTTGTCAAAAACGGGTTTTCCAAACCCGCTTCGTTTGTAATCGAATATCAAGTTATAAATTTTTTCGTTGCGTATTTATGTTTATTTTAATTTTAAACGATGCATAATTAATAAACAAATTAGAATTTAAAAACTATAATTGATAAAAAGTGAAAATAAAATAAATAAAAAAGAAAACCGGCTGCCGGGATTCGAACCCGGATCAGCCGGGTGAGCCTCAAAGCTTTAGCTCGCGCACATCCAACCACTCCGCCACTTGATGTCTTTGTGGATTCTAGGAAACAATTAAATCATATGTTCAACCGTGAGTCAACCTGTTGCGCCAACTGAAGCCGATACCGGCTTCCAACCGTCCAAGACGTTTGAGTGCTCGCGGAATCTTGATCATAACCGATAAACCGATATTTTAAATCAATTCAGTCGTTAATGAACTTGAATTCATGTGATGTTTGGTTTTTATAACCGAAAACATTCACTTCTGGAATTACTACAACAAAATCCCCATCTCACGACTCAATTACATTCCCAGAACTTCTAATTTCACGTTTACTTTAATTTCTGATCGTCGGAATCACTGTTTGAACTCGCCGGACTTTCGCCGGAAAACCGTGTCTATCATCAAAACGGTAAGTTTCTCAAACCTTTCACTTTCTAGCAGTTGTTAGGCTTTTGCTAACTCAAACCCTCCAATCAGAATCAGTTTCAGGCGACGTTATCGGATAATCAACTCTCGCCGGAAAACTTCTGAAAATTCCTATATTCCGCTGTGAAACGATATAGTCATTCAAACCTTCTGATAACTCTTGTTTAGTACTTCAATTCCACAATTAGCTAATCAAAACTGTTAATTTGTTCGCTCAGACGAAGTTCATAAAAACAGAGTGGACGACTTCGCCGGAGTTCTGAGAAAGATCATCATTTCGGTATGTTCATTCCCAAAAATTTTCCTATCCGTTACATTTTAATCATTAGTACGTCTGTTAATCGAATTAAGCAAGAAACAGTTGATTAATCATTATCTGTGTTCTTGAGCGAAGAAGACGAAGTCGATTATGAATATAACATTAATTAAAATCGGTATAATAAACGGGTTAGACACACAGTCCAGCGGTGGACTGTGTGCAAACAATAAACATACGTCTCGAGTTCGATCCCTATCACGACCCTATTCTCGGAAATAAAAATGTTTTTTTTTTAGAACCGAACCGGGTTAACTCACTGAAGATGTTAAGTATAATAAAAATCAGTATATTAACCAAGTCAGACACACAGTCCAGCGGTGGACTGTGTGCAACACTAAATCACAGGTCCCGGGTTCGAGACCTGTTGACGGCACCGGTTCGATAATTAAAATCCTTTTTAAAAATAATGAATTTTGAATAAATTAAAACCGTAAATAAATATAATTAAAAACAGAAATATTTCGGGTTAGACACGTAGCTCAGTTGGTAGAGCTACGTGCACGCGTACTGGAGGTCTCGGGTTCGAGCCTTACCCGGCGCACACATGAACCGGTCAAACAGTCAACAGTCACGGTCAAAGGTCAATGGTCAACGCAAAAGTCAACATTTTGATATATTTTTATTTATTTATTTAATTTAAAAATCAATTAAAAATACTTAAAGATAATGTTTTTAAAGATAGAAAATAGCCTTAAAACTCACAAAAATATATCTAAAAATCCTATTAAAGTTATTAATAAAATCCACTCATTTACCATACCTTTCGTTGTTATTTAGGTTTTCTCGTCGATCAATCCTCTAAACTCGTGCGCATTTCATTATCTTCAACCGAACGCACCCAATGTGAGTGAATCTCTACAAATTCTCCGTTTTAATCACGGTTTTGGGGTGTATCATATGTCTTATTATTTATCACATTTAAACTATTGTGCATCTGTCATATTCATGAACAAATGTGTATTCAACTTGTATCAACTGTTCGTGTGGTTATTGTTTAGATTTAATTTATCATTTTCAGTACATACATTATCATAGGCCGCCACTCCCCATTACATTATGAGTGTTGAGTTGTTCCCCATTACATTATGAGCATGAACCAGGCGTTGCCAACATACGATCGGCTCCATTTGATAGAGCCTTGATCGCACAGACATTCATCATAGGCCGTCCGTTCCCCATTACATTATGAGCGTGAACGTGACGTTGCCAACATATACAGTTTCATTCATGTGTTATATTCATGCAAGTTGGTTTGTTATTGTCTGTTATTGAAAGTCATTGTTTGTTGTTATTATTGTTATTGCATGATTTAATTATGTTTGCTCACATATGATTATTGCACAATTTTTCCTGATAAAGATAACAAGAGATCAATAATAAATGTTTTCCAACAAGGTTCACTCGCCAACTCATGTTGACCCAAAAACCCTCATTTTTACACATGATACAGGTGATCCAGCTGCAGCAAGAAACACATAGGATGGCTTAGAAGAATAAACCGGTTTAGGCTTTGGATTGTTTAGTTGATTATCTTTCTTTGTATTTGTATGAACATGTTTGGAATATTGAGGATGTAATTTTGAATTTAATAAATATGAAACATATTAGTAAATATCATGAGCTTTGGTGATAACCCAATTATGCCCCGACTCTTATTCCACTGCGGGTCGGGGTGTGGACAATACACATTAACGAAAAACTCCAATTTACCGAAGAACCGGTTGAGGTTACGGACCGGAAGGTCCACAAGACACGGAGAAGTCGTATTAAACTGGTTAAAGTTCGTTGGAACTCGCTCATAGTCCCGAGTATATGTGGGAACGTGAAGTTCAAATCAAGTCCAAGTACCCACATTTGTTATAAGGCTCCCTTGCAACCAGTAACGCAGCTTGAATTTTGCGACGAAATTCTTTTATCAGAGGGAGAATGTACAACCGGCAAAAATAATGGTAATTCCGTACAACTTAACAACTTGATAATACATTTAATTGCGTTCGTTACGACTAAAAATAAGATGATTAGGTCGCGAAAAGTCTAACAATCATAGGACGTGGATAAATATGTCAAATAGTATCGCAACATTCGTCGCGTCGTGTGAAAACAACAAACTACGTCCAAATATGTTGGCAAAATGCTGAAAACACTATTCACTGGAACACACTATTCATGCCAGCTAGTTCTGAAAACTGTCCGAATGAGCAACGAATGGCATGAAAGCATACTATAGTTGAAATACAAATAAAGACTCCTAATTAGGGGAACCAAATGATAAATCACATAAACTTTCCGGAAAATGCACCTAAACATAAAGTGCCCAATCCGCGCCAAACTATAACAAAAAAAAAAGAAAAGAAAAATTGTCCGTGACACTAAAAAGTTGACATTTTAATGTTCGTAAGACTTGTAAATAATATTATACATCCTAAATAAGCTGAGGGATATCAATGGGATACCCAGAACATAAACTTCCGGCATTGCGCCAAAACTTTTACACATTACCTAAATTCGAGCCGCTAGGCGGACAGGTTATATTTCTACTACCCAATTGCCCAAACTAAAAAGCTAGCGAACTAGTTAGTCATATTTTGGTGTCGTAAACGCCTTAAATAAACGACATAACATCAATGGTAAAATAAAACCATAGCTCTCATTATTATATAGCACATTTTAAATAACACCCGATATCGAACCGACGAGCGAACTAGTACCATATTTACCATCCAAAAGTAATACCGACTAGTCTAATAAACCAGTTAAGGTTAATTAACACCCTAAACCATCGTTAGTTACCTAATGATGAAAGATCACGTATAATGATTAAAATACCTAGTTAATATATATATATATATATATATATATATATATATATTATTTGGTCCATCTGTATGGTTATTCTACGGTTTGTCCGATGTTCATTTGTCCGTTGTCCGCGTTTTGTTTAAGAGTATCATATGAATAAATGTTGGAGGTGCGGTGGGGTTATGTTACTTTGGATCTAGGAAACCACTTGGTATTCTTGCCACTAGAACAAGTGAGGTAGTGGAATAAGTTTGGAGAGCCAAGGCTTTCGTGGTTCACACTTAACTCATACACGTGTTCCAACATTGAAGGTTGGAAGCTTGGATGGTTTCAACACTTAGAACATTTTGGGCATAATTTTAAAGAGGTTTTGAACCTTCTGTCTTGGTGAAAATCAACCACACACAAACCCACAACTATAATCTTAGTTGGGAGAATGGTAGGCACAAGATTTCACCAAGTTTTAGTCAAAATATATAAGTATTAAGAACATAAATTAAAGCAGAATTTTAACTATACTATGGACCTCAAATATGGTGAGGTTCCACCTTAGTTTGGCATGGGAAACTGGTGGAAACCTTCCTAGAGGTTGCCCAAGTAGTTTGAGAGAAGAAAGGAAGAAGAAAGGTGAAGAAAAGTGAGTGAAAACTCGCTTAGAACACTTGAAACTTTCTTCCCACTTTTGGAGTGTTCTTAGAGAATTTGGAGAATTAGCGAGTGTTTAGAGGGAGTGTAAAGTGTTTAGACTATTTATAGTGGAGATATTAGGGTTTGTTTATTAATGGTGTTGATGGGGAGTTGGTGGTTGAAAAGTAGGAGTAAATGTAGAAATTCACGTGTTTCTAAGGCAAAACAACCAGCTCTGACGTTTTGGCATGGTCGAGTCAGTCAGGAGCATGGTCGTGCGGGCCATGATCATGACCGTATGGGTCAAGAGCATTGTAATGCGAGTCATGAATTTTCACTGAGTGGTCATGAGCACTATCATGCGAGTCATTAGCATGGTCGTGCGGGTCATGAATTTTCACTGAGTGGCCAGGAGCACTATCGTGCGTATCATGAGCATGGTCGTGCGGGTCATGGGCATGATCATGCGAATGGTGAGCATGGTCATGCTTCCTAGCAGAATTTTCCCAAATTTGCAGTTTGACCCCTAGAGTTTGATAATTCCATTATTTTATGTTAGAAACTCATAATTAAGAATGTTTTTACGTATCTAGTGCGTATAAGTATGGTGATAGAGTAAAATATGTATAATTGAGTATCTAGTGATTGTATATGATTTGGTTTCTCACATAAAATGTAATTGGTGGTATATAGCATATAAAATAAGTATGATTGTAATATGTATATGTATAAAAATGCATCTTCATTATGATCAAAGTCCCAAATTACAATTGGTTGAAAGGAATATGACATGGTGCGAGTGTGATAGTTTTTGTTATATTTTAAGCACTTTTTACTCGTGGATCAACCTTTAAATTTATAAAACACGATACAATACTACCACTCTACACACGTTAGGGCAAGTGCACCCATCGTAGACGTAGTATAGTGATGGTAAGATACCGAGGTCATCTAAGGACACAAGAGCTTTTAATCCGGCTTATTGTTAACGTCTAATCTAACCAAATTTAAAAGTTTTGAAAGTTTTAAAAGATAAAAAAATAAAAATAAGAATGTAAAGAAAGGGAAAACAAATAGATAAGAAAGAATCACTTGGTTCCAACTCCTCTTTTATGTATCATTTGATGATTTCTGCACTTTGGGCTTTTTAAGGGATTATCTTAGTTATAGTGGCATGCCCCTCTTGTGAAGGAGACAATACCCTCAACCATACTGGTCTGAGTCAGCAGGCATACAGTCTCGCAAGGTTGGATTATTGAAAGATAATTAAATAAGTTATTAATCCGAAAAGTGGTAGGCCCCTCTAGTGAAGGCGATGTTACCCTCAGCCATATTGGTCTAAGTCAGCAGGGATAATCTTAATGCTCCTAGTGTTGAGAATAAGCTTTGCAAGAGGTTATGTAACACTAGGATGAAGAAGATAATGAAAGTATGATAATCTTGATGCTCTTAGTGTTGAGAATAAGCTTATAGTGCACTACCAAAGCTTGAATCTTCCTAAATCTCCAACAGGGCTTCATATATGCTTGTACTAAGTGGATTATGATAAAGAAAATGGGAGGTTGAAAGTGGGGTGGTGGTGCTGTAAATTAGAGGGAGGAGGTGAGAAGTTTGGAGTTGTTGATATGTTGAAATGATAGGATGAAATGGTGGTGTGGAGGGTTATATCTTTTAAGAATTCTTTAAAATCTTATGAAGTCTTGCATGCCATACAACTAATATTTTCAACACAAATTCAAAGTATGGGAATGAGGGTTGGGCATCGAGGTGGTTAAGATTTGTTTTCTTGTTTTTTATAATCATATTAGACATGTGATATATATATATATATATATATATATATATATCTTAACTAGATATTTTAATCATTATATGTGATCTTGCATCATTAGGCCACTAGTGATGGTTTAGGGTGTTAATTAACCTTAACTAGTTTATTAGACTAGTTGGTATTACTTTTGGATGGTAAATATGCCACCAATTCGTTCGTCGGTTCGATATCGGGTGTTATTTAAAAGATGCTATATAATACCGGGAGCTATGATTTTATTTTACCATTGATGTTATGTCGTTTATTTAAGGCGTTTATGACGCCAAAATATGGCTAGCTAGTTCGCTAGCTTTTTAGTTTAGGCAATTGGGTAGTAGAAATATAACTTGTTCGCCTAGCGGCTCGAATTTGGGTAATTTGTAAAAGTTGTGGCATAATGCCAAAAGTTTATGTTGAGGGTATCCCAATTGATATCCCTTAGATTTTTTAGGATTTATAATATTATTTACAAGTCTTACGAACATTAATGCCAAATTTTTAGTGTCACGGACAATTTTTTTTCTTTTTTTGTTATAGTTTGGCTCGGATTCGACACTTTATGTTAGGTGCATTTTCCGGAAAGTTTATGTGTTTTATCATTTGGTTCCCCTAATTAGGGGTCTTTATTTGTATTTCAACTATAGTATGCTTTCATGCCATTCGTTGCTCGTTCGGACAGTTTTCAGAACTAGCTGGCATGAATAGTGTGTTCCGGTGATAGTGTTTTCAGCATTTTGCCAACATATTTGGACATAGTTTGTTGTTTTCTCGCGACGCGACGAATGTAACAATACTGTTTGACATATTTAACCATGTCGTATGATTGATAGACTTTTTGCGACCTAATCATGCTTATTTTTAGTTGTAACGAACAAAAAATGTATAATTAAGTTGTACGGAATTACCATTATTTTTGACGGTTGTCACATTCTCCCCGATAAAAGGATCTATACACTGAACGAGGCAAAAACTTTACCTAAACACCCTTCTAACCCCCTTCTAGGTAGTTAACATGCTTTATATAGACCGTAAAGACACGAATGTGTGAATCAACAAAACATGAAGGAATGTTTAACCAAAGTTCACTTTCAATATAGAAAACTAGTTATTAAAGTCATTAATACTTACCCAATTAAAAAGTTGCAAACGATTTGGAATCAAAAGTAATAAGTAAAAGATTTGTCTTCACCAAGTGATGTAAGAAATTAGCCAAGCATGACCTTTGTTTGATAAGAACTCTTACAATCGATCTTGGATCCCGTGACTACTACACACTCTAAAAGATGAAATATAGATGATGGTGGTGGGTGTTGGTGTTGGTGTTGTAGGTGGTGGACTGATGGCAAGTGTGAGAAAAGTGGTTTGCCAAGGGATGCCTTTGTTTTGATCCAAGCACCTCTATTTATAGCTGGAAATAGAGGGTAGGCACGACCCACTGCCCACCTGGTACGGCCCCGTGTGTCACACCCGTTCAGAGGCGGAAGCGCGCGGTGTGAACTTGATTACTTTTCATCGCATACGACATAAGTAAACAACTACATGAATTTAAAACCATGCACGATGTTCATCCATTCACCATATATAAACATTACGAGTCACAAGTTGTTTGGAAATAAAAGACGTCATAAGTAAATTAAAGTTTACAACAGACTTGTTCAAAATAGCTTTTAAACATTAAGGCTTTGCGTCCTATCTTCCATTCGAGGACATAATATATAGACCAAACCCTTAAAATACGGATGACATCGACTACTTGTTACCCATGAAAGTTTTGTAACGACTGCACAAAGATCCACTTCAATTTCCTGAAGTACATGTAAGTTTGAAAACATTAACAAAAGTTGGCAAGTTCATGCATTTTTGTGCGCGCCAAATGAATCTTAAAAACATTTGAGAGTTCATATATAAAAGTATGTGGTATATAAAGCGTCAATGAACTTGATGATCATTAATGTTTTGCAAGGACATTAATATGTGTGCCGACATAGGAAGTACTCAACCCTAGACGATTTCTTCTGGTCCACCCGGTTGGGACAACAAAAGCACTACATGTGGCCACACAAGGACTCATGAGTGGGGCTCGCTACACCCGATAGATCTACCACTCTTGTTCCTCGGTCTTATAAAGATTAATGGCACTTAAGAGAGACCCTATTCGCACATGATCTAATATTTCATTCCATAGCTAAACCATACCATCGAAAACATGTATTTCCCCCGAGAGTTATAAACCGAAAACATTTAAGAGAAAAAGGGGGACATGAACTCACTGATTTGCGTCCGTGAATATATGCTAGCAATTCGGGTATCCCAAAGAGCGTATCAACCTACAAGTGCTCTAACTCATTAGACACTTGAGTTACCATTAAATACGTACATGTTGTTCATCTTGAACGTTGTTGTACAAGTTAAGTATTTGGATCCCTTACGTATTTTAAATATGTTGGCATTTGTTTTGTATTTTTGTTTTAATATATATATATTTATATATATATATATGTGTGTGTATATACACTTCTTTTGTATATATATTTTGTATCCATCAATTGTACGAACGGGCCTTGCCCTTCGTGAGCCTTCATGCCTCGCACGAGTATAAGTGGGCCTAGCCCATAAGAGTCTTTGTGCCTTGCAACCCATCTGAGTCTCTGTGATCCACATGGTATGAGTGGGCCTAGCCCATGAGAGTCTTCGTGCCTCGCATTGCTTAAGTTCGTTATATGTGTTATATGTATGTTCTCTGAATATATATATGTATATATATATATATATATATATACACACACACACTTTGAGTTTAATGAACCTCGTTCATTCGTAACGACATGTTCGGCTTAAGTATGAGCATTTGTACTTCATGTTGTATGCCTTTTATAATTATAAGTGTTAGAAATATTTATTTTTAACATCGTAAATACGTTGATGTATTTGTATACTATTCTTTGCGTGAGTATATCTTAACAATTGTATTTGAGTACATTGCTATGTAGTTACGTATTTTTATACCGTATTTATACGTATTTTATACTATATTTATATGTATTTTATACTGCATCTAACTGTATTTATACGTATTTGTATACCGTATTATTTGGTATTTATACGTATATGTATACTGTATTATTTGGTATTTATACTGTATTTATACGTATTAGCATACCGTATTATTTGGTATTTATACTGTATTTATACATATTTGTATATCGTATTATTTGGTATTTTTGCGTATATGGGCCTAGCCCAAATGAATTGTGTATGGATGGGCCTATGTAAGTGGGCCTAGCCCAATGTATTATATGATGTTGGGCTTGGCCCATTTGACATGTTAATGGGCCTAGCCCAAAGTTATTTATTTTAGATTGGTCCTTAGCCCATTTTACATATTAGTAGGCCTAGCCCAATTTATTATATATATTAGTGGGCTTTTTGTAGCCCATTACGTAATCCAAGTATACTTATATTTATAGTATGCGTATTTCGAGCGTATTTTATACGTATAAACTTTTACATGGTATAATTTGTGAGTCTTCGTTTTATACTTTCCGAAATTCTAAGTATTGGGATATATGTAGGTTTTGAACCAAAAGTATATTATTTTTAGAGTTCGTCATAGAACTTATTGTCATATATTTTCTTGTCGAAATGCCCAAGCATCGCCCGTGATAGGTATCCTTTCCATGTTGTAATGATGCGGCGACCGTTGCGGATAGCTTACGCATTTACTTCGTTGGGTCGTTTATTTATTATTTCATGTCGGCTTTTGGCTTTATGTATATATATATTTTGTCCGTGGTATACAGTTATGTAACGATTTGCTCGATGTCCTATTGTTCGTCGTCCGCGTCTCGTGCCCAAGTGCAATATAACTTTGTTCATGTATCTAGTTCCTTAGGTGTTTTTATACCTGTTCTTCGTCGCGTATTTGAAGATTGTTTGTGTCATGTATTTGTATTTTAGTTAGTATTTTTCCTAACTTCTAATACATACACATAATTATACACAAGTATTTATACACATAAGTTGGTGTATTTAAACATATATGTATTTTTACTTAAGAATATTTTTATACTTATAAAATATCCATTTCTCCTTTTTACAACTCTTTTTAACTTATAAATATATATATAAGTGTTTTTAAAAGTTCTTGTAAGATTAGGGCTTAACCCTTTTTATTAAACTTTCTTAATTACCGATTAAGGTCACTAATCGCGTTTAGTCCCATTAATCACCCTGTTAATCGTACTTTAATCGCGATTAGATTTTAGAAAAATTTCGCCATAGTTTCCCCTAAACTATGACATTTTCCATGTTTTTAAAACGTATTTTAAGCATGTTATATTCCTTAATCTCAATCAACTCAAATCAAGTTTCAACTATCAACTTTGCATGTATAATTTGCACATGAATATGCTCATGCTCCATGAACTTTATATATTTTTCTAGTCACACTTTTATGATATATAGGATGACACTTTTTATTAGTATTTAGTGAAATCATTTAAATCATCATATTTAGCACACTAATCTTGTTCTTATATTTAAACAACTTTGAATAACACCCTTTTAAAACTATCTTAGTGTAACTCATGATTTTTAATTTGTATGAAAGTTATAAAATGTTAAAAATTACTTTTATTTTTGTAGTAAAGTTCATGGATCATGGGATGGATGACCTTGTCTTGATTCAAACATTAATATGTTTGAATCATCATTTTTGTTCTTAATCATACAAGATCACATACTTAAACAACCTACTTCAACATAACCACCAAGAATATACAAACTAACTAGCACTAAGCAACATGATCAACACAAAATATATCACATTAGTAGACTTTTTATGTTATGATTAGGGTTTAAGCTTTTATTTTCTTTAAGATTTAAGATGATTAACATGTACTTTACTAATCTACATATTATAACAAGCTTGAAAATGGTGAGAAATGATCTTACAACTTTTCTATGGTTATGATGAAGATTAAGAAAAGATTAAGCTCCAAATGAAGCTCTAAAAGTCCTCCATGCTTGCTACTTTCTTAGGTGGTCTTGAAATGGGATTTAAGAGGTTAATAAGGTGGGTTTATTGAATGAAAATGGAAGGTTTTTGTGGGGTGTTGGCTGCCGAAACTAGGAGGGAAAAGGGAGGGTGTTTAGATGATTTTTGGTAGGTTGGTGAATGATAGGAAATGGTGGTGATGCATAATTATATGATGAAATGCCTCATGGTCTTCCATAATATTACTACCATGCCTAAGTTACTTATTTTTCAACTAAGAAACAAGTGGGTGGGACCCAATTGTTGACCGTTTTCTTGAATGGGGGAGAGGCTAAGTGTAACTTTTTTTAACATAAAAACCATGTGCACATATTGTTAATCTTGTAGATATTTTAGCCATTAGGTTAATTAGGGTATCAATGGTATTTTGGGTTTTAAATAAAGTTTAACTAGTCACTAGTTTAGTGAGTGTTGTTTTTTGATGGTAAAAATGCTACTAGTTCGCTCGTCGGTTCGATATCGGGTGTTATATAAAAGTCGTAATATAATATCGGGAGCTATGGTTTTACTTTACCATCGATGCCATGAAGTTTATTTAAGGCGTTTACGACTCCAAAATATGACTAATCAGTTCGCTAGCTTTTTAGTTTGGCAAATAGATGTTAAGAATATAATTTGTTCGCCTAGCGGCTCGAATTTAGGTAATGTGTACAAGTTACAGTGTAACACTGGGAGTTTATGTTTAGGGTAATCCGTTGATATCCCCAAGCTTATTTAGGGTGCATAACATTGTTTATGAGTCCTGCGACATTTAAAAATGTTGCACTTTGGCATTTCGGACAATTTACTTTGTTATATTTTAGCGCGATTCGGACGAATTCTATCGATATGTATTTTTCAGAAAGTTAAAGTGTCTTTGCATTTAGTGTCCCTAATTAGGGGTTTTTATTTGTATTTCAACCATAAAATGTTTTCGTGCCATTCGTTGCTCGTTCCGACAGTTTTCATAAACTTGCTGGCATGAATAGTGTGTTCCGGTGAATAGTGTTTTCAGCATTTTGCCAACATATTTGGACATAGTTTGTTGTTTTCTCGCAACGTGAAGAATGTAACAATGTTGTTTGGCATAAATAACCATGTCCTATGATTGCTAGACTTTACACTACCTAATCATGCATTAATTAAACCGTAAGGAACGCAATAAATTAAATAATCAAGTTGTTAAGTTGTACGGAATTTACCATTATTTTGCCGTTGTCACACCGTGGTCTTCTCTTTCTCTCCCTTAATTAACTGCAGATGTCAGGTCTTGTACCAACATGCCCCGTGGTGTCATGGCACGGCCCCATGGTTAGTGTAGTTGCTGTACTATCACAGATTTTGCGAATCCTAGAGTTGACCACGACCCATGTTGGGTTAGCACGTCCCCGTGTTGGCTTGTCTTTTGCTGTTGTCTTTTTGTTCAGGGAATCTTGACTGGGCACGGTGTAACACCTCGTAAATTCACAACCGGTAATATACCGACACGTGTACATACCCTCGGATGAAGCCACAAATGAGTTAGTCGCTCATCTCGCTTAAACGTGTCCAATTTGCATTTTTTTCATGCGCCGGACCGTAAGCTACGGTTCTAAATCGTAAGCTATGGTTCGGCTATGCTGTTCAAAAATCAAACCTAACCGTAACCTACGGCTAAGGACCGTAAGTTAGGTCCAGACTTGCTGGATTATGTTTATACCAACCGTAAGCTACGGTCTGGCGACCGTAGCCTACGACGAGGTCTTAAAACTTTTTTTTTCATTATTTCAACTTTCAACAAATGACCCAGAGGCCCTAAACTTCATTATTTTCATATTTCTTACATAATCAAGCCATCTCTTGACTCAAACGACTCCCGGTTGAGGTGATATCTTTTGATTTACCATCCTTGAGTATTCTGCATCATCACCGAACCTTTAACCTTACAGATTTAAGTAAGTTAACCTGTTAAACCAGAAGAGCTCGTATTTATCGCATTTTAAGCTTGTGAACACTTAAAACTCACTAAAGCACATACTATAACACACGTTAGAGTCCGGGTATTCACGCTCTTCATCAGTATTCCACGAGTTGAACGAGAAGAACTAGTTGTGTCATTATGTCATTGAATATAACCAAGGGACAATTCATGACCCTTAATAAAACTATATTCTTGAGGGACTAAAAGTGCCAACATACCAAATTTCTGCCAAGTTACCACATACCTAACAATTTGTACTGATCCTACAACACCTCTAACACCTGGCATCATCCTCATTCACCCCCTTGCACTATAAATAGCCCACCAATCTCACTCCACTCCTTACTCATTTCCTCTTCTTCTCTCTATTACACTCTTGGAAGTTCCTGGTCATCTAGGAGCATCCCTTTGAGTTCGAAACTTTCTCTTGGATCACTTGTAAGTGTTCCATCTCTCCTCTTTTCTTTTTATAGGCTTTTAATAGCCAAAAGTCAATCATTTTTGATAAACGCTTTCACTTTCGGTTAAAACCGTTATGGTCTAGCCATGGTTCGAAATGAACATGGCTAAGTGATCGTAATTAGGTAGGTATTAATCCCTTAAAGAGGGACCTCCTAAGAATCACGTTTAATTGACGGGTCAAAGCTAATGTTTTAAAAAGTCAAACGTGTCGGATTATATAAATATTATAATCTGAGTATATATATAATTTAAATATGTTTTGACACTTAAACAAGTTGGTAATAATTATTAGAACATGTGGGAACATGTTCGGCTCGTCAATTCCAGTCCTAGGGTCGGTTCGCAACCGAAAGTCACAAAGTTTGACTTCTGCTTTGACTTTTGATTATGACCCGACTTAGATTGGTTTACTACGTATTTATGGTTGCATTATGATCGTAATATAGTATAGCATAATCCTCTGAGGTTATATTACATGATTATAATCATAATCTGAGTTTATGCACAAGTTCCGCTAATATGTCAAACTTTAACTAAAATGCCCTTTTTACATAAAATAAGGTTTAAATTAACAAAGAATTTGCAAATGAATTACCTACTGATATGTTAATATAATTAACATATTATGATGTTATTATTCTAATCATAAACATAGTTTTATTATAATATCGTAAATTATGCTTTTAAAAGAACCAAAATGCCATTCGTTGCATAGTTTGGGCCTAAACCATAAACCACACTTATGTATGACATCTTACTGATAATATATCACAAATTAAGTATTTTTCCAAAATGTTTATGATCATAACATTAGAATATATGCACGTTCCTTTTATACGTCACATAATAATAAATACGCCTTATGAGGCGTAGTTTCGTTTTAAAACCTCAACAGGCATATAAGTTGATATCTAATGATATTACAACTTATTTAAAGTATAATAGCATACAGAACTCGTCATGACTCACCCAGTTACCCGATATCGCTTATATGCGTACGGTTAAGTATATGTAACTAGTTTACGAAAATTAACCGAAACAGGTTTAACCTTATCATTTTAATCTCAAATTCCAGAATGTTAATTGTTTACCCATGTCAAGTCTTAGCACTTGATGGGTTTAAACTACATTCTATCTGGTCATCGCTTAATCTAGCGTATCATACTGTTTTAATTCTTAAAGCTTGTCGGTCTAAGTCTATGACTTAAATAAGACCCATTATCATTCTAATTGGTTAGTTTATGTCATCATTCCAGACTAGAAGCCTTCCAATAAATGCTATCTACACTTATCGATTGATTAAACGGCTGAGTTAATATAAACTTTGCATTTAAAGTCAAGTACTAGCTCAGGTAAATACTTTTAACTTATTTTCCCTATACGGGCTTGGGATACGGTAAATTATTACCGCTTGGTCGGGAATGTGATAAATCGAATGCCGGATTGTGGCTAGTAAATCCGCATATTCTGTTTTGATCAATTTTGTTTGATAACTTAAACATTAGGGGTTAACGACCTTGTCCTGGATATCCTCGGCTCATTTAAGTTACTAATGGTCACGACCAAAGCACGTGGTGTAGGCATACACCTGACAGATGCGAATGCTAAAATATATTTTACCCACAAGTTGGGGATAACTCCTGCGTAGGTTTACAAGTGGCATGTCAGTTAATCATGTCTCAGTTTCTATACTGGGCCCCATATGTATTGACAAACATGTGAATCTGTATACAAGGTTAAAAGCTTAACTTTCCCAAGTTATAAAAAGATTTTTATGTGCCTTGTGCATTTAAATCAGATTTTGAAATGTTTTCAAAACGAGTCAGTTAATTGTATTTACTAGTGAAAGCTGACGTATTTTCAAAAGATTATGTTGCAGGTACAGTACAAAATAGGCTGGAAGCTGCTTGGTAGTGATATAAGAGGATCTTGCAAATCCTTAGATCTGCCTAAAGTCTGTTGTATACCTTTGTATATTTTACGACCCCCCTGTGGATCCCTAGTTACAAACCGTCTGTATAATATTTTTGAACTTTTGACATTTTTGGTTTGTAATAGTATTTTAAACTCCATGCTATGTTAATTTACTATGATGATATCTACCTATGTCATGATATTCCCCACTCAGGCCCATCGAGATTTAGTTGGAAATTCGCGGTGTTACAGGTTGGTATCAGAGCCAACATTTGAGAGAATTAAACACTTGCCTTTTTTGTTTGATCTCAAACTTACACAATAGCACATTCCTTAGACTTCCGAGTCTAGGCATTGACCTAGGATTACTCATTTCATTATTAAGTTATTATTATTGTTTTCCACTTGATTTTAACATAAAAAATGCCGCCAAGATTCAGAGGACAAAGTGGAAAAGGAAAAGGTCCAATGAGGGGAGGATCATCAGGGGCATCCCTTCACAACTTCCCAACTCAAGCTCTTATTAAGATACGGTAGATTCATCTCCTTGGCAACCCTTAAGGTACTCTATCTCTCATAAATATTCGCTCCCACACTATCAAAACTCATACCATTCACACCACTCTCACCATTCCCATCACTCCCACTCACATTCATACCATGAAGAATTTAAACCAGACCTTTATTTTAACCCACCTCCAGCTGATCAGGATCAGATGGATCAACCAAATGCTATGGACGAGGACTCCGATTCGGAGATGCCACCATCAGGATCACACGGACACCGCATTGAAATTTCTAGTGGCTCTAACTCTTATGTAGGATCATATTATCAAGGTCCTAATGAATGGGACCAGTATTGGAGTCAATTTACTTTTATTAACACTCCTTCGTACCACTCTCCAACACCGCCTCCTACACAGGAAGACATCCATATGGAATCAGTGGAGCAACCTCAGCCACCACCTGAGCCACCAAGGAGAAAACGTGATGCACGTATGTCTACGCGTGCGGAACAACGGTCGGGTTCGCTACCACCATTGCCCAAAACCTACCCTACCATTCCTGAAGACCCACAAATTGGTGGACCCTCAATTACTTCACCTGTGGTGGAACCAACATCACCTGTGGTTCAACCACCACCGTTGGGTTTTAATAACCCTATCCCTACATATCCAGATACGTCTGAATATAATCCTTTTAACCTGACTACGCCGATGAACTTAGACTACCAAGCACTATCACATGACCCATATATGCAAGCGGTCATGCATAATGCACTTTACCCATCTCCTTTCCCATCT
The DNA here is from genome assembly GCA_947069175.1 of Scalesia atractyloides. Classification (NCBI taxonomy): domain Eukaryota; kingdom Viridiplantae; phylum Streptophyta; class Magnoliopsida; order Asterales; family Asteraceae; genus Scalesia; species Scalesia atractyloides. Next base: position 55,495,089 of record CAMTDV010000001.1, on the reverse strand, counting down.
GCTTATCCACCTACTAGATACCCAAGTTATAGGTACCAGTACCCTGTTGTGTCTAAACCACAACCACAACCACCGCCACCTCTTGAGGCCATTAATGAGGCATTGGAACAGATGAAAGAAATGCAACAACAGGCAGAGAAGACAGAGAAGAAGACAAATAAGTTCTTCAGGAAACTTTCCAAGTTAGTCAAAGGAAAGAAGGACGAGTGAAGTTTCTTCTATTTTATGTTTTGTAATTCTTTCTTTAGTCCCTACGTGGACATGTTATTTCTTTTAGTCCTGTCACACCCCGGATTTCTAATCCAAATCCATACACCGGTGGGCCTGGGTGGGGAGTATCGTGACGTAAGTTGATAACATCATTGTCAATTAAACACGGCACAACGGAAGTCTTGGAGTAAAATTACTATTACAAACCAAATGTTCGAAAATACAAAATAATATACATGCTCGTAATAGAAGATCCACAAGAGGATCATAAAATGTACAAAGGAAGAATATAAACAGACTTTAGGGTAGATCTAAGGATTTTCAAGATCCTCTTATTTCACTGTCGAGTAGCTTCCGGCCTATTTCGTATTGTACATGCAAGCTTAGTATTTTGAAAATACGTCAGCTTTCGTTGGTAAATACACCCGACTGACTCATTTTGAAAACATTTTAGAAATTAGATTTAAGTGCACAGGGCACAAATCTTTTATAAATTGGGAAAGTTACTTTGTAACCTTGTTAACAGATTCACATGTTTATCCATACATACAGGGCCCAGTACAGAGACCGAGACATGATTAAGTACACACCACTTAGAACTCACGGATGAGTTATCCCCAATGTCTTGGGTAATTTGCATTTGAGCGTCTGTCAGATGTATGCCTACACCCCGCGCTAATGTCGTGGCCATTATCTAATGTAATGAGCCGAGGATATCCAAGACAAGGTAGTTAACCCCTGATGTTTAAGTTATCAAACAAAACTGATTAAAACGGAATATGCGGATTTACTAGCCACAATCCGGCATTCAATTGACCCATTTCCGACCAAGCGGTAATAATTTACCGTATCCCAAGCCCATATAGGAAAAATAAGTCAAAAGTATTTACCTGAGCTAGTCTTGATTAAAATGCAAGATTATATCCCAGCCATATTCAAAATGAACTAAGTGTAGGTAGCATTTACCAGAAGGCTCTAGTCTAGATTATGGCATAAGCTAACCAATTAAATACTAACAGTCTTATTTAAGTCATAGACTTAGACCGAGTAGTGTACAAGATCAAAACGTATAACGCTTGATTAAGCGATGACCGGATAGAATGTAGTTTAAACCCAACAAGTACTTTGACTTGTATAAAATGGGTAAACAATTAACATTCTGGATTTTGAGTTAAAATGATAAGATTAAACTCGTTTTGGTTAAATCCCGTAAACTAGTTACGTATAATTAACCGTACGCTTATAAGCGATAATGGGTAACCAGATAAGTCATGGACAAGTTCTATATACCATTATACTTTAATTAAGTTGTAATATCAGTAAGATATCAACTTATATGCCCGTTAAGGTTTTTAAACGAAACTATGCCTCATAAGGGCATTTTGGTAATTTTATTTCTTAATAATAGAACTTGAATAAAATTTTAAGTTATAACTGTATATATTCTGGAAAAATAAATTTTTATGATAATATCAGTAGGATATAAATTATATGTGTAATTTATCTTTTATGACCAAACTATGCATCGAAGGGGCATTTTGGTCATTTTACACATAGTTTATAAATTATTTGTGATTCTGATTTCATATCATGTACATATTGTAAATATGTTAAAAATAATTTAAAATCAGTAGATAACAAGTCTTGGTCAATTAATATGGTTTAAAACCATACTATGCGCCGAAACGGCGCTTATGTCCTAAAATGACATTTTATACGATGTTTAATAAAAACTGATGTTAAGGTCAGATTAAAATGTGTTAGATATGTTATTTAATATAACATATCAGTAGGTAAAAGATTTACCTTAAAAAGATTTGATTAAAACCAATTTATGAGCCACAAGGGCTTTATCGTCATTTACCGACAATTACAAGGACCTGTTTGTAAACTCAGTTTATAATCTGATTAGACATCCCAAATAATCCTACTTATAATATTACATCTATAGGAAAGTTTTTTTAAGTTCATTATCATTTAACCTTGTTTTAGCATTTTAGTCAAAAATGGCATAATTACGGAACTTGTGCATAGACTTAGATTCTGATTAGGATCATGTAATATAACCTCAGAGGGTTATGCTACATTATATTACGATCATAATGCAACCTTAGATCAGTATGTAACTATTCTAAATCGGGTCAGAATCGAAAGTCAAAGCAGAAGTCACACTTTGCGACTTTCGGTTGCGAACCGACCTTAGAACTGAAATTGACGAGCCGAACATGTTCTTACATGTTCTAATAACTATTACCAACTTGTTTAAGTGTCAAAACAGGTTTCATAACATATATAAGATCAAATTATAATTTTTCCGAAAAATGGCATGTTTTACTTTTTAATATCATAACTTCGACCCGTCAATTGGTCTAGCAAACGTGATCTTCAGGAGGTGCCCTTTATAAGGACTAACACCTACCTTATTACGATCAATTAGCCATGTTCGTTACAAACAATGGCTGGACCATAATGGTCTTAACTGAAAGTCAAGGCGTTTTCCGTAAAACGCTTGACTTTTGGCTATAAAAGCCTATAAACGAAATTTGCAAGAGAACACTTACAAGGGGTTCCTAGAATGCAAAAGAACTAAGTTGGATGCTCCTTTCGGTTAGGAACTTCCAGAGGAGGGAGAAGAGTTGAGAATGAGAAAGGTGCAAGTTCAAAGGTTGAACCTTTGTGTAGGTCCACCTGCGGACGGTGTTAAACCAGTTCCTTGTTCATATGACACACACACAAGTGCGGAATCCAAGTGTGCAAGAAACCAAAGAAAAGTAAAGAACACGGGGTAACCAAAGATTCACTATCTTGATTAATGATTGAGAACAAGTACAAACATATACACACAATGTTCGTATGACTCAAACAGACTTGTTGTGTTCTTGTGTCTACGTCTTCAGAGATAACCAACTCAAAGGGTAACAAGCTCTCTAGGCTGACCAACTAGCTTAGCAGGCTTTCACGCGCAAGTCCACTAGTTCACCCTCACTGAGAGGTGCATGTCTGCTTATATGGTGTCTGTCTAGTTTCGTACGAATCACAACTCTAGACATATGGAACACACTATTTCACATGATACACAACTCAGAATTTGGTACGAGACACTATTTCATATGAAATACTTATTTCATACGAAACAAGTAACACAATTATTACTCAAGAATTTCGTACGAGTCACCTGATTCATACGAAAACTATGACTCGCACAGAATCCTTATTTCAGGAAAACGTGTGTAGACTTGACGTTTCCAAGATTCATCAGTATGCACACATGCAACTGATTAACACAGACAAGCTAAGATGTCATACTAGATCAAGATAGAAGGATATCCCGATCTATTCTACACGAACAAACCTATACAGACACTTGGGCAAAGACCGTACAATTACCACTATAATTAAGAACAAGCGACAGACACAAAACTCTATCAACAAACTCCCCCTTGGATGTTGCTTGGTCTTCGGTCTTTGGTCTTCAGACTTTGGTCTTCACATAGAATGGTTTGGAATATCAACAAACTCCCCCTGAAGATCTTCTATTCATTGATAGATCTTCTATCTATTGATTAGAGCATCAGGTCTTCAAACTTCTAATAAACTTTAAATCTTTCTTGTTTCCTCTTCTGACTTGTCAGATTTCTTCGTTGCTGGTCTTTGTTTATGTTCTTTTGTATCAATCTGTACTCAATGGACAAATATAATTAAACACAACTTTCTCAGGGGATACACACGAAAGACTTATCATAAAATCTTCGTATGATTGTATTCCCTGAATGAGATACACACACTTGTAGGAATTCCAGCAGCAGATTTGAGAAAAACAAGTGACCAAGTCAAATCAAATGACTAGGTTCATTCGTATGAGATACACACACTCAAACGAATTTCAAATTTTGGATTTCTTCTGATGAGTTACTGGTTGGAAGATATTACTTTATGAAGTTGCGATATCAAACAGATGGTTTTTGGCGTATCTTGGTAGAAAACTTTCGAGTATCAACTTTGGCTAACTTTCAAAAAGTAATTACATAAGCAACTAAGTAAACTAGACTTAAAAACTAAATATACAAATAAACTATATATCTATTTAACAATCTTTTTCGAGTTTCAAGGTAAAGGAATCATACCAGCATTTTAATCTTTGTCAAAAACGATATTTGGTTTTCAAAATTAAACAGATAAGTATTTAACCATGATTATCGGTATTGTTGTCCACGTAAGCTCAGACATATCAGATGTAATCATGATTAGAAGATATGATTAAGGTATGAATTATACTTACTAGCCGGCGTTCAACCACATAACGACACATTCCCGTATCAAGATATGCACGAGAGAAAATCTTTCCGGTGAGTATACTGCTTTATCATCTGTTTTGACGTATATGAATGATGTGAGATACTCACTTATTTATGATTGAAAACAAGCCCTTTGTGATTTAATCACTTATTGATGAGGAACTTGATTTTGATATGCATGCAGGGCATAGGAGTAAGTCCGTGAACAGGTTAGTACCATCGTACCGACAAAGAGACGAACTTAGCTCCTCATAAAACTGTGATATTTTATAACTTATTTTGGGGATGTGATATTTTTATCACTTATTTGATGGTCGAATGCAGTATGTACACGTATGTATGATATCATGGAAGTTCTAGACTTGCGCCACCGTTATTTTTTGGCAAAAGATTCAACCATGATACCCAGATGATAAGCCAGCATAAAGATCATATATCTCAGAACCTCGGCACTCTATCAAACGAAATTTCGGTACCAAGACCATATGCCAATGAATGGTTCCCACCTGGCGTTCTGTCTGTTAGGTTTATATCAACCTGCACATTTTATTCTGATTGTGAGCCTACCGATACATCATTAGTAAAGCTACTTATCAATCTTCTTTCTATGCTTTTGACTATTTCTGACAGATTTACCGGTGAATTTCATCATCTTCAACTTATCCAAGAAACTCATTTTTTATTTTTCTAATGTTTTTGTATTTTTTTGAATTTTTCTCCCCCTTAAACAAAGAAGGTAAATAAAAGACATATTTTTGTATTTTCTTAAACTTACTCCCCCTAAAATATAAAACTGAAAATCTTTTTGTAGTTTTAGATTTTTTTAGAAAAGTATATACAAAAACAGTTAGCCATGATTGAGTTACTCGGGTTTCACCTTGATGCCATTGACCAAAAGTAGATAATCAAAACGTGATTTATCAAAGGCTTTGGTAAAAAGGTCGGCACGTTGGTGATCAGTGTGGATTTTAACAACATTGATAAGTCTCTTTTCATAACAATCCCGTATGAAATGATACTTAATCTCAATGTGTTTTGTTTTTGAATGCTGTACAGGATTCCGAGTGATCTGTAAAGCAGCTTCATTATCAACAAAAATAGGAGTAGTAAGAAATTCAAAATCGTAGTCGCGCATTTGTTGTTGAATCCATAGAACTTGAGAGCAGTAACTAGAAGCTGAAATATACTGAGCCTCACATGTTGATGTAGCTACACAAGTCTGCTTTTTGCATTGCCACGTGACTAGGCGATTTCCTAAGAACTGACATCCTGCTGTTGTTGACTTTGCTTCGATTTTGCAGCCACCATGATCAGAATCACTGAATGCTGTCAGATCAAAGTTATCATCCTTAGGGTACCATAGACCAGTGTCAGGGCGACGCTTTAGATAACGAAAGATCCTTTTCACAGCCATCAAATGAGAAACCTTCGGAATAGACTGATAGCGCGCAAGAAGGCATGTTGGGTACATTACGTCGGGTCTTGAAGCAGTAAGATACATGAGAGATCCGATCATAGCACGATAGAGAAATGGTTCTACATGTTCACCCATTCCGTCTGAAGTAATCCCATGATTTTGAGCTAATGGAGTTCCCAAAGGCTTTGAGTCATCCATCTGAAATCGTTTGAGAATATATCCGACGTACTTGGTTTGATAGATAAAAATCCCTTCCTTCGATTGCTGAACCTGCAAACCTAAAAAGAAAGTCATTTCTCCCATAGCGCTCATCTCGAACTTCTCCTGCATAACCTGTTTGAATTCTTTGCACATTCGAGTGTTAGTAGACCCAAAAATAATATCATCAACATAAACCTGTACTAACAGTAAATCCTTGTCCTGTTCCTTGATAAAGAGAGTATAGTTGATCAGGCCTCGTCGAAAACCATTCTTCAACAGATAGGTAGACAACGTTTCATACCAAGCCCTCAGAGCTTGATGAAGACCATTTAACGCCTTGTTGAGAAGCCAAACCTTGTCAGGATGGAGAGGATCTTCAAAACCTAGCGGTTGCTCAACATATACCTCTTCTTCTACCACACCATAAAGAAATGCACTCTTCACATCCATCTGATAAATGTGAACTTCTTGAAGGACGCATAAGCCAAAAAGATTCTTATGGCCTCAAGTTGTGCAACCGGTGCATAAACTTCATTGTAATCGATCCCTTCGACCTGATTAAAACCTTGAACAACCAATCGCGCTTTGTTTCTCACAACAACACCTCGGTCATCCTTCTTACACTTGTACACCCATCGTGTACCAATCTTCTTGTAGTCAGGCATGTCAACCAATTTCCAGACGCCTAACTTCTAAAACTGCTGAAGTTCTTCCTACATGGCTTCAACCCACAAGTCTTCTTTCATTGCCTCCTTCCAAGATTTTGGTTCTACTTGGCACACATAGCAGGCAAAAGATCAATCATTTAGACCACCAGATTCCCTGATTTCTGAATACAATCCAGCATTCTGGTTGTTTCGCATCTGATTACGAGTCTGCACACCACTCTAGACATCTCCAATAATATTCTGCTGAGGATGGATATTATGAATTCGAGTTTCTGGCACATCAGGAACTCGAGAATTGATACCCAAATTGTTGATATTCAAATCAACAGTTAAATCGATAGCTGGATTTGATGACGTTGTAGATGCCTGACCTTCAGTCGTTCCTTGACGTTGAATATTAGACGTACCATCTGAAATTCCAGGAACCGCACCAGAGGCAGCTTCATTTGCATCATGAAACTCATCATCTTCTGATGAAAAATTATAATCCGTAGCGTCTTCGATTCCTCATTTTGAACAAGATTGTTAACCGAAGTCGACATTTGAGGGTTAACAATAATTGGTCGAACTAATGATGAGTCTACTGCTGTATCACTTTCCAATAACATCTGAGCAGCAGCTGTTGCATCATCAAAAGTTGGCAGATTAAAGGAGTCAAACAGCCCATCGTAGTCAAACATCGAAGGAGCACCCAGAGCTCTTACAGCTTCTGTATATCTCTGAACCTTGACTTCACCCCATTCTTCAATCTTCTTTGAAGATAAATTCCACACCCGAAAATTAGGAGTAGCATATCCAAGAAAGAAACCTTCGATAGCCTTGGGACCAAACTTTCCATGTGGATCGATCATAGTGCATGGAGCTCCAAAAGGTTCTAAGAAAGAAATATCTAGTTTCCTTTTATGTAACAACTCAAAGCATGTCTTCCCATGTCTCTTCACCGTCAGAACTCTATCCATCGTATAGCACGCAGTAGCAACAGCTTTTCCCCAAAATTGAACAGGAAGTTCTGATTCTACTAACATGGTTCTTGCAGTTTCAATAAGAGTTCGATTTTTCCTCTCAGCGACGCCATTTGTTGTGGAGTGTATCGAGAACTGTACTCATGCAGAATACCCTTTGAGGAACAGTACTCATCCATAACTTGATTCTTGAATTCGGTGCCATTGTCGCTTCTGATTCTCCTTACCTTCATATTGTACAGATTTTCCAACAGAGTTAGGAGATTCTTGAGGATAGCAGGAACTTCACTCTTGTGTGCCAGCATGTTTACCCATGAGAATCTTGAATAGTCATTAGTAACTACCAGACAATAAGAATCACCAAAGGTTGTCTTGTGTTTCATAGGTCCAAAGAGGTCCATATGAAGATGTTCCAGTGGTATATTTACAGTGTTGATCTTCTTCACGGGATGGGACTTTCTTGCTTGCTTCCCTTTCTGGCATGATACACAAACGTCTTGAAGATGAAAGTTCTTCACTGGTACACCATTCACTAGATTGTTCTTCACCAAATAGTTCATTTTCCTCAGGTGAATGTGTCCCATATGTCTGTGCCAGGAGATTGATTCCTTCTCGGTGGCTTTGGAGACAAAACATGTGACTTGTGCAGATGTTGTAATAGCTTAGATCATATTAAGAATATACAAATCATTAATTCTTAGAGCCGATAGGAGAATCCATTCCTTGGGGATCTTGAATCCAGGCTTCAGCACATAACATCCGGCACATCAAAATGTACCGTGAACTTCTTGTCGCAGATTTGAGAAACGCTAAGAAGATTGTGATCTATTTGCCGCACATAATTGATCTTGTCGAAGCTCATAACACCATTGGAGACCATTCCTTCTCCAGTGATGTATCCACCTTTGTCACCAGCAAAAGCAACATAACCACCCCTTTTGCTTTTCACATCATATAGGAGCCGTAAGCCGCCCGTCATGTGCCTTGATGCTCCACTGTCAACAATCCAATGATTGTTTACAGTTCCTCCTGGAACACCCTGCACATTACACAAACAAGATTAGTTTGAGATGGGGACCCAAGCCTTAGTGGTCTTGGGTGGTCCCTTATCATCGAGAAATGTAATCTCAATTTCTTGATGATTAACAAACTGAGAAACTCCTTTTGAACCATTCTCGGTCTTCTGTTTCCAAGATCCTTGTTTATTACCAGATTTACTATTATTTACAGTTTTAACAGTGTCTGGTTTTATTGACTTTGAAGATCTTTGATCCTTTTTCGAAGAATCCGATTTTAAACCTTTCTCAACTACTTTTAGTTGTTTACGTTTTTGTTTCTCTTTTTGATCATTAATAATTCGTTTATCTTGTGTCGGAGAAACAGATTTACGTTTGCAAGTTGGTTCATGAGGGGTTTTCTCTATACATATTGATTTGGCTGGATTTTGATAATCCTTTATAATGTGGCCAAATTCTCCACATTTGAAACATGTTCTCCTTTCAACGAAACTAGGAGATCGTGTTTCTCGGCTTGATGTTGAATTTGTGGATCCTGAGGTACTGGGTTCATTTTCATTACATCCATCAGTGCGTTGGGTGTAATTGTTTTAACTATTCTTTTCAAAATCTTAACTTTCTTTACAAAATCAACATTAGATTTTCCTTGAAAAGTTTTGACTTTATCGGTACCTTTAGAACTTACAAATTTAACAGTTTTAGCCTTTTTCTGGTAACGAGAGCCTTTTGCTTCAACCTTCGGTTGAGAAGTTGTGGGCTTTTCAACTCGCTTCCATTCTTTTTCTTTTGAAGCGGATAATGGTTGTGATTTGGTTGACTTTTTCTTCTCTAAAGGTTGGTTGTTGACTTTTCAAAAACCTGATCTATAGAGATTGGATTTACATTTTTAATTGGAAAATCTTTGTTTGAATAGATTTTCTTATCTCCAACCAAAGTATACAACACATTATCTACTTCTTGTGTAGACAAACTTGTCTTCACATATTTCTTAGGAACAGTATCTTGGTTCTCAAAAGATTGAGTACTTGGAGTAGCAGACAATTCTAGTCTTTTCCTTTCATCAAGAGGCTGATCATGATTATCATTTCTTGATTCATCATCTGATGTATCATCCTCTTCTTCATCAGATGATGAACTTTCTGGCTTGCTTGGTTCTTGAGAGAAATTGCCTAGTTTGAACCCTAACCCTGCTACGAATTCCTCATGATTCAAAAGTACAGAGGGTTCAAAACGAGGCATCTCCTCTTCATCAGGCATTTTGGTATAGTTGTGTTTCATTGGGGGTGGACACGAATTATACCCTATGCATTGAGCATCTCCCTTTAGTTTTTGAACTTCAATGATATGATCAAGCACAAATAGGAGTTAGAATAACTTTCCAATTTGCATTTGATCGAATCATATTCGCATTTGGCGATGGCTAACTCTTTCTTTGTTTCTTCTAGGAGATTAATGTAGTTATTAATTCCTGTCTGTTTATTCAAAACTGTTTTTGTTAATTCAGAAACACTTTTCTTAAGGGTTTCTATTACATATTTGAATTCTTTTTCATTTCTAGTTAGCGCCAAGTTCGCCTCTTTGCATTTTGATAGTTCAACAACTAAATTCTGATTATGACTATTGACGGTTTCATATATATTATTTTCAACTCAACACAGTCATTGCAAACAGTAGGAGGTTCAGAATTTACCTGTTTTGAAGAACCTTCAACATTTGTCATAAAGGCAGTGTGATGAGGAAAAGCTGCACCATCTGTAGAGAGTGTCTCTGTCTCTTTTTCCGCAGCTTCTGCATTCCTCGTCATACTTACCTTTTCACTCTTTAACATCTCAGCTTCACTCAGCAACTCTTCAACCTTAGCTTCACTTCCTTTCTTCACATCAGAATCAGACTCATAACCATCTGAACTTGAACATTCTTCATCAGAACTACCAGCATCCCCAGATGTATCATCATTATTTTGAGTGTTGATGCTGTGATCATGCTTGTTTTGATCCAGGATCCTTGCATAGCATGTCGTTCTTCCGTTGTTCTCTATTCCCAACTGTATTGTTAGAGTTTCCAACAGCTACTATTCTTCTTTCGTTGTTGTACTGTGCTGTGTTGGATGGTTGAGACTGATTTCAAAAGGGGTTGTGATTTCCTTCCTTGCTGGGTCTTGTGCATTCCCGCTTAAAGTGACCTCTTTCTCCACAGTTAAAGCAAGTAACGGCGGTTTTGTCAAAGCCGTATTTTGTATCCTTCTTGCTTTCCAAACTGGTTCTACATGTTCTTCTCATATAATCCTTCGCTCTTCTCATAGCACTTGAAAATGCCCACTTGATGTCCATCAGCTCCATTTCATCTCGGTCAATTTGTTCATAGTCTTCGTTTGTCAAATTGATGTTCCCTATTTGTCCTGCAACTAAACCACAATACACACTGACCATGGTATTTAGAAGTTCCGCATGTTCCTGTGCAACTTCTACGTTGATTTTGGAGAGATTTGACGTGTCAAGTTTGACAGTGTTGGGATTTGCCAATTGACTGTTGTTTCCATAGAAAGCTTGTTGAGGAGCTTGCTGTGGAGCTTTATGCGCTAAATCCCTTGGCTGTGGAAGGATGGCTTTCGGATCAAAGGTTTGTCCATAGGCTTGATTACTCGAACCTGTAGACCGACTTGATTGAACTAGTTGGGGTAGAAAAGTGTTCACGTTTGACACAAACGCGGTTTGCAGCTTCGGTTGCTGGCTTGAGCTTGTACCTGCATTTATACTTCCAAAGTACATCTCAGGGTTTTGTGGAGCAGAGACTCGTTGTGCCTTCCGGAGTTCTTCTTCATTCTTGTTCTCCAGTTTCTGCACAAATTCATAAATACTTATTGAGTCCAAAACACCTGTATGTTTTAATAGATCAATAAATTGACCCTATTTTGGCGGTAAAGCATCAACAAATCGCATCACAATCTCTTGTGGTGTTGCTAACACTTTATACGAGTACATCTCACTGAGAAGATTATAAAACCGAGTGGTCATATCATATAAGGTTTCGTTCTCCATGAACATGAAACCTTCAAACTCTTTCTTGAGCAGATCATATCGAATCTTCCTGGTAGCAGCTTTACCTTCACCTCTTGCTTCCAAAGTGTCCCACAAATTTTTCGTTGTAGTACAATACACAAAGTGATGATAAATGTCTTTATGCAGAGCTTGTGTGAGGATAGCAAATGCCTTTTTCTCTAGATCGTAAACTTTCTTGTCACTTTCGACTAGATTGGCCAATGAGGTTGGATTTGATCCAGCTTCTTCAAGTGCTTCATTATAGGGGGTAGTGAAACACGTCCACAATTCTGTGTTCTGTCCAAGAACATATGTATGAAAATGACTTTTCCATGCAGGATAATCGTTCATGTGATTTAACTTCGGCGGTCGGTTATTACTCCCTGTTTCACTTTCGCTCATTAATAGAGTTTGGATGCTTTGATTTTGATTCGCAACACACGCCCATTGATTTGCAGAGATCATTGCTGTATGTTGAGGCATCAAATATTTTACCCATGATGTTGCGGAGCTTTGCGAAGACTCATGATTTGAGATTGAACAACTCCAATCCCACGGGTTAGAACTCATTATATTTTCTTGTTTAATGAAAATTTAAAGGTTTTAAAATTTCAAAATTATAATTACCGTTTAAAAATTCACAGGTTCTGAAAATATGACAAAGTCTTAAAATCACAAAGTTTGAAAAACGCAAAAAACAAACAATTCTGTTTCGTGTGAGACACCTGTTTCGTGCGAAACACTGATGTTTCGTGCGAAATGGTTGTTTCGTGCGTGTCAAGATGATTTGCACGAAATAATTCAGTCGCACCAAATGTTTAGTTCAGCGTTTTTCAGAGGATCTTTTCAGAAATGGTTTGGTGAGAAATTTCCTTTCTTGTGTAGACCTGCTTTTTTTGAAAATACATGTTGTCTTACCCACTTTTAGTTAAAAACACAGATTTTTAACAGTCCACAGTCCAAGTCCAGTTCCAAGTCAGAATATGTCAAACCTACCAAACTAATCAGATTCAAATTTTTGCAGATTTCTTCTTCAAGGGTGTTCTTCAGAAAATTTTACCATAAAATTTTCTGCATGCAACAGATTTTAACCAAGTTTTAAGTTAGTTATCTATCCAAAACTTAAGTTTTCTACTGGACGCTCAAGAACACTTCGGAAATCTTCAAACTAGCTCAGACACAACTAAGCCCGGTTTTGAATAAGGAAAGAGCCAAGGCTCTGATACCACTTGTAGGTCCACCTGCGGATGGTGTTAAACCAGTTCCTTGTTCATATGACACACACACAAGTGCGGAATCCAAGTGTGCATGCAACCAAAGCAAAGTAAAGAACACGGGGTAACCAAAGATTCACTATCTTGATTAATGATTGAGAACAAGTACAAACATATACACACAATGTTCGTATGACTCAAACAGACTTGCTGTGTTCTTGTGTCTTCGTCTTCAGAGATAACCAACTCAAAGGGTAACAAGCTCTCTGGGCTGACCAACTAGCTTAGCAGGCTTTCACGCGCAAGTCCACTAGTTCACCCTTACTGAGAGGTGCATGTCTGCTTATATAGTGTCTGTCTAGTTTCGTACGAATCACAACTCTAGACATATGGAACACACTATTTCACACGATACACAACTCAGAATTTGGTACGAGACACTGTTTCGTACGAAATACTTATTTCGTACGAAACAAGTAACACAATTGTTACTCAAGAATTTCGTACGAATCACCTGATTCGTACGAAAACTATGACTCGCACATAATCCTTATTTCAGCAAAATGTGTGTAGACTTGATGTTTCCAAGATTCGTCAGTATGCACACATGCAACTGATTAACACAGACAAGCTAAGATGTCATAATAGATCAAGATAGAAGGATATCCCGATCTATTCGACACGACCAAACCTATACAGACACTTGAACAAAGACCGTACAATTACCACTGTAATTAAGAACAAGCGACAGACACAAAATTGTATCAACAATTTGCACCTATTTATAGTTGGAGAGCTTGAAGGAGGTGATCCCAGGTGTTACGGGGTGTAAGAGGAAGCTTACAAGTGTCCTAAAACGTGGCATAGCAGTTTGGGAATCCATAGTTTCGAGTTAATTGGTTTTTGGCAACATGTGTGGAGGCGAAGCAAAACTTTCTGCAGATACAGGCCTCTCGCGCCCCGCGAGAGGCCAAGGCCTTGCCTCTCGCACCCCGCGAGCGTCCCATGTCAGTTTTCAAAATTTGCCACATTTAGCCCCTAAACTTATTAAACACCCTTAAAACCTTCTAAAACACCCTTTTAGCGTATTTAGCCCTCCATAGCCAATATTTGGTGTACCCGGGATTATGCCCGGACATTGTCGAGCTCTTGGTTCGTTAAAAGGTCACTCAGAGGTATAAATTAACATGTTGACACTTTTAACCCCTCCAATGTCCAACTTTTACATTTTTTACAGAATTGAACCCTCTCGTCCAACAAATGAGACATATGAGAGTTAGGACTTCATAAAAGATCACTCAGAGGCTCATTATAAGCATGTTGACTCCGATGTCACTCAGAGGTTGGGCATGTTGACACAACGGTCACTTAGAGGCCAAGTTTTAGCATGTTGACACTAATGGTCACTCAGAGACTATATTTTAAGCATGTTGACACTAAATGTCACTCAGATGCTCGGTTTATGCATGTTGACATCAAAAGATCATTCAGAGACTTAGTTTGAGCATGTTGACGCTTTTAGTCCCTTTAGTCTTTAATAGACTTAAAATAAAATACGACACGTGTCGCTATATATTGGACACGATTTTACAGGGTATTACAAGTTCCAACAAGGACAATTAGTTTAATTTACTTCGAGTTTTGTTTAAGGCAAGTATTGTAATTTTCTATTGTTATTTGATGAAATAATTGGAAGTATATATATGTAATCGTCATATCCTCTTCAAACGATCGTCTTGATTTTAACTCAAAATTTTTGATCCGCTAAATAATTCCAAAAGATCTTCTTAATGGTTTTGATTAGCCAAATGGCAAAGTCCATATTAATTGGCAAATTATAAAAGATAGTTAAGGATGAATAGCCCTTCTATCATGATAGTTAAGGAAGATTATCCCTTCTATCCAGAGGTGGTGAACTATGTTCAAGCCTCCAAGTCATTAACGTCAAATACGACCATGACTATTATTAATCAACCATTAAGATAATTCTGTGTTAACATTCAAGCAATGTTAATACTCCTGGGAG
This sequence comes from Scalesia atractyloides, assembly GCA_947069175.1. Classification (NCBI taxonomy): domain Eukaryota; kingdom Viridiplantae; phylum Streptophyta; class Magnoliopsida; order Asterales; family Asteraceae; genus Scalesia; species Scalesia atractyloides. The sequence continues at coordinate 55,480,042 of CAMTDV010000001.1, read as the reverse complement.
TGTGACTTGAGTAACCACACTAACCATGTAGGTGATGGACTACATCCTAACCTTATAGCCTATGTGATCAAATTTGAGCCCGGGTAATATCATCAATGAGATGATAATGATTTAACATCCATTAGTGTGAAGTGCATACGGGCTATGATTTAACATCCATTAGTGATGAAGCACCTACGGGCTATGATTTAACATCCATTAGTGATGAAGTGCCTACGGGCTATGATATAACATCCATTAGTGATGATTTGCCTACGAGCAATACTATAGTGTCAATTAAGACAATGAAAGTTGTAACCTTATGGTTTCCTGTCCAAGGTGGTGAGCTATGCTCAAGCCTCATAGTCTATATGATCAATAAGATCATGACTAATATCATCAGTATGATGATTATCTATCTTGAAATCTTAGGTGATGTTAATTGAGTTGCCTCCAGGCCATATTATATTGTCAAATATGACAATGACAACTGTGACTTTATGATTCACTGTCCAATAATATATGGACTACGTCCAAATTAAGAGGGCCTTTTGATGGTCCCTTTGAGACCTAGGTCAATTATACCTAAATATCTCAAAGAATATTCATTTAAAATATTAAGCCTGACAGTTGTGATTCTATGCACACTGGTTCAAATAGGCAATGGATTTATATATCCAAACTTTACAGCCTATACGGTTATTAATGCCATGCCTAATGTATGTTTAATTTAGTATTTAGTACCAAAACATCAGAGATGACTAATTCAGATGAGGCACAAAGTAGTCGCTGTGATAATAATGCTGACAATGCTGAAAACATAGCCATCAATGTTGATGATCTCAAAGCTCGCATTAATGCAGCTGTTGGAAAGGCAATGGAAAAGGAATCGAGCGCTACTCGCTCTAGACCTTTATCTATTCCACCATCCCAGCTCAAAAGGAGAGCTCTGTTCACTTATCAAATGCGAAAAGTAAACCAAAGAAACTATTGGTCACTTGCACTGATACCACATAATTACCAAGGAGAGCTTGCTCTGCTCTAATACCACTTGTAGGTCCCGATAAGCCGGATCTAACACTGATATCACACAATCACCAAGGATGGGCGGAAACTTGGTGATCTTCAAGAAAACCGAAAAGATGAAGAACAACACGAATCAACCTTAACACCTTGCACACGATTCTATTACTTGAACAAGCAAAATCGTCTGGTACAAGATGGAGGCTCTCTCTAGAGAATTCTCAAAAGTCTTCACCCTAGAAATGAATAAGCTTAGCTTATATACCTAGGATAAGGCATGTCCCTCATGGGCTTGCCTAGCCCACATGGCCTATGGCCTACCCAAATGACCTATAAAGGTCCAAAACTAATACAAACTAAACCAGTTAATCCCAATTAACTACCATAGACTGTTGCGTATATTTGATACGTCAGTCTCACACTTCTAGGACCTGACAAGTTTCATGATAAGTCTCGTTCTTCCAAAGATGGATGTACCTATAAATACTTTGTTTCCTGCAAGCCCGAGACATTAACGGAGAAAAAGGAGCTATAGAAGCCTTGAGATGGCTCGACGAAATAGAAAGTGTTGTAGATATTAGTGGTAGTGCTGATAAGGATGTGGTGAAGTTTGTATCCCAATCCTTCAAGGGCAATGCCCTAATATGGTGCAAGGTCGTGGTCCAGTCAACAGGAAAGGTATACTTGTATAACTTGGGATGGTCCAAGTTTGCGGACCTTGTCAAGGAAACTTACTACCCACCTCATGAGTTGGAGAAGATAGAGTCAGATTTTCTGACTCTTACAATAAAGAAACTGGATTGTCGGAAGTATGTTACCGACTTTAATTCCATATCTAGATTGGTATCTTATCTGATTTCTCCTGAATCCAAACGCACTGTGCGTTTCATAAATGGGTTAACGCCTGAGATTAAAGGCATGGTGAAGGCTGCTCAGCCTACTACTTACAGGTCTGTTGTTGATCTATCTATCTCTCTCACCTTAGGTTTGGTGAGACAAAAGTCAGTCAGGATTGAGACTGACGGGAAGAGAAAGAGAGAGGATGATAACTCTCAGAGATCAAACAAGAAGAATAAGGGGAGAATTGGTTTCCAAAAGAACCAAGATAGGTCGGGCGAGAAGCCGACATGCAAAACTTGCAGCCGCAAGCACTAGGGACAGTGCAATTTTGACCCACAGGCTAAACCTTGTGGTATCTGCAAGAAAAAGGGGCATAAGACCCTACAATGCAAGGATCTTAAGGATGCCGTCTGCTACAGATGTAATGAAAAAGGACATACTAAGACAAACTGCCCTAAGAATCCCAAGAGTAACAATGCAAAGCCTGGAGAGGCTAAGAAGGAAATACACGGGCTTTTCAGATGAATGCTAGGGAGGTTGTTAGTGACAACAACATCATAACAGGTACATTCCTCATCAATGACGTATATGCTAGAATTCTTTTTGATTCAGGTGTAACATTTGTCGAAAAACGGGTTTTCCAAACCCGCTTCGTTTGTAATCGGATATCAAGTTATAAAAATTTCGTTGCGTATTTATGACTTATTATAATTTTAAACGATACATAATTAATAAACAAATTTGAATTTATAAGCTATAATTGTTAAAAAGTAAAAATAAAATAAATAAAAAGAAAAACAGGCTGCCGGGATTCGAACCCGGGTCAGCCGGGTGAGCCTTAAAGTCTTAACTCGCGCACATCCTACCACTCCGCCACTTGATATCTTTGTGAATTTAGGAAACAATTAAAACATAAGTTCAACCGTAAATCAACCTGGTTGCGCCAAACTGAAACCGATATCGGCTTCCAACCGTCCAAGAATTTTGAGTGATCGCGGATTCCTGAAAGTAACCGATAAACCGACATTCTTAATCAATTCAGTCTTGAATGAACTTGAATTCATGTGATGTTCGGTTTTATAACCGAAAACATTCACTTTCTGAACTACATCAACAAAATCATCATCTCGCGACTCATTAACATTCACAAACTTCTAATTTCACTTTTACTCTAATTTCTGATCGTCGGAATCGCTTTTTGAACTCGCCGGACTTTCGCCGGAAAACCGTGTCTTTCATCAAAACGGTAAGTTTCTTAATTCTTCTATCTTCTATCAGTTGTTAGGCTTGTACTAACTCAAACCCTTCAATCAGAAACAGTTCCAGGCGACGATATCGGATAATCAACACTCGCCGGAAAACTTCAGAAAATTCCTAGATTGCGCTGTGAAACGGTATAATCTTTTAAACCTTCTGATAACTCTTGTTCAGTACTTCAATTCCACAACTAGCTAATCAAAACTGTTAATTGGTCCGCTCAGACGAAGTTCATAAAAACAGAGCCGACGACTTCGCCGGAGTTCTGAGAAAAATCATTTTTCCAGTATGTTTACTCCCAAAATCTTCCCTGTCCATTTCATTTTAATCAATTAAATGTTTGTCAATCGAATTAAACAAGAAACAGTTGATTAATCGTTGTCTGTGTTCTTGAGCGAAGAAGACGAAGTCGATTACGATTATAAGATTAATTAAAATCAGTATAATAAACGGGTTAGACACACAGTCCAGCGGTGGACTGTGTGAAAACAATAAACATACGTCTCGAGTTCGATCCCTATCACGACCCTATTCTCGGAAATAAAAATGTTTTTTAATAACCGAACCGGGTTAACTCACTGAAGATGTTAAGTGTAATAAAAATCAGTATATTAACCAGGTTAGACACACAGTCCAGCGGTGGATTGTGTGCAAAACTAAACCACAGGTCCCGGGTTCGAGACCTGTTACGCACGCCGGTTCGATGATTAAAATCCTTTTTAAAAATAAATGAATTTTGAATAAATTAAAACAGTATATAAATATAATTAAAAACAGAAATATTTCGGGTTAGACACATAGCTCAGTTTGTAGAGTTGCGTGCACGCGTACGGGAGGTCACGAGTTCGAACCTCACTCAGTGCAACAATATAAACGACCGAACCGGTCAACAAGTCAACAGTCATGGTCAACGGTCAAAGTCAAAAAAATCAACATTTTTTTTATATTTTTATTTTTATTTATTTATTTAATTTAAAAATCAATTAAAAAATACTTAAAAATAATGTTTTTAAAGTTAGAAAATAGCCTTAAACTCACAAAAATAAATCTAAAGACCTTATTAAAATTATTAATAAAACCCACTTATTTACCGTACCTTTTCGTTATCGTTTAGGTTAGTTAATTCTCGTCGATCAACCCTCTAAACTCGTGCGCTTTCATCATCTTCAACCGAACGCACCCAATGTGAGTGAATCTCTACAAATTCCCCGTTTTAATCACGTTTTTGGGGTGTATCATGTGTCTTATCATTATTTACATTTAAACAATTGTGCATCCATCATGTCCATGATCAAATGTGTATTCAATATGTATCAACTGTTTGTGTGATTATTGTTTAGATTAAATTTATCATTTTCAGTACATACATTATCATAGGCCGTCGCTCCCTATTACATATGAGCGTTGAGCTGTTCCCCATTACCTATGAGCGTGAACGAGATGTTGCCAACATACGATCGGCTCCATTTGATTGAGCCTTGATCGCACAGACATTTATCATAGGCCGTCCGTTCCCCATTACCTATGAGCGTGAACGTGACGTTGCCAACATATACAGTATCATTCATGTTATATATTCATGCAAGTTGGTTTGTTATTGTATGTTATTGTTTGTTATTGTTATTGTTATTGTATGATTATTCACGTTTGCTCACATATGATTATTGCACAATTTTCCATAATAAATCTAATAAGAAATCAATAATAAATGTTTTCTAACAAGGTTCACTCGCCAACTTATGTTGACCCAAAAACCCCCATTTTTTTACACATGATACAGGTGATCCAGCTGCAGCAAGAAACATATAGGATGGCTTAGAAGAATAAACTGGTTTAGACTTTGGATTGTTTAGTTGATTATCTTTCTTTGTAATTGTATGAACATGTTTGGAATATTGAGGATGCAATTTTGAATTTAATAAATATGAAACATATTAGTAAATATCATGAGCTTTGGTGATAACCCAATTATGCCCCGACTCTTATTCCGCTGCGGGTCGGGGTGTGACAGATTGGTATCAGAGCCATGACTATAGGGATATAGGATAGGTTATTAGACCCTTAGAGCCTATACTATAGTTGATTATAATTTTTAAAAAAAATCTTGTGTGTTACATGCAAAATTCATGATGTTTATATGTTTTATGTTTAATGTTACATTTAATGTTATGCAAGCATGTTCATAAGTACATATTATTATACAATGCCTATCATAAATCATATTCTCATAACATATCATATCCATGAGAGCACACACCACATCATTTTCATGATTATTTTTTTGCAATGATTTTTGTATTTTCAAATCACATCAAAGTGAGTTCTCATGACGGGCATGTAGTAACTGGAAGGGTACAAGTACCGGTAGTCGGAACGTCCTGTCTAGGCTTGGCATTCATATAAATACAAAATAAAGGACCAGTTTGCCTACCTGGGGACTAACGATGAGAGTACGAAGGACCTATTAGGCCAAAGCATGCTATACCAAACGTCGTGTGAGCTAACTCCACTTTGAGTTGTCATTGTGTCTACACCTGGACACCTTCCGACCATACATCTCGTAAACATATTTCATGGTTTTCATTCGGGTGATGCGAGTGTTAAACCGCCAATACCAATGTGAATCCTACTAAGCCAATAGTCTTGGGGGCCCACATGACTATACAGGTGAAGGTATGGGGGACATTTGAGGCCCAACATGAGCAAACCCAAGACATCCTATGGATGTAGTTGCATTATTGATGTTTATGTTATTTTTATTTTAATTTTTTTTAGACACATGACACCTAAAAAGACTCCATAAAATCACAATCTTCTTATGTATATTCCTATAGATGTCGGCTAGGCAACAACGTGGGGGTAGAAGGTCAGGAAGGTCAAACGAACGCTTGGCCACCCAAATCGCAAAACAAATGGCCGCGGTGCTTCCTGACATTGTAGTTCAAGTCCAACAAGCTCTCACCGCAAATCCCATCAATCCTCCCCAGCAAGAAGACCAGAACATCGGCAACCCTCCTTCCAAAAAGTGCTCATATAAACATTTCAAGTCTTGCGATCCTCCGAAATTTGAAGGGACCGAAGGTGTCACTGCTCTCCTCCACTGGTTTGAGGAAATGGAAAACACCTTCCTCAACTGCGATTGTCCCGAGGATCGCAAGGTACGTTACGCAACCGGGAGGTTATTTGGGGTAGCTCTTACCTGGTGGAATACTGAAAAGGGTAAAAGAGGAATCGAAGATGCAATGGCCTTAACGTGAGAGGAGTTAAGGGAAATCATGACGAGACGCTTCTGTCCTAGAAGCGAGATCAAAAAGTTAGAGGATGAATTTCATTCCTTGAAGCAAAAGGAGGGAGATCATACTTCCTACAACAAGAGGTTTTTAGAGTTGAACCAAATGGTCCCTAACTTGTTCACCCCAGTTTACCGCTTAGTCGAACATTATATTCGAGGCCTTCCCTCGAAAATTCAAGACTCAGTTCTCAGCACTTCGCCTGCAACACTTGAAGCTGCTATGGAACTAGCTACCGAGCTTACCGAGAATCGAATTTGCAACGGTAAATTTAAAGATGAGAAAAAGAAAGCCCCTGTTGAGGGCCAAACTTCAAACCATTCCACCTCCTCCTCAAAGTTTGCTAACAAGAGGAAATGAAACACCAGAAACTTCGCTGTCACACAAACAAATTTCCCTATCCCTGCTGCACCCATTACCCAAGTTGCCCCCTCACCTGCACCATATAAAAGGCCATACTCTGGCCCATACCCAAAATGCAACCGTTGCCAATACCATCACTTTCCTGATCATCCCTGCCAACATTGCACCGGCTGTGGTCGCGCAGGTCACACCGTTCAAACCTGTCGCATACCTCAGCGAACGAACCGCCACCAGCCCTCAACCCAAACCCACCATCAGATAGTGGGTCAAGCCCAACAACCTCTACTACTACCACCTACCCAACATATAGCCCAATCCTACTACCAACCCAACTATCCCATGGTGCAACCTATGCGGGCTTGCTACAATTGTGGAGACCCAAACCACTTTAGAAACACTTGTCCACGCTTGGTGAACATCATACATGCTCAAGCTCAAGCAAATCCGGTGAATCAAGCTAACCAAGCTCCTCCACCTGCTAGAGGAAGAGCTTTCAACATCAACACCAATCAAGCTAGGGCCGACAACAATGTGGTTAACGGTACGTTTCTCATCAATGGTAGTTATGCATCCATGTTATTTGATACTGGCGCGGATAAAAGTTTTGTGTCCTTTTGAACCCATCCTCAACCAAACTCGTGATAAACTCATGGAATCCATAACGGTAGAAGTTGCTGACGGAAAACCGGTCTCATTAAACTCTATTATACGTAATTGTACTCTCACCTTAAACGATCACGATTTTCCAGTTGACCTCATTCCTATGAAGTTGGGAAGCTTTGACATTATAATTGGTATGGACTGGCTCAGCCAACATCATGCTGAAGTTGTATGCCGCGAAAAGTTTATACGCATTCCTCTCACAAACGGTCAGACTCTACGAATCTTTGGAGAAACCCCATCGAAAGGGCTCAAATTAATGTCCTGTCTTCAAGCCCGAAAATATCTCCGCAAGAATTATGTCGCATTTCTAACTCATGTCGTCAAAAAGGGAACCAAGGAAAAGAAACTTGAAGACATTCCAGTAGTAAAAGATTTTCCGCAAGTTTTTCCTTACGACATTTCAGGACTTCCTCCCGTGAGAGAAGTCGAATTCCGCATTGATCTTATACCTGGAGCTACACCAGTTGCAAAATCTCGTTATAGGTTAGCCCCCTCCGAAATGCAAGAGCTAGCCAGTCAATTGCAAGAGTTGACTGACAAAGGATTCATACGTCCTAGCTCCTCGCCTTGGGGTGCACCTGTCCTTTTTATGAAGAAGAAAGATGGAACGTTTCGCATGTGCATCGACTACAGAGAACTCAACAAGTTAACGGTCAAGAACCGCTACCCATTACCTCGCATTGATGATCTTCTTGACCAACTTCAAGGCGCCAGCTGTTTTTCAAAAATCGACCTTCGTTCTGGTTATCATCAACTCAGAGTACATGAAGAAGACGTCCCAAAGACCGCCTTCCGAACTCGTTATGGTCATTATGAATTCATGGTCATGCCATTTGGTCTAACCAACGCTCCAACTGTCTTTATGGATCTAATGAACAGAGTCTGCAAACCCTATCTCGATCGTTTTGTTATAGTCTTCATCGACGACATCCTCATCTACTCAAAGTGTAAGTCTGATCATGAACGACACCTTCGACTCATCCTTACACTCTTAGAGAATGAAAAGCTCTACGCCAAATTCTCCAAATGCGAATTCTGGTTAAAAGAGGTACAATTCCTTGGACATGTCGTCAATGACAAGGGAATACATGTCGACCCCTCAAAGATCAAAGCAGTACAGGAATGGCAAGCGCCACGTACACCTACCAAAGTAAGGTCATTTCTTGGTTTGGCTGGTTATTATCGCCGTTTCATTGCAAATTACTCTCGTATTGCTGTACCACTCACGGCTTTAACTCATAAAGGAAAACCCTTCATATGGGGACCCAAACAAGAAGAAGCCTTCCAAACCCTTAAACAAAAACTCTGTGACGCACCTATCCTCATTCTTCCTGAAGGTTGTGATGACTTCGTGGTTTATTGCGACTCGTCAGGGCAAGGACTAGGCTGTGTTCTAATGCAAAAGGGAAAGGTGATAGCTTATGCTTCTAGACAATTCAAAACTCATGAGAAGAACTACACCACCCACGACCTAGAACTTGGAGCCGTTGTGTTCGCTCTTAAGATATGGAGACATTACCTCTACGGTACTAAGTGTGAAATATACACTGACCATAAGAGCCTCCAACATATCTTCAACCAAAAGGAGTTAAACATGAGACAACGGAGATGGGTTGAACTTCTTAATGACTACTACTGTGAAATTCGGTATCATCCTGGCAAGGCAAACGTGGTGGCCGATGCACTCAGTCGAAAGGGTTATGCGAACTCCATTCGTCTTCTATGTTCGCAAATCATAACCGACATCAAAGATCAAATTCGAGAAGCCCAACATGTTTCAGTAACGGAAGACGACGTGCGAAAGGAGCTGTCCTGTGGAGCTGAACTTAAAATTGAAACTAAATCCGACGGTATTCTGTACTATCTAGATCGCATATGGATTCCTGACCACAACAACCTTCATGAATTCCTTATGAATGAGGCACACAAAACACGATACTCTATACACCCAGGAGCCGACAAGATGTATCAAGACCTTCGATACACCTACTGGTGGCCTGGAATGAAAAAGGATATTGCTGTTTTTGTTTCCAAGTGCCTTACATGTTCCAAGGTAAAAGTTGAACATCAAAGACCCTCAGGACTTCTGGTCCAACCTGAAATACCTGTATGGAAGTGGGAAATATAACCATGGACTTCATTACCGGGTTACCTCGCACTTCTGGTGGGTATGACACTATATGGGTAATCATTGATCGTTTTACAAAATCAGCTCACTTTATTCCGATCCGCGAAGATTTCAAGAACGAGAAGTTAGCTCGTATCTACATCAGCGAAATCATAAGCCGTCACGGTGTACCGTTAAGCATTATTTCAGATCGTGATGGTCGTTTCACTTCACGAACATGGCAAGCCGTACAAGCCGCTTTGGGTACACGGTTAGACCTCAGTACCGCTTATCATCCTCAAACTGATGGACAATCTGAACGCACCATTCAAACTCTTGAAAATATGCTTCGAGCATGTGTCATAGACTTCAAGGGAAATTGGGACGCTCATCTACCATTAGTTGAATTTTCGTACAACAACAGCTATCATTCAAGTATCGGCATGGCACCTTTCGAAGCTTTATATGGTCGTAAGTGCCGATCTCCAGTATGTTGGCACGAAATTGGGGAAGCTCAAATCACCGGTCCAGAATTGATTCAAGAAACCACAGACAAGATCCATCAAATTCGAAACAATCTTCTAACGGCTCAAAGTCGTCAAAAGAGTTATGCAGATAAACGACGAAAGCCTTTGGAGTTTAACATTGGTGATCATGTACTTTTAAAAGTATCACCGTGGAAGGGAGTAGTTCGTTTTGGCCAGAAGGGCAAGCTAGCACCACGCTACGTAGGACCTTTCAAGATACTCGAAAGAGTAGGACCTGTAGCATACAAGCTTGATCTGCCAGAAGAACTCAACAGAATTCATCCCACATTCCACGTATCAAACTTGAAGAAGTGCCTCGCCGATGAAAACCTCCATATTCCCCTGGAAGATATTCAGATCGATGAATCTATGCATTTCATTGAAAGACCAGTAGAGATCATGGACTTCGGAGAAAAACGTTTAAGACGGAGTCGTATTCCAATTGTTAGGGTACGCTGGGAGTCGAAACGGGGACCTGAGTTTACTTGGGAACGTGAAGACTCAATGCGCGAGAAATACCCGCATCTTTTTCCTGTTACCACTACTACTTAAATTTCGGGACGAAATTTCTAAAAGTAGGGAATACTGTAACATTTGTCGAAAAACGGGTTTTCCAAACCCGCTTCGTTTGTAATCGGATATCAAGTTATAAAAATTTCGTTGCGTATTTATGACTTATTATAATTTTAAACGATACATAATTAATAAACAAATTTGAATTTATAAGCTATAATTGTTAAAAAGTAAAAACAAAATAAACAAAAAGAAAAACAGGCTGCCAGGATTCGAACCCGGGTCAGCCGGGTGAGCCTCAAAGTCTTAACTCGCCATCCTACCACTCCGCCACTTGATATCTTTGTGAATTCTAGGAAACAATTAAAACATAAGTTCAACCGTAAATCAACCTGGTTGTGCCAAACTGAAACCGATATCGGCTTCCAACCGTCCAAGACTTTTGAGTGATCGCGGATTCCTGAAAGTAACCGATAAACCGATATTCTTAATCAATTCAGTCTTGAATGAACTTGAATTCATGTGATGTTCGGTTTTATAACCGAAAACATTCACTTTCTGAACTACATCAACAAAATCATCATCTCGCGACTCATTAACATTCACAGAACTTCTAATTTCACTTTTACTCTAATTTCTGATCGTCGGAATCGCTTTTTGAACTCGCCGGACTTTCGCCGGAAAACCGTGTCTTTCATCAAAACGGTAAGTTTCTTAATTCTTCTATCTTCTATCAGTTGTTAGGCTTTTACTAACTCAAACCCTTCAATCAGAAACAGTTCCAGGCGACGATATCGGATAATCAACACTCGCCGGAAAACTTCAGAAAATTCCTAGATTGCGCTGTGAAACGGTATAATCTTTTAAACCTTCTGATAACTCTTGTTCAGTACTTCAATTCCACAACTAGCTAATCAAAACTGTTAATTGGTCCGCTCAGACGAAGTTCATAAAAACAGAGCCGACGACTTCGCCGGAGTTCTGAGAAAAATCATTTTTCCAGTATGTTTACTCCCAAAATCTTCCCTGTCCATTTCATTTTAATCAATTAAATGTTTGTCAATCGAATTAAACAAGAAACAGTTGATTAATCGTTGTCTGTGTTCTTGAGCGAAGAAGACGAAGTCGATTACGATTATAAGATTAATTAAAATCAGTATAATAAACGGGTTAGACACACAGTCCAGCGGTGGACTGTGTGAAAACAATAAACATACGTCTCGAGTTCGATCCCTATCACGACCCTATTCTCGGAAATAAAAATGTTTTTTTAATAACCGAACCGGGTTAACTCACTGAAGATGTTAAGTATAATAAAAATCAGTATATTAACCAGGTTAGACACACAGTCCAGCGGTGGATTGTGTGCAAAACTAAACCACAGGTCCCGGGTTCGAGACCTGTTACGCACGCCGGTTCGATGATTAAAATCCTTTTTAAAAATAAATGAATTTTGAATAAATTAAAACAGTATATAAATATAATTAAAAACAGAAATATTTCGGGTTAGACACATAGCTCAGTTTGTAGAGTTGCGTGCACGCGTACGGGAGGTCACGAGTTCGAACCTCACTCAGTGCAACAATATAAACGACCGAACCGGTCAACAAGTCAACAGTCATGGTCAACGGTCAAAGTCAAAAAAATCAACATTTTTTTTATATTTTTATTTTTATTTATTTATTTAATTTAAAAATCAATTAAAAAATACTTAAAAATAATGTTTTTAAAGTTAGAAAATAGCCTTAAACTCACAAAAATAAATCTAAAGACCTTATTAAAATTATTAATAAAACCCACTTATTTACCGTACCTTTTCGTTATCGTTTAGGTTAGTTAATTCTCGTCGATCAACCCTCTAAACTCGTGCGCTTTCATCATCTTCAACCGAACGCACCCAATGTGAGTGAATCTCTACAAATTCCCCGTTTTAATCACGTTTTTGGGGTGTATCATGTGTCTTATCATTATTTACATTTAAACAATTGCGCATCCATCATGTCCATGATCAAATGTGTATTCAATATGCATCAACTGTTTGTGTGATTATTGTTTAGATTAAATTTATCATTTTCAGTACATACATTATCATAGGCCGCCGCTCCCCATTACATATGAGCGTTGAGCTGTTCCCCATTACCTATGAGCGTGAATGAGGCGTTGCCAACATACGATCGGCTCCGTTTGATTGAGCCTTGATCGCACAGACATTTATCATAGGCCGTCCGTTCCCCATTACCTATGAGCGTGAACGTGAGGTTGCCAACATATACAGTATCATTCATGTTATATATTCATGCAAGTTGGTTTGTTATTGTATGTTATTGTTTGTTATTGTTATTGTTATTGTATGATTATTCACGTTTGCTCACATATGATTATTGCACAATTTTCCATAATAAATATAATAAGAAATCAATAATAAATGTTTTCTAACAAGGTTCACTCGCCAACTTATGTTGACCCAAAAACCCCCATTTTTTTACACATGATACAGGTGATCCAGCTGCAGCAAGAAACATATAGGATGGCTTAGAAGAATAAACTGGTTTAGACTTTGGATTGTTTAGTTGATTATCTTTCTTTGTAATTGTATGAACATGTTTGGAATATTGAGGATGTAATTTTGAATTTAATAAATATGAAACATATTAGTAAATATCATGAGCTTTGGTGATAACCCAATTATGCCCCGACTCTTATTCCGCTGCGGGTCGGGGTGTGACATCAGGTGCGGATAAGTCATTTGTAGACCATAAGTTTAGCAAACTATTAAACTTACCCATAAGAACACTAGACAAAACTTATGAGGTAGAACTTGCTGACGGAACCTTAGAAACAGCATCTTCCATTCTTGATGGATGTTTTTATCCATTAAGAAACCTTATATTCCTATCTCTCTTCTGCCAATAAAATTGGCGGGGTTCGATGTAGTTTTAGGCATGGATTGGTTATCCCATAATCAAGCCCACATTGCCTGCGATAAGAAACTCATCGAAATTAAAACCCCATCTGGTGAAATGCTCACCATCTTGGAGATTCACACTAGGGGTTGCTAGACAAAGTATCATTGCTTAAGGCATCCAAGTGTCTGGGGAGAGGTTGTGTCATTTACATGGAACAAGTAACTATTAACGAGCCAAAGCCAAAGATTGAAGACCTTTCAATCATTTCTGAATATCCCGATGTCTTCCCTGAAGAATTACCCGGTCTACCTCCAGATAGGCAAGTGGAGTTTAGGATTGACATCCTACCAGGAGCGGTACCTGTTGCAAGAGCTCCGTGTCAGCTAGCACCGATAGAAATGAAGGAATTGAGAATACAATTAGACAAACTTTTAGAGAAAGGCTTCATTCAACCTAGTTCCTCACCCTTGGGAGCTCCTATCCTTTCCGTTAAGAAGAAGGTCGGTTCAATGCGGATGTGCATTGATTACCGCAAACTAAACAAGATAACAACAAAAAATCGTTATCCTCTACCCAGGAGGTATAAACTTGTTCGATCAACTCTAAGGGACTAGTTACTTCTCTAAAATCGACTTGAGATCGGGATATCATCAAATGAAGGTTAGAAGTGAGGATGCTCCCAAGACTGCCTTCAGGACCCGTTATGGTCATTATGAATATCTGGTGATGCCTTTTGGGCTCACAAATGCACCTGCAGCATTCATGGATCTAATGAAAGAGTCTGCAAACCGTATCTAGATAAGTTTGTCATTGTCTTCATAGACAACATAGTTATCTACTCTTATAATCAAGTTGATCACGAGAAACATCTGCGGTGCACCCTAGAATTGCTAAGACAAGAGAAGCTTTATGCTAAGTTTTATAAGTGCGAGTTTTGGCTTAGAGAAGTCCAATTTCTTGGACATGTTGTAAGTGAGCGTGGCATCCAAATGGATCCTGCCAAGATTGAAGCCATAATGAATTAGGGAGTACCCCAAAACTCCATCGGAGATTTGTAGTTTCTTAGGATTGGCCGGTTCTTATAGGAGGTTCATTGAGAACATTTCGAGGATAGCCATTCCTTTAACTACCTTGACCCGTAAGAGTGTCAAGTTTGACTGGGGTCCAAAGCAACAAGAATCTTTTGAAATTCTAAAACACAAGTTGAGTAATGCTCCTGTATTATCTCTACCTATGGGTATGAGGATTTTGTTGTTTATTGTGATGCCACGCACACTGGCATGGGTTGTGTGTTAATACAAAGAGGCAAAGTGATTGCTTATGCATCATGACAATTAAAGCTGCACGAAAGGGATTACACCACCCATGACTTGGAATTAGGTGTTGTTGTATTTGCACTTAAGTTGTGGAGACATTACTTATATGGCACAAAGTGTATTATATACACTGACCATAAGAGTCTCCAACATCTATTCAATCAAAATGATTTGAACATGCGACAACGCCGCTGGATAGAAATGCTTAATGATCATGATTGCGAAATTCACTATCATCCCGGCAACGCTTAATGATCATGATTGCGAAATTCACTATCATGATTGCGAGATTATCCTAGAGACCACGGATAAGATAATACAATTCCGTGATCGTCTCAAAGCTACCCATGATAGGCAGAAAAGTTATGTAGACAAGAGGCGAAAACCTCTTAAATTCCAAGTAGGGCGCAAAGTCTTGTTGAAGGTATCACCCTTGAAAGGTGTGAGGCGCTTCCAAAAGAAGGGTAAGTTGAGCCCGAGATATATTGGACCATTCGAGGTAATCGAATGTGTTGGTTCTGTAGCTTATAAGCTTAAGCTGCCTGAGGAGCTTAGTGGAATCCATGAAGAAATGTCGGTTCCACATATCTAATTTGAAGAAATGTCTAGCTGATAAGTCGCTAGCAATGTCACATCAAGATATGCAAATTGATGAAAGCATGAGGTTCATTGAGAAACCAATTTCGGTCGAGGATCGACATGTTAAAAAGCCCCAAAGAAAGTTTATACCTATTGTAAAGGTTAAGTGGGATGCCTGTTAAGACCCCGAGTATACATGGGAGGTTGAGTCCACTATGTGACAAAAATACCCCCATCTTTTTGAATAAAATCTCGAGGTCGAGATTTTTTAAGGGGGTGAGGATGTAACACCTCGTAAAATTCACAATCAGTAATATACCGACACGTGTGCATACCCTCAGATGAAGCCACAAATGAATTAGTCGCTCAACTCGCTTAAACATGTCCAATTCGCATTTTTTTCATGCGCCGGACCGTAAGCTACGGTTCTAAACCGTTAGCTACGGTTCGGCTATGCTGTTCAAAAATCAAACATAACTGTAACGTATGGTTAAGGACCGCAAGTTACGGTCCAGACTTGCTGGATTATTTTATACCAACCGTAAGCTACGGTCTAGCGACCGTAGCCTACGGCGAGGTCTTAAGACTTTTTTTTCGTTATTTCAACTTTCAACAAATGACCGGAGGCCCCTAGAATTCATTATTTTCATATTTCTTACATAATCAAGCCGTCTCTTGACCCAAACGACTCCCGGTTGAGGTGATATCTTTTGATTTACCATCCTTGAGTATTACGCATCATCACCGAACCTTTAACTTTACTGATTTAAGTAATTTAACCTGTTAAACCAGAAGAGCTCGTATTTATCACATTTTAAGCTTGTAAACACTTAAAACTCACTAAAGCACATACTATAACACACGTTAGAGTCCGGGTATTCACACTCTTCATCGGTATGCCACGAATTGAACGAGAAGAACTAGTTGTGTCATTATGTCATTGAATATAAGTCAATGGACTTCATGACATTTAATAAAACTAGATTCTTGAGGGACTAAAAGTGCCAACATACCAAATTTCTGCCAAGTTGCCACATACCCTACAATATGCCACCCTTTTACAGTTCTTGACACATATCTAACCATTTGTACTGATCCTACAATACCTCTAACGCCTGGCATCATCCTCATTCACCTCCTTGCACTATAAATAGCCCACCAATCTCACTCCATTCCTTACTCATTTCCTCTTCTTCTCTCTATTAAACTCTTGGAAGTTCCTGGTCATCTAGGAGCATCCCTTTGAGTTTGAAACTTTCTCTTGGATCACTTGCAAGTGTTCCATCTCTCCTCTTTTCTTTTTATAGGCTTTTAATAGCCAAAAGTCAAGCATTTTCGATAAACGCTTTGACTTTCAGTTAAAACTATTATGGTCTAGCCATGTTCGAAATGAACATGGCTACGTGATCGTAATTAGGTAGGTATTAATCCCTTAAAGAGGGACCTCCTAAGAATCACGTTTACTAGGTCAATTGACGGGTCAAAGCTAATGTTTTAAAAGTCAAACGTGTTAGATTATATAAATATTATAATCTAAGTTTATATATAATTTAAATATGTTTTGACACTTAAACAAGTTGGTAATAATTATTAGAACATGTGGGAACATGTTCAGCTCGTCAATTCCAGTCCTAGGGTCGGTTCGCAACCGAAAGTCACAAAGTTTGACTTCTGCTTTGACTTTTGATTCTGACCCAACTTAGATTGGTTTACTGTGTATTTATGGTTGCATTATAATCGTAATATAGTATAGCATAATCCTCTGAGGTTATATTACATGATCATAATCATAATCTGAGTTTATGCACAAGTTCCGCTAATATGTCAAACTTTGACTAAAATGCCCTTTTTACATAAAATACGGTTTTAATCAACAACAAAATTGCAAATGAATTACCTACTGATATGTTAATATAATTAACATATTATGATGTTATAATTCTGATCATAAATTGAGTTTTATTATAATATCGTAAATTATGCTTTTAAAAGGACCAAAATGTCGTTCGTTGCATAGTTAGGTCCTAAACCATAAACCACACTTATGTATGACATCTTACTGATAATATCACAAATTAAGTATTTTTCCAAAATGTTTATGATCATAACATCAGAATATATGCAAGTTCCTTTTATACGTCCAATAATAATAAATACACCTTATGAGGCGTAGTTTCTTTTTAATACCTCAACAAGCATATAAGTTGACATCTTAATGATATTAAAAATTATTTAAAGTATAATAGCATGCAGAACTTGTTCATAACTCACGCGGTTACCCGATATCGCTTATATGCATACGGTTAAGTATATGTAACTAATTTACAAAAATTAACCGAAACGGATTTAACCTTATCATTTTAATCTCAAATTCCAGAATGTTAATTGTTTACCCATGTCATACAAGTCTTAGCACTTGATGGGTTTAAACTACATTCTATCCGGTCATCGCTTAATCTAGCGTATACTGTTTTAATTCTTAAAGCTAGCCGGTCTAAGTCTATGACTTAAATAAGACCCGTTAGCATTCTAATTGGTTAGTTTATGCCATCATTCCAGACTAGAAGCCTTCCAATAAATGTTATCTACACTTATCTATTAATTAAACGGCTGAGTTAATATAAACTTTGCATTTAAAGTCAAGTACTAGCTCAGGTAAATACTTTTAACTTATTTTCCCTATACGAGTTTGGGATACGGTAAATTATTACCACTTGGTCGGGAATGTGATCAATCGAATGCCGGATTGTGGCTAGTAAATCCGCATATTCCGTTTTGATCAGTTTGGTTTTATAACTTAAACATTGGGGTTAACAACCGTGTCCTGATATCCTCGGCTCATTTAAGTTACTAATGGTCACGACCAAAGCACGGGGTGTAGGCATACACCTGACAGATGCGAATGCTAAAATATATTTTACCCACAAGTTGGGGATAACTCCTGCGTGGGTTTATAAGTGGCATGTCAGTTAATCATGTCTTGGTTCTATACTAGGCCTCATATGTATTGACAAACATGTGAATCTGTATGAAAGGTTAAAAGCTTAACTTTCCCAAGTTATAAAAAGATTTTTATGTGCCTTGTGCACTTAAATCAGATTTTGAAATGTTTTCAAAACGAGTCAGTTAATTGTATTTACCAGTGAAAGCTGACGTATTTTCAAAAGATTAAATTGCAGGTACAATACAAAATAGGCTGGAAGCTGCTTGGTAGTGATATAAGAGGATCTTGCAAATCCTTAGATCTGCCTAAAGTCTGTTGTACATCTTTGTATATTTTACGATCCGCCTGTGGATCCCTAGTTACAAACCGTCTGTATAATATTTTCGAACTTTGGACATTTTTGGTTTGTAATAGTATTTTAAACTCCAAGACTTATGTTGTGCTATGTTAACTGACTATGATGATATCTACTTACCTCATGATATTCCCCATTCGGGCCCACCAAGATTTGGTTGGAAATTCGTTGTGTGACACACGGCCCCGTGCCTAAGCTTCGGTCGTTGTTATTTTGTTGTTTTAGATGTGGATGGGGATTCGGCAGGTCGTGTCAATCCTTATTCTTTGTATTTGTGTTGGTTTCTGCTGTTAGTTTGTTCCTTTTATCTGTTTAAGCTCTTTTGATCCTGTAATTTAAAAGTTAACAAAGAAACATGCTTTTTCCAACATTAGTACCGAAAAAGGGTCGATTTTATGCCTTGTTTGATGTAATTTATATGTTGCATTTTGCGCACGTCAGAATACGAATTACAAGTTTCCAAAAAAAGAAATACGAATACATATTTCTAAATAAGGAAAGTACAAAAATGCGAAGCGTTACATAACCCTTTAGGTTTTTCCGTTGGTAATGAGGTAAACATGGTCGGATTTGTTTCCGTTGATATGCTTTTGTGGGTTTAGCTGCTGGATTTAATACCTTTGTCGCTTTTGGCTTAATGGTTTAATTTCAGTTTATACTTCGTAGGATTTACTTTGTTATACTTCTACGACATGCTTTTCTAGGTTGGATTGGTTCGGTGATGATTTTGTGACGTTGGTGAGAATTCATATGGTTAGATACCGGATTTTCATGGTTGTCTATGTTTTTGTTATTACAAGATTGTTTAACATATTTTACATGCTTCCCCTTTATGCTTCTTGGGATTCATAGCTTTGATGACGATGAAAATAGTCTCATCCGAGGACCGTTTTTTATGCCTCCGTGTCTGATGTTGCTGTCCATGTGACGTTTTTGTTGAACGAATGTCCGACTTTCTTTTATGGTTGATTAGATTTGTTATTTGTGGGCTGGTTAGTGGTTTGGAGTCTATATAAAGATGGTTGTGGCTTTATCTTAGAGACCCACATAGTTAATGAAGATTACTACACGCCCATCATTTGGGTGATAAGAGTTATAAGTTGATTAATTTCCTTTGATATATTCATTATATCATTTATATTATACACTTGGTCATGAATGTTGTTTGTTTAACGGGCAATGAATAGAACCTAGGCTACCTGGGTAGTCTAAGTCCACCATCTTTAGTTCTGTAGAAAACCCATCACTTGAAGGTCCACTACGATAAAACTTGACTCGAATTAGATTCGAACTTGAAACAAGTGGCTTTCAGGCTGGTTTTTCATTTCCCCTCCAATGCCAGTTGAGCACCAGCTCATTGGCAAAAGAATATATACAAATTTAACATTAATCGTCTTAGGGGCTGTTTGATGATTCCATTATGAATCCGGAACATATTAATGTGA
The DNA here is from genome assembly GCA_947069175.1 of Scalesia atractyloides. Classification (NCBI taxonomy): domain Eukaryota; kingdom Viridiplantae; phylum Streptophyta; class Magnoliopsida; order Asterales; family Asteraceae; genus Scalesia; species Scalesia atractyloides. The sequence continues at coordinate 55,459,935 of CAMTDV010000001.1, read as the reverse complement.
TTGCTTCACTAAAATAAAAGTTAATTACACCGTTAGTCAGTATGGTTTGTGGAAAGTAACAAGATCAGGCACTAATAGTTTAAAATCACATTCTGAGGTTTTAACTTTTTATTCTGTAAAAGTTTGATGTATTAACACTAACATTTGTTAACTTTTCCGGTCAAGATTGAGTGAAATTACTCAAATACCTTTTTTGAACTATAGGGGCCATTTATTTAATTAACTTTTTCTTGACCATTTGTGTAATATTTTGTCTTATTTCGAAAATATCAAGGTATATATACGGAAAAAAAAACAGAACTTAACACTTTTGAAAAACAAATCTGATTTTAAAATACTCAATAAGATTATTCATAGACAAACATTGACTTTTTCTAGAATAAACCAACTTATATAAAATCTGATTTAAAATTTGAGAACGAAAAGGTTTTCAAAGTTTTCCTTTCTTTTTGTTTTGTTTTGACAAAATGGTGCCGAACTCGAAATTATGTTTTCCAAATAAGACTTATAATAATTTTATTCCAACAAAACTTTTGATTTCGAATGTTCAGTTCTTCAAATTTCCCTTTGATGCGTCCCTTAAGTTTGCTTATTACACATATGTTCCTGTATTAAGATAAAATTAATTAAATAAATAATTCTTGTAGTTGAAAAGGGGTATTCTAGTAATTTCCCTCAATCTTAAGATAAAAGTTTACAAAAGTTAATGTTAATCACAAATTTTTATAAAATAGGGTCTACATATTCACACACCCACTTGCCTATTTAGACACCGTTTAGACGGGTCGTCTAGATCTAGACGGGACGTCTAGGGTTATTTTTACTCTGACCATATTCCTACACCGTACAACGTCAAATCAGTCAAATCAGACGGGGCGTCTAGCAGTAGACGGAGTAGAAGACGACCAGGCCAAGACGGGGCGTCTAGAGCTAGACGACCCGTCTTGAATGTTGTGCTCTGCATGCATGTCAGCCAAGTTGCAAAGTGATACGCCCCATCTAGGCCTAGACGGGGCATATATATCGTTCTTAAATAGAGCCATGCAGAGCATTTGTGTCGCAGAATTTTTCGATTCGTCGTCGGAATTCCCTCCGACTTCTTCTTTGGTTTATATTACTTTCTCTGATATCATTCAATGCATGTCGGTTAGACGGGGCGTCTATTTCTTTGTTAAATAGTCCCATGCAGAGCATTTGATATCGCATAAAACTTTCAATTCGTCATTGTAATTCTGTTTGTCGTGACTTTGGCTTGTATTACTTCATTTGATATCATCCAAAGGTAGTGAAATGTCATTAAACTAGAACGGGTCATCGGTGCCTGAAGTCAATACGGTAACAGTTATTATGTTAAACTAGTTGTTGTTTTAATTATTTACTAACGCTGATATCGTTGTTAGGGGGAGAGCGGTGTTCCCAATTCTAACGACCAAGAGGAGGTTGTGTCTAATGTACAAGACATTATTCGTGATGGTGGAGGATATGGTGGTGAGGCACCCCATACGCAGGCAATCCGTATCTCGCGGAGATGGTTTGAAAAACGGCTGAGGTTTCACAGTGAGTATAATACATATTTACCTGATGGAGATCAGCCTTATATATTTTGGAAAAAAGTACTGTAGGGACTATTTCTAGCGTGCAAATCTGTATCTCAATTGACTACACGTCAAAGAGTGTCTTGTGCTGAATCGAAGACTGTAACCGAAGGGAAACTCGAGGAGTGAATGCAGGTAAATGAGAAATACTGTCATTTTTTAAATATATATGGTTTTTGTTTGCGTAATAGAGTGTGTTGTGGTTTAACATAGTGATATGTTGTTGAACTTATTTCAGGTGTTTCTACAGCACCTAACGAGTCTCAGTCATCTCTGATGATTAGTCCTTGTCAACCACGGTCAAGAAAGCAAGAACAATGGCTCGATCTTTTTTTATGTTTAATACGATTTATTTGTATAAATAATACAAAGATTTTGTTAATACAATAAAAAAACTTTTGGAATAACTAATAGGATTTTATTTAGTTAATTTGAACTTTGATATAAGCGACATTCCTTCAGTACACCCAAGGCACAACAATTAAACCATACAAAGCTTTGTATCTAAAAACAACAAACTCCGGGTATTGACAAACAGAGGGTAATTATACTCTCCGAGCTCTCACGTCCAGCCGTCGGCACCGGCAGATGACGAAATGTCAATACTGCCCGTGGCGACGGTTGGGCATGAGAGCTCGGATACTATGATTACCGGCTGTTTGTCAACACCCGAGTTTGTTGGTTTTTAGATACAAAGCTCATATAAAAACCAACAAACTCTGGGTCTTGATAAACAACAGCAATTATACTCTCGGAGCTCTCGCGTCCAACCGTCGGCACCGGCAGACGACGAAATGTCGATACTATCGGTGGCGACGGTGGGACGTGAGAGCTCAGAGAGTATAATTGTTGGTCAATACCCGGAGTTTGTTGGTTTTTCGATAGGCTTTGTAGGGTTTAAAAAAACCATACAAAGGCCATCTAAAAACCAACAAACTCGGGTATTGAGAAACAACAACAATTATACTCTCCGAGCTCTCATGTCCCACCGTCGGCACTGGCAGACGACTAACTGTCGGTAGTGCCGGTGGCGACGGTGGGACGTGCGAGCTCGGAGAGTATAATTGTCGTCTATTTGTCAATACCCGGAGTTTGTTGGTTTTTAGATACAAAGCCGATCTAAAAACCAACAAACTCAGGGTATTGAGAAACAACGACAATTATACTCTCCGAGCTCTCACGTCCCACCGTCGGCACCGGCAGACGACGAACTGTCGGTACTGCCGGTGGCGACGGTGGGACGAGCGAGCTCAGAGAGTATAATTGCCGTCTGTTTGTCAGTACCCGGAGTTTGTTGGTTTTTAGATCGGAGTTTGTTGGTTTTTAGATACAAAGCCGATCTAAAAACCAACAAACTCCGGGTACTGACAAACAACAACAATTATACTCTCCGAGCTCGCACGTCCCACCGTCGGCACCGACAGATGACGAAATGTCGATACTGCCGGCGGCGACGGTGGGACGTGCGAGCTCGTAGAGTATAATTGCCGTATGTTTGTCAATACCCGGAGTTTGTCGGTTTTTAGATAGACTTTGTATGGTTTATTTGTTGTGCCTTTGGTGTAATGGTAGAATGTCGGCTTAAATCAAAGTTTAAATTAAGTAAAATAAAATACTATTAGTTGTACCAAAAAAAAATTTAATGTATATATACGGGTCGTCTAGACCTAGACGCCCCGTCTTGGCCTAGAAGAAGACCATTCTACCCCCGGTTTGTTGGTCGTCTATACATTTTCGGCGGGATCTTTATCCCATTTTAAAATTTGAATTTTAAAACTAAAATGTAAATTAACATTTTACCCCTGATCTGGCGCCTGTCTAGGCCTAACTCAGGGGCAGAATGGTAATTAACCATGTTGAGCTGTAACACACTCAGCTGGTTAATTACCATTTTGCCCCTGAATTAGGCCTAGATGGGCGGCAATTCAGGGGTAAAACGGTACTTTACCGTATATTCCATACGGGTCGTCTAGGACTAGACGACCCGTCTAGGCCTCGTATATGTTCTGATCGCCTAGACGATCAGAGATAGACGACACAAACACACCCAACCCACACACACATACGTATCCTGCCGTATTCTACCGTATTTTTGCGAAATCAAGCTTCTCCGGTGAGTATTTTCAACTATACTTCAATACATTGTAATGTGTTATGTATTTAGAATTAAGGTTGGTTGTGAATTTGAAAGATTTTGGGGTTTAAGGGCTTTTAGGGTGTTAAGTTTCAGGTTTCCGATGAACAAGACGGGGCGTCTAGACCTAGATGACCCCAGTAGACGACCTAGAAAATTGTTTTTTTTTCATTTATAATTTATTGTTTTATTTGTGTTAAATTGTATTATACAATCGCAGATTAGTTATGGACGAGATTGGAGATCCGATACCCGAGGACCCATATCCGCATGGTCCACGACGGGCCATGGCAGCGCAGGTGGACCTACTCCACGGCCACCCATACCTTGAGTTCCCGCCCGACACCGAGGCCACCCGATTTTGCGGTAAGCTACGCCGGATGCAGGTCGGATCGCACTCAGCGGCCGACTGGGACGCGATCGAGGCGATCGGGGAGACGCCCAGACTTCGATTCTTCATTCCCGTTGATTCCCCGTGGCACCGACTGTTTGACCTGGCCAGCACGCCGACTTACAGGGAGCTCCTCGTCGAGTTCCTCTCGACCTTCACGTTCCACCCTCCACGGGTCGACCAGCCACCTCCCCAGCCACAGGGCCCTCCCCCTCCGCCGGAGGTTTCATTTAGGCTGGCCGGTGTGTGGCGTTCGATGACGCTTGCGGAGTTTGCCGTTAATAGCGGCATATACCTACAGGAGGAGATTGCTACCGATGTATATACGGAGGGGCTTGTGGTGGTGGATAGAGCCACTATTCTGGGCTTTTGGTAGGTGGTCGCAGGCCCTGACACTTGGGAGCATGTCAGGGCGAAAGGGAGGATTTCTTACGTTGCCGACCCGCTGTACAGGTACGTACGTTTATTACGTTAATTGTTTGATTATTAATTGTTTCAATTAATTTACGCATTTCGCTAATATAAGTGCAGGTATCTACATCGGATGCTCGCTACGTCTATTTACCGCTCGCGGACACAGCCGTGTGTGGTGTACGAGCACCGACTTATTTTCTTCTATTGTCTTTTGTACAGGAGGCCGTGCGCACTTGCGCACGGTCTCGCGCAGTGCTTCGCCTCCGCCATCACCGGCAGGAGCGCGACTTTTTGTACGGAAGGGCGTATATCACCGTCATAGCCTTGTCGTTGGGTCTTGTGCCGGAGGCGGACCCGCACTTGCAGTCGGCCATACCGTCCACGCGCATGGGTTTTCAGACCTTGCGCTGGATGAGGCTGGTGAAGAGGTTCACCGTGCTCAGCGAGCGGTTTGAAAGCCGCGAAGGTGAGCCATGGATTCTGGAGCCGCTGCCAAATCACTTTGCTCCAGTCCATGTGCCGGCAGATGAGGCAGCGGTAGTCCAGGACCCTCCGGTTGAGTTTGACGGACCGGCACCGCCACCGCCGCCACCACCTCACGGGGCGCCTCAGTTTCCGCAGCACGTCCTTCCAGGTCATGCCCCGGGGGTGCGGCATATACGCGCTTACGAGCCGACGTCGACAGGCTTATGGATCTCGTTGGCTGGCTGGTTCGGGAGGCGCAGGATAGACGGGAGAGAGACGGGTTACCTGGCATACCGCTCGCAGCAACTCGAGCACCGCATCAGCCGCAGATGCCTGATCCCGATCCCGACTCCGATGCCGACTCGTATGCATAGACATTTTGTATTTACTTTTCAGCTGTACAGATAAATATTGTTTTAGTTGTACAAATTTATGTTATATATGTTATATTTAACTTTGTTTTCAGTTGTTCGATTACTTGATGATTGTTTGTGTTAAATCGACATTGAAATGTAATACGGAAACCACATACACTTGTTGCATCCATCTTAAAATGTTGAAAACAGTATTAAATTTTAGTATTATATTTTTTTAAAAAATATAATGTAAAAACAATTAAATATATAAACGATTAAAAAACATAACTCACTTTTTATACAACAAACAAAACTTTTTAAAAAGCTAACAACAACTAAAAAAATCAACCTCCAACAACACCAAAACACTATTTTTTCAATCTCCCCACCAAAACACCATTTTCCAACAAAAAAAAACACAACATCCTAGACGGGTCGTCTAGGTCCAGACGGCCCGTCTAAACACCAAAATAGTGACCAAAACAGCCCTTTTCCAAAAAAAAAACCCAACATCCTAGACGGGTCGTCTAGGTCCAGAGGGCCCGTCTAAACACTAAAATCTATGGGTCCTGCCAGGTACTTGCTGACTCCTCAAAATCAGTGCTATACGGGGTGTCTAGACCTAGACGACCCGTCTAGGGCTCAGGGGCGTCCAAATAGGCATCATGAGTGTGTGAATAAATTGAGCTTAAAATAAAAAGTTAGAACGTAAGAATATGATTCTAAACTATTAATAGTTACCTTATTACTTTGCATAAATCACAGGGACTAACGATAACCATGTAATTAACTCCTATAATACCTGCTATTAATTAATGTATTTTTTTAAGTTGTAAAAACCTGCTGCCCTGATTATAGACCTCTCCGGAGTTCTTTTAAGTATACCCTGAACCAGAGGCGTGGGAGGATCTGAAAACAAACGGCAAACCCGTTCCTCATCACCAAAACCCCCAAATCACGTTTTTTTATTTTTTTTTATTTTCAGGTAACAGCCTATACGCCAGCCATGAGGATATCTTCATGTGAACATCTGTTCTGAATCTTTTCAATTCATCAATGGCGTTTTGGCGTCTGTTCTCCACCGTTGCCAACAAAATCAACCCTAACCCTAACTCCACCCTATGTTTCATCTGTACATTCTCCACATCATTCCTCATCACCAAAACCCCCAAATCACAAACAAAAAAGCGAAAAAAGAAAGAATCCGCACGAACAAAACAAGTACAACACGAATCGGAACGAATCCAACACTTCGAGAACATCCTCCACCGCGACAACCGCTTCCGATTCTTCCTCAAAACCAAGGGCTTCCTCTCCAAACAACCGCAACAGGTCCTCCGTCTCGATGACGCCGGAAAACTATATCGTGAGCTCGGGTTTCCTCGCGGACGCAAAGTTTTGAAATACATACAGCGGCACCCACTCGTGTTTCAGACTTACCGGCACTCGAACGATAAGATATGGTTCGGGTTTACAGATTTTATGGAGAGGTTTTTGGAAGAGGAGGAGAGGATTATGGATGAGATGGAGAAAGAGAGGATATATGTTGTTAGGAAGTTGTTGATGATGTCTGCGAATAAACGGATTCCGTTGAGTAAGATTTATCATTGCAGGTACGGGGCGTTCACTATTCGAATCAGACTCGAATTTTGAGGTTCGAGTTGGGTTCTAAAAAAAACTGAATTCGATTTGATTGATTGCAGGTCATTGTTTGGGATTCCTGAAGATTTTAGAGACCGTGTGAGGAATTATCCAGAGTATTTCAACACGGTTGTGGAGGAGGATGGGAAGAGAGTTCTCGAGCTCGTTAAATGGGACCAGAAGCTTGCGGTGAGTGCGTTGGAGCGGGAGTTTATGGTTGACGAGGATCGAGCGAAGAAAGCGTTCCAGTTTAAGGTAAAACACGGGAAGTTGTTGGATCTGGGTGAGCAGGATGAGAGGAAGTTGAATTTGTTGAATACGCTTCCGCTTGTTTCACCTTATTCGGATGGATCGCGTTTGGATCTTTGGATGTTGGCGGCCGAGAAGTATAGGGTGGGTGTGATTCACGAGTTCTTGAGCTTGACGTTGGAGAAACGAGCTTCGATTCACCATATAGTGGAGTTCAAGGAGGAGTTGAGTCTCACGAAACATACTTATGCGATGTTGTTGAAGCAGCAGAGGAGTTTTTATTTGGCGGGGACGGAGATGAACTGGGTTGTGTTTTTGAAGGATGCTTATGGGGAAGATGGGGTCTTGATTCATAAAGATCCGCTGGTTGTTTTTAACGAAAAGTTGTGTGAATTTGCAGACAAGCAAAAACTGGAAATCGAATAACTTATGATGGGCTGTTGTTAACAGGTTATATCTCGAGTTGGGTTGACCCGATGCTTGGTAAAACGGGTGGGTTGGATTGGGTGTTGGGTCAGAACAGGTTCGGGTTCAACAGTAAAGCGACAAACAGTGGTCATGGTGTTGCTTGCCCATTTGGACCCTTTTAAGTTATCAAATGTTTTAAGAGCGACCTTTTTTGACCCATTGTTTCTTGTTTATTATGTTACTTCTCATCACCTGTTCTATTACTGGTAGCTTCTGTTTTTATACTTTTAGTAATGTTTGTACTTGGGGCCGAGGGTCTCTCGTTTAGTTTGAGTCGGCTCATTAGATCCGTATAATTTAAGTCAACCCATATGATCTTGAGTTTTTTTGCTGTTAGATGGTAAACGTCTAACTCGAGGGAAGCTTCATCAGAGTCCGTTTACCTGTGCTGCCTTGAATCATTACAGAAAAAGAAAAGGAGTATTGGTACATTGAAGGCTCAACTCTACAACATTCGTTTATCTTTAGAATGAACAAGTGTGCCTCAGTTTCATATGAGCAAAACATTGGTTAAACTGTGAGCCAAACTGTTGGTAACGGTTTTTTATTAATAAAAGCCGAAACATTGGAAATCAAATCAAAACCGAACCGAACCGTTACTAACGGTTTGGTTTCATGGTTTTGAGCTTTATTAAGCCTTTATATATAATGCATGATATATAAGATAAACATGGTGTCCAAATATACGCAAAAACAAGCTACCCAATATCAAGTTATGCAAAAATGCAAAGAACATTGATTTGTAAATAGTGCGTAAACAATAACACCTGAACTGAACATGCAAATTAACAGCCCGATGATCTGAAATATAACTGATTCATCTGGGAGGATTATTTAACCAATAAAATATAACTTTTTTTGTTGATTTGAATATGAAGTTTTCATATTGGTGAACTCATATCATAGCTTAATAAAGTTAGCTAGAAAACCAAATTGTATACTTAGCATTCAAAAAAGCAGGATCTGATTTCATATACAGCATTGTATTATAGTGGGTCATGATTGTGGGGTTTTGTATCAAATATTAAACGGGTCATGAACCCATATCATAGTTTTCATATTGGTAAATATAGCTTGTAAAATGATTATTTTAGGCTCCTATTTTCAAACCCCCTATATCTTATTTTCACATCCCTATTGTATACAGGTCGTATAATCTTATACGACCCGTATAGAATGTTGTTGCATAGAGATGTATGCAGTGTAATGTTTTTTTTGTTTTTCATGTATACGGGTAGAATAACGTTATACGGCCTGTATACACATATATACGAGCAATATAACGTTATACGACCAAATGGATTTATTTTGTGAGGTTTAATAAGGTTTTAACACATGTATACGGGCCGTATAAGTTATACGACCCATATATATATATATATATATATATATATATGTTGTGAGAGAGAGTTCAGGGAGTTTTTGTGAAACAGTGAAAATATTTGATTGCTGAAGTTTTTGTGAGAGTTCAGAGAGTATGATTGCTGAAATTTTTCAGTATCCGGAGTTTGTTGGGTTGTTTGTAGCTAGAGTTCAGAGTGCTTGAAGTTTTGCGCAACTCGTGGAAGGTTTTCAGTATCCGGCGTTTGTTGGGTGGCGACGACGGTGGATTGTGAGAGTTCAGAGAGTATCATTGCTGACCTTTTTCAGTATCCGGAGTTTGTTGGATTGTTTGCAGCTAAGGTTTAGAATGCTTGAAGTTTTATTATAAACCGTGTTAAACCGAAATCGAATAAGAGTTCTTACAAAGGAGCTAGTTGGATTGGGGAGAATGTTCTTGAAATTAAAGGAAAAGGAAGGTTGTAGCAATTTAAGATTAACTGGTAACTTTGTAGTCGGTATGAGTTAAGAGCAAATATGTCCATACATGCATTTAATTCACTCACATCATCACAAATTCTCAGAACATGAAATAAGATCAACCTTAACGTAACGAAATAATCCCAACGCTTCTCCTTACATGCATTTAATTCCCACACATCATTACAAATCTTCAAACTTTTCACGCAAGCGGCACAACAATAGTCACCATTATCTTACAAATCACATCTATTGTCACGTTAAATTAATAACATCGTTATTAACTGTTCGTCTGTTTCATGTTTCAACAATTTGTAATGATGTGGGGAATTAAACGCATGTACGTGTTAGAACTTTTGAGATCGTTGGTACTTGGTTTTATTAGGTTTTGGATTGTTTTGTTATAGTTTGTAATGTTCTAGAAAGTTCAGGGGTCAAAAGTAAAATTATGTAATAGCCAGACATGGCGTATTTATGTTTTTGGGGTATTTGTATTTGTTAAATACGCCAGACAGTCAGTATGTATTTATATGTGCTTAATGGAAAACCCTTGCCCAAGGTTCTTGGACAAGTTTTTGGTGATTTCTCTTGTGTTGTGATTTTGTTCTTGTGCTAAATCCGAATATCCAGGTGCTCCTAGTGTGAATATCATTTGGGATTACATAAACAACATTTGTCGTTTGATCCATACAAGAATCTTCATCTTTATCGTTTGGTTTTCTTAACTTTTACTCATTCAAACACCTAATCAATAGGTGTTTGGGTGTTAACAATCAAACCACTGTAATTCGGATAGCATTTGGGATTCACAATTTTGTATCAGAGCCTTAGTGCTCTTGATTGTTTGAGTTTTTGTTAAGATTCTTCAAGTCTTGAAGGTTTTTCAAAAGTTTTCAAAGTTTCAAGGTTTTTCATATTTTTGGATTTAAAATGGCTTGATCTGGTGTGATGAATCGTTAGGTTGTTGTTAATCAATGTTTTGGTGAACATTTGGTTCATTTTGGTATAAAGAAACACGGATTTTGGGTCGTTTTTGAGTGATTAGAGGGTTTTTGTTCGTGTTTAAACCCTGTTTGGCGTGTTCAAGCTTGAAGTCAGTGTAGATAAACTTGAATACAACGTACTTAACTTGAAGATCACGTAATTGACAAATACGCCGGCAATATACCAGCGTAGTTGTTGATTCTCAGCGAAATAGTGTCAGCGTATTTAATCGAAGGTGATTCGAAGTCAATGATAAAGATCCACAACGATTTTATCACAGTGATCGGCGTACTTTGCCAATCTCATGTGTGTTTTGTTTGTGTCAGCAGATGTAGCTATTGTCGCCAGTCCAAGAAATCAAGAACCATCAGCGTAATTATTAAATTTCAGCGTATTTGCTCACTACCTTAAAAGATTACCAGCGTACTTGATCGTAATCAGCGAATTTAACCTAGTTGCTTAAAATCCAACGTATTTAACTTCTGATCAACAATTTGAACTTAAAATCAAACCAAAATGTCACTAAATCAACTGAATCCGACCGCACATGCCGAACTTGAAAATGGAACTGCAACTAGGCCTACAAAGTTGAAAGGATCTGAAGATTTTAGTAGCTGGAAGAACATAATCAAGTTATTCTTTGAGTATACGGATTATACTCAATGGATGTCTGTCACCGTCGGACCTCACATTCCCATGGTGATGTGCGATGTTGTTCGTACAATTAACGATGATCCCTCGACCTTCACTAACGAAGATAGGACATTGATCCAACGTGACCGCCGGGTTCACACTGCTCTAACAATGGCTCTATCAAAAGATGACAACAATTTGTTTGAAGAGTACACCTCAGCTCATGAATTATGGTTGGCACTTATTAATCACTATGAAGGCAACCAAGAACTGATGGAGAACAAGATATATATGGTTCAGAAAGAATATGATATGTTTGGAAGTGTTCGCGGTGAAAGTCTGTCAGATCATATCAGTCGTTTATAAATGTGTTAACAAAAATGAAGAAAGTTGGTAATCGTGTACCAACTATGCTTCAATCAAGAAACTTTTGGACTCTCTTCCAAAAGAATGGAGCTTATAGTGCATGATGATCAAAAGAACTTTCTTGACTAGCACAACTCCAGTCACTCTTTCGGATCTGATCAACACTCTAAAGGCCTTTGAATGGACGTGCTCAAGAGAGAGATAAATCAAGCAGGATACTCACATAAATCTGTTCAATCCACTGCTGCTGCCGCTCCCAAGAACATGGCATTCCTTGGCCCTATAACCTCCGGTGGTTCAAGTTCTCAAAGTGCTAATGCATCTTACTTTAATGCTTCCGCAAACTCTACAAAGGCTCCAAAGGCTAACGAGAAGACTACTGTGGTCGGTGATGCTCAAGCACTCAAGATATCTACTGAACATGTTGCATTGTTTAACGTCTTCCTGAGCAGCTATGAAGCACTTATGTCAGGAGAGCTGAAATGGGATTTCCTTTCTGCTGAAGATATGTACCAAGTGGATTCAGATGATATGGAGGAAATGAATCTGAAATGGCAAATGGAAATGATCACTTTAAGGCTAAAGAAGTTTCAAGACAAGACAGGAAATAGGTTGTCACTCGGAAAAGCTGGTCTCGACAAGTCCAAGCTGCGATGCTACAACTGCAAAAATTTGGGTCACCTCAAAAGGGATTGTCCGTTGCTGAATAATGAAAATGCTGATGCGACTCTAGCTAGAAGGGCAATCGCTATTTAAGGAAATGAGAATGCTGCTGGTAACACCAAAGGTCTGGTGGTGGAAGACTATGATTGGACGGATGAGATTGCTGAAGCAAAGGAGGAAGCCAACATAGCTTTGATGACAAAGGTGTCCACTGAACCAGATGAAGTTGACAAGGCTCTAATGACTAAGATATCCACTGAATCGGCTCCACGTCCTTCAAACTTTCTCTACAACAAAAATGCAGGTATTCCCAAGGGAGAGACACCTGCTAACAAAGGACGGAAAAGTATCGTCAACTCAACCAAGATGGAAGCTGACAAAGGGAAGAAATAATATGAAACATCTAAGCCAAAAGAGAAGAGTCAAGAGGCTAGCAGCAGTGCAAAGAAGGAAAAAGATCAAGCATCTGTAGCAGCAATGAAAGCCAAATCCGCCAAAGAAAAAGAGGAGAAAGACTTGGTAAGCAGCATACCCTACGAATTTAAAGTTAAATTGTGCTCAAAACCGTGTGTTAGCGTCGTGGCTCACTATAAATCTGTCAACCGTGACCTAATTAGAGAAAAATATAGAGTTTTGCAATTTAACAAAGAGCTAAAACAAAATGAAACTGCATATCAAAGAAAGCTGAATTCAACTTTAGCCGAAATGCAGACCTTAAAAGAATTCGTTTTCAGAAAAGATTTCATTATAAATGATTTAACGAAAAACAAGAGAAATCTGAGATTGAAAACACTAAGCTACAACTCACTATTGACAAATGGAATATTAGCAAAAAGGCACTGGTTGATATTAAAAATTGCCAACGACCGACATACGTGAAAGATGGCATTGGGTACAAAGATAAGCTTGGGAATGAAAGAAGAATCTTTCTGCCTCCTCACAGCAAGAACTATGTACCCATGCCAACTCCTCATCCAGAAAACGATTTAATTGATGAAATTGATTTAATTGCTCAAAGTGTCGATTGTGAAAATAAAAAAAAATAATAACGTTTCTATAAGAAATGAAGATGCAATTAAGCGTGAGGAGGATGTGTGCGATGAGGAATGTGGAGGCACAAAAATAGGAATAGGGTATTCAGGCGATAGTTACACTACGGTTAAATGGTTCGCCTGGAACTGTGGTAAAACAAACCAGACTTTTATTCGGGATGAATATAATAATTTAACTAGGACAGATGGCTATATTAAACTTAGTCTAAATATTCGGGATGACTGTAATAGGCATGTGCCTAAACCTTTGACCCGCAATCATGATAATATAGTGGTTGAGTGCATGAACTTGAAATCTGCTTTTTCCGATGAAAATGTTGTGCTTGAATCCCCTATGTTTGTTCCAGAATTGAAGAAAAACAAATTCGGAAAGTTCCTTACAGAGGAAATTCCCGAGTTTGATCCATCATGTATAGGTACATTAGAGTCTAATAAAGAATCAACGCAAGTCAGCAGCAGTGAAGACTCGAACACAACAACTTCGGAAAGTTGTGAAGAAACCTCGAGTGAAGATCAAGAAACAGATGAATCAAGTGAAAATCAAGAATCAGCTTCTTCATCAGATAGCGAGAACGATGAAGATTGCATTAAGGATGAAATTCGTCTTGACAAGAAAATGAAGAAAATCAGAAGTTTAAGCCTCAATGCACCTTCATCAGACAACACATCATATATTTAAGACACTCATCATATACATCATCTTCCAACGCATCAACCTCTGAAAAGAAAAAGAAACATTGCATTAAATATTTTCGTTGCGGTCATTTAGGACACACAGCGAAATATTGCATTAAATGTTTTCGTTGCGGTCATTTAGGACACAAAGCAAAACATTGCAAAAGCAAGAAATGTTCTAAACCAGATCAAAATTTTGCTAAACATTTCACAGATCATTTTGACAATTTTAAGAAATTGGTCAAAACCTTTGTTAATACAAACTGTTTTTGGAAAAGGAAAGACGATGTTGTAAAAGAAGATATTGTGACCAAAATCACGATAGATTAAAATGAAGCAAGTCTTGGTTCCGAAATCTAACTAACTTGTATATATTTCTCGCTTGTTGTTTTATAACAGAATAAACTGCAGAAATGGCTTCGAATGCTCATAAAATACATCTGGCATGTGAACAGTGGATGCTCAAGGCATATGACCGAATTAAAGGAACTACTAAAGAACTTCCGATTTATCGACGACGACTTCGTATCTTTTGCCGGAGATGAAATGGGAGGGAAGATTGTTGGAGTTGGAGACATTGTTTCTGAAGCACTTACGTTGGAAACCGTTAACTATGTACCATAATTGTGTTACAATCTTATTAGTGTATCACAAGTCTGTGATAAAGGAATATCCGTGCTGTTCAACGACGTAAAATATCTCTTCCTGAAGCTCGACTACTCAGTTCCTGTCGAGATGATCTTGCTCATAACTCCTCGTCAAAACAACACTTATGTCCTCAATATGAAAAACGGCAAAACCAATGAGCAAATGATGTGTTTGATCTCCAAGGCGTCAGAATCCGAATCACTGCTTTGGCATAGGCGTCTGGGACATGTGAATTTCAAAAATATGAATAAACATTCTCAATTAAACTTAGTAAGAGGTTTATCGATAAAACAATTCCCATTTTCATAAAAATGTATATCATGCGCCCAAGACAAGCAACACAAAGAGCCGCACAAGTCCAAAGCAGTGAATACGATAACCGCACCATTGAAATTGTTGCATATGGATCTTTTCGGTCCTATTAGCATTAATTGTTTAGCTAAAAGATGTTATTGCCTGGTGATTACAGACGATTTCTCTCGATTCTCATGGGTCTACTTTCTTGAAGCCAAAAGCGAAACATCATCCATTCTACAGACTTTCATTCCTATGATCGAGAACGTCTCAAACTGAAGGTCAAGTTAATCAGAAGTGATAACATATCTGAATTAAAAAATCAAACGTTTATCTCCTTTTGCGAAGAAAAGGGAATTTGCTTTTAGTACAGTGTATCTAGAACTCCTTAGCAAAACGGCGTAGCGGAACGAAAGAATAGAACACTCATTGAAGCTGCTCGAACTATGCTTGTAGACTCCAAGCTACCCATCATCTTCTGGACAGAAGCAGTCAACACAACATTTTATGTCTTGAATCGAGTTCTCATTGTTAAACCTCACGGAAAAAACTGCTTATGAATTTCTTTTCAAGCGAAAGCCTCTAATAGATTTCTTTAAACCGTTCGAATGTTCATGCACTCTTCTCAACACTGAAGACAATCTAATCAAGTTTGAAACAGTCAGCGATGTGTGTTATTTCATGGGATATTCATCGACCCAGAAGGCATATAGAGTCTACAACAAATGAACCAAGATGGTGCTTGAGTCGTAAATATGTCGACTTTCAAGAAGGAAACTACACCAACACAGGAAGTTCTCCCAATTGGTTTTATGATGGAGATGTTGTTTTCAACACTTTCGGAATTCCTGAACTCCCTTTCGAAACCGAACCTGCAGAAACCACTCCAATTGAACCATTGTTTGACTCTTCAGACATTGGTTTCACCCCTTTCACAACTCGTTTCACTCAAGCTTCAGCCGATCCAATCTTTCCCGTCGAAGAAGTAAGTGGTGACACTTCGGCTGAGAATGCATCCGCAAATGATGATTCTTCATCCCAGACGAATGTGGATAGACCAATTCAAGAGTATGGACCTCCAATAATATATTTGATGAACACTTCACCAATCTATCTAAACAAATTGAAACCCATACCAATGCAGGTTATAAGACAAATCGGAATCATCCGCTTGAAAATGTCATTGGTCCTATAGAAGATGACGTGCGAACTTGTGGATAGACATATATTATCAACAAAGGATTATACGCCGCTTTCCTTTCGCAACTCGTACCAAGTGACATCGAAGAAGCCATTCAAGACTCAAGCTGGGTGCAGGCGATGCAGGAAGAACTATCTCAATTCCGGAAGCTCAAAGTGTGGAAACTAGTTGATCTACCAGAAGGAAAGTTTCCAATTAGGACAAAATGGGTGTTTCGTAACAAAATGGATGATCATGGTGTGGTTACTAACAACACTAGATTGGTAGTTTAGGGATTTAGACAGGAGGAAGGGATTGATTATGAAGAAGTTTTTGCTCCGGTAGCACAGCTGGAAGCCATTAGAATATTCTTAGCATATGCATCATACAAAAACTACAAAGTGTATCAGATGGATATGAAAAGTGCGTTTCTGTATGGTACGGTGAAAGACGAAGTTTATGTTTTTCAGCCTCCTGGGTTTGAAGATCCATATTTCTCTAAACGATACTACAAGTTTGACAAAGCTCTCCATGGTCTTCATCAAGCTCCTCAGGCTTGGTATGAGACTTTGTCAACATATCTTCTATAATACGGATACGCCAGAGGAAGAATAGACATGACTCTCTTCACAAAAAGTATTAGAGACAATGTGATGCTGGTTCAGATTTATGTAGACGATATCATCTTTGAGTCAACTGATGAAACGCTGTGCGAGCAATTCGAGAAGGTTATGCAAGCAAAGTTCAAAATGAACATGATGGGCGAGCTCACATTTTTTGGGATTAGAGGTGAAGCAGCGAGAAGATGGAATCCTCATTCATCAAGCAAAGCACATCAGGGATATTCTTGCTAAATACAGTATGAATGACTGCAAAACTGCAAGCACACCATTTGCATCTCAGACTGAACTCCTCCTAATCTTCAAGGAAAGCCCGTGAACAAGACTTTCTATCGCTCAATGATAGGCTCGTTGATGTATCTAACCGCAAGTAGGCCTGACATTATGTGGGCTGTCTGTATCTGTGCTCGTTTTTATAAGAATCCCAAAGAATCTCCTGAGACTGTGGTCACACGAATTTTCCGCTATCTGAAAGGGACATCCAAGCTTGGACTTTGGTATCCTAAAGATAGTAATTTTGATTTAATTGCTTATTCTGACAGTGACCATGCAGGTTGTAAATTCGATCAAAAATCAGTCTCAGGAGGTTGCCAATTCTTAATCGTCTTATATCATGGCAAAGCAAAAAGCAGACGACAGTCTCCACCTCTACTTCTCAAGCTGAATACACGACGGCCTACAGTTGCTGCTCACAAGTCCTTTGGATACAAAATCAGTTGCTAGATTACGGGATCAACATTATGAAGACTCCGATATTCATCGACAACGAGGTGTGTATGCGAATTGTGAAGAATACAATCCATCACTCGAGAACTAAACATATCGAGATTCGCATTCATGTGATTCGAGATGCGTACGAAAAAGGATACATTTAAGTGGTGCTAGTGGATACTACACAATAGAAAGCCGACATTTTCACGAAAGCCTTTGATAAAACTCATTTCAACCAGTTGGTAACCTGGTTGGAGATGATCACTTTCCTTGAGTGGAAATGAGCCTTGTTGGGATAACAAATTGTACATACTCTATCGTAGTATTATTTTGTTTAAAAAAACCGCTTCATAAACAAGTATCTTAAAACACTGCTCATCAAAAAGATTTTATGTTAAATTAAAACTTCATTTTCAAGAAATGGACATACGTAATAAAATTTTAGGGGGGGGAGATATCCAGAAAATTGTAACTATAACTTGATCTCCCTTTTGACACCTGTTTGTTAAAGAAATGGTAGAAAAACTGCTAACACTTTGTCTATTTTGAAACAGAACAGAAAAGATAATCGAGGTGCCAAGCAACGACATGTGAGTAGATTTAGCAACACCATTGAGTAAACTGCGATTAGGCAACAAAAGATAAAGCTTACACAAGAATTCTGGATATCCACAATATTGTGTTGTCTATGGGTAACATGTTGCGGCATATGGCTTAATGGTCTTAAATCTTGCGTTGATAGATTACCAAAATCCGAGATTTCGGGCCTTTATATTGTTTTATCATTCGAGGATATCATGGTTGCTTTTCTGTTGCATCCAAATATATGTAGACCTAGACACGACTATGATATCTTTTCAAAAGAGCCAAAGTGGCCAAAAACCCTAAAAATTGAAAAATCTCAACTAAACGAGCCAATCAAAAGTAATCGTACCAGATTGTGGTATCTACCTAACCTTGGTCAGGACAACATTGGTCGCTTTGACCATACAAATGTGCATACCTGTTCACTAATGCACTGATCTTGTGTCTTTTAAACGAATGAATTCAATATACTCACATGTCATGAGGAAGCTTTGTGCCTACCTTGGTCGCGCGGGTATGTCCTGTTGTGGGCCTCACGGGCATAATATTCTAACCGTCTAGCTTGAGTGGGGCCACTGCAATTTTTGTCAATATTACCACAACATGATAAAACACTTACCGAAAGCATGTTGAAAGAATGATGCATGGATTTAAGAGGACAAACATACTTACAGTTTTTCTTGTACCTCGATTAATCAAAATTAAAATAATAAACTGACAAGTGTTGCAGTATGAAGGAACCTCTGCATTACTGTTCATGCGACCCAGTCTGATACAACCTGCCGAGCGACCATTGGGTCACAACTCTGCCACTTTGTACCCTTGTATGTAGTCAACGCCTCTTTGCGCTTTTCCCTTTCCGCGTGGCTTTCAGTGCTTTCTGGCCAGCGCAGAGTTGTAGGGGTTGTCCCTTTGTTCTCAAGACTATGAGTTGATCTCATGTTTGTCTTGTCCTTGTGCAAGGTTTTAGGACTTCGGGGCTAGAGGGTTGTTTGATCTGCGCAGGGTCAAGGGGCCTGCGCTTCTAGGTCCGACTTGCCGTTGCGCCAAGTACGCAAGGTTCGTTGTGCGACCTGCTAGTGTCGGTCTAACTTGCTGTTGCGCAGAGTGCACAAGGTTAGTTGTGTGACCTGCATGAATCAAGGTTGCAATACCATTGCACATTGCGCGCAAGGTTGTTAGGCAACCTGCTGGTTTCAAGAATGGCGCACCGTTGCGCATTGCGCGCAAGGTTATTCTTGTAGTATGTTATTGAGGGTATGGTTCTTGCGCAGGCGCATGGTTTTTGGGACCATACCCCTCCAAGTCCCCCCCAATCTAGTGGTTCTCCTATGCGTATGTTGACAAGTAGGTGGAGTGCTGGACTATAAGAATTCTTGTATGCGCGCTTATTTCAACAGAAAAAAATCAATAAGGGTCGGAGAAAACCTTTGTGTGAGGGAAACCCTTACTCATGATGAGGTCTTTGAAATTTGAATCTTCGTCATGCTGATGTTACAGGCGAGTTGGTGAGGAAAAGGGGTGCCCTAGAGGTGACCGTTGACAGCTGTGGCATGTTGTCAATAGTGCAGTCTCTCTTTCATTAGTGAATTGGTAGAGAAAGTGCCGGCCACGCCTGCGTGAAAACCGTCAGTTGCAACTTTCCTGCCATACGTCCTGCGTGGATTGGTTGTTGATTCTGCGCGTGCTTCACCATTCCCCATCGTATTAAATGCAATGGGTATAAATAGGAGAAACCGTTCTCTCTTGAAATTCTCTAGATTCTTCTCTGAGTTCTTGTGTTCTTGCTTTCTTGTTTTCAAATCTTCTTCCTTTCCAGCGATCTACATGGCGACTAGGGGTCCGGAAAATGTTTCTGCGAGTGAGCCCTCAACATCGTTGCCGGTGTTGAATTGGTCTTCTGCAAGTTGCAAACACTTGGTCTCCGGCTTCCGGTTCCCTCGGACTGTGATGCCCGGTTTCCGTCAGAGGGTGACACTGCCGTCAATGTTCCGGCCGGCTACATTACTTTATTTTTTGATTTTTTCGCCGATGGTAACTTTCGGTTACCGGCAACAAAATTTTTTCTTGAAATTCTAGAATACTACCGATTTCACATCTCCCAACTCAATCCGAGGGGAATGTTGAGAATAAAACATTTTGAGTTTTTGTGCCGCTTTGTAGGCGTTATCCCAACCGTTAACCGGTTTAGGGTTTTTACCAACTACACTGTTCCCTGAGATTCTACTCTTTCCAACAGAATCCGGGCGAAAAAGATTTTGCTCACACCCCCAAGTCTTACCATGATTGGAAGACATATTTCTTTACATAAAGGCCAGCGTTATACCCCTCCGGATGCACTTCCGGAGGGTGGATGATATTGCTGATGAAACCTCTCCTATACCAGTAGCGGAGCCCTAGTATAAGGACATTAAGGAGATCCCGGCGTTCCAACTGCCGGAGAGGGCATTGATGGCAGCGGACATGAGTTTGGTGTGGAAGCTCAACCTCCTTGAGAAGCCCGTATATATGGAGGGGGAGAAGAGTAAGTACCTTTCAATTTTATATTATATCTTGATTCTTCCTTGTGCGCATACTAATTGTATGCGATTCCTTTGCAGGGGTGACATTGTATGTTGTGGCGTTCCAAAGGGAACATGGGCAGATAGAGAACATCGCCCTTGGCCTGGAGGAGCCCACATGGTACGCGCAAATCTTGGGGAACTTTGAGCTTCCACAGAATGAAGATTTGTTGGCCCCCACGCCTGATACTGGTAATCCTTCATAGTTTGATTTTTTGTATCTTTGCAGATCATTTATTGTGTTGCGCCATTGTGCAGGCGCTTTAAAGAACTTGGGCATTGGCTAAGATCCTAAAAAGAAAAGGCACGCAAGGCCCAACGCGGTGGTGGAGAAAAAGGTGGCTCAGCCAGGGCAGACCCGGCCAAAGGTATGTGTTCTGTGCCAGACATTTGGAATGACTATGTAGTAGTCTCTGATTCCTTGGAGGGACTTGCGCTTGTAGGTATGAAGAAGCCAAAACTAAAGCCTTTGGAGATTCCGGCTGCCAACCCGGACGACCCGGTGGAGGTCGAGTCCAGCCCGGAGCCCCTCAAGCGGAAGAGGGCTCTAAAAAGTGATATCTCCGCGCAGCCCTCCAAAAAGGCTGCACGGAGGGTTATAGGGAAGCGCTAGAGAGTGGACGCGCTTGCCGCCAAACTTTCCCTAGGTAAACACCTTTTGACTTGTGTTTTACACCACTTTCTTTCTTGTTGTACTCGTCTAACTGTTTGTCTTCTTGCAGGGGAAGTGAAACAGTTTTTGTTGCTGCCACCACTCCGGTCGCGCCCATTGATACTCCAATGCCCCCACCTGTGGCTGAAACGACGCAGGCGTTAAGCGCACAGGGTGGGGAGCCAACTGCTGTGGTGGCGGAGGTGCAAGTGGAGGTTGAGGCCGTCGAGCCTGAGGTAGTGGTGGAGGAGGTTGTTAGTGGTGAAGGTGTTGAGGCTGAGGCGGGACTGATGGTTATGGTTGTCGAGGATGAGGAGGTGGTTGAGGAAGATGCTCCCCAGGGGGCTCGTGAAGCAGATCCGACACCCGGGGGTGAGGTCGGAAGATCCGGGGAGCCCTTCTACCGAAGGGTTCCCGATTCGCCCAGACGAAACCTTAGGTGATTACTATTACAGGTCGTACATTGCAGGCCACGCTAAAGAGATCAACATCCCTGTGTGGAAGCTGAAGAAAGGAGATGACTTCTCTCACTGGCCAGCGTGCCGTGAGTGGTTTAAAGGTGCGTTCCCCAGCAGAGGTGCGCGCGCGTGATGAGCAAAGTCATGAACAAACTTACCGTGCGTACCTCCAGGCAGCACCTAGCTCCGCCTCTAATACGCACAAGATTATCAGGGAGTGGCGGAGCATGTACAAAGAATAAGAAAAACTTGAGGCTACCCAAGCGGGTCTGGTCTAAGAGCAAGCCCAAGTGCCTGCACAAAAAACTGAGCTGGAGGCTAAAAAGGCAAGGTTTTCCGAAGCCCAGCGGACCGAAGAATGGTCTGTACTGGGGTGGTAAAAGAAGGCGGAAGGCTCTGTTGCCACCCTTGAGGAGGAGCGCAAGAGTGGAAGGAGGCCTGCGAAAGAGATAACAACGAGAAAAAAATCCTTAAGGGACGAGATCGAGAGCCTGCGCGCCGAGGTTGCATGCTTGAAGGAGGAGAAGAACGTAGCGGATGCTGCGCCGCAGAGGCCAGGGCCCACCACGAACGTAGCGAGCAAAAGGAGGTACGAAATTTGCCCTTTATTTATTTTGTATGATCAATAGATTGTCAGGACAACCTTGTTGTGCATAATCAGGTGGAGGCTTGTGCCTCGCTGGAAGGCGCGAAGAAGGATCTCCAGGTGGCCTTGGTGGAAAAAACTGAATTACAACGCAGGCACCTGGAGGATAAGGAAGGGCTGCGATTGGCGGAGGCCAAGGTGGACGCGGGCGAGAAAAGACTAGAAGATTCTGAAGCCGCCCACGCCATCTCCGCAAGTCTGGTGGAGTCGCTGACCAACAACATACTGTGGATGCAATAGCATGGAGTTGTCAATGTAAGTTCTCCGTTGTTATTTGATCGCTTTGTCTTGATTCTCATCATGTTCTTCTTGTATTGCAGATCACGAACTCTATCCTTAATTCGGCAGAGTTGGATGGCGTAGTGGCCAAACTAATGGTCATTGCGCGCCATGATGGCTATGCGCAGGGCTATGCTGAGTGTGTACACCATGTCACTCATGCGCTGAACATACAATGGGACACTAGCTGCGCTACCACTCGTGGAGTCGATACCGAGGCTACCTTCTCCCAGGCCAAGCGCGAGTATAACTGTCTTTAACTCCCGGTTATGGATTTGGTGAGCGAGGCGCATCCTGCATGACGATTATGTCGATCGCCTAAAAGA
Organism: Scalesia atractyloides; assembly: GCA_947069175.1. Classification (NCBI taxonomy): domain Eukaryota; kingdom Viridiplantae; phylum Streptophyta; class Magnoliopsida; order Asterales; family Asteraceae; genus Scalesia; species Scalesia atractyloides. The sequence goes on along the minus strand of CAMTDV010000001.1, from coordinate 55,437,089 downwards.
TATATTTTCGGATGAAGCGGAGGCCACAGGGAGTGAAGAGTAGGGTAGGATGCTGATTGTAATATCTTTGATGTAACGTCTTGAATGTAACTGCGCGTTGCGCATGCTTGTACATATCTTTTATCTTTTAATTGAATGGGATGTTTTTCTTTTAAGTTACAATATTTGCGTGAAAAGAATGACTTTGTGTAGGTATAGCGAATAAAACTGGTAATGAGGTCGTGTATGAACATCCCCTCCCATGCGCATGCAGTAGGTAGTGAAGTTTTGTTCATGAGTCATTGTGTACCATGGTGTTTTTGTGTAGACCCAAAGTAGTTTCACGCATTTGTAATAAAACATCTAGATAAATAAATACATGTATCCATTGTCTTTATTAACAATAAGGCATAAGACATGTAGCACCTCCTTAGCTATTGCATTCCAGGTCCTAGGAATGTTTGTGCCGTCCAAATGTTTGAGGGTGTACGCACCCTTCACTAGGGCTTCATGGATAATGTAAGGGCCTTCCCACTTGGGTGCGTGTTTTCGAGGACTTTCAGCGTTAGATGCTTCGTTGTCACGTAGAACAAAATCGTCGGGTAGGAAGGTACATATGCAGACTCATGCGTTGTAGTATTTCTCAAGCTTGGACTTGTACTTTGCTTCGTTGATTGCGGCGTTTTCACGCCTTTCTTCTAAGAGGTCCAAGTCGATTGTGCGCTCGTCTTCATTCTTCTGGTTTTGCACAGCTAGCATGCGTGGTGATGGGAGGCCTATTTCCGCGGGAATCACTGCCTCCGTCCCATACACCAGGCTGAAAAGGGTTTCCTCTGTGCTAGTTTTTGGCATGGTTCGATGAGCCCAAAGGATACTTAGCAACTCATCTACCCAGCCTCTGTGCGCCGTACCCAATCTCGTCTTGATCCCTTTGACGATACTCTTGTTTATGCTTCCCACTTGGCCGTTCCCTTGGGGATTCGTGACCGAAGTAAACACATGTTCGATATACATTTCTTCCATCCACCGTTGTAGTTCTTCAGTGGCAAAATTGGGGCATCACTGACAATGCGTAGGGGTAACCCGAAACGGCAAATGATATGGTCCCAAATGAATTTGCGCACTACCGTTACTGTGGTGGATGCAAGAGGCTTTGCTTCTGCCCACTTGGTGAAGTAATCGATGGCTACGATTATGAACTTCACCTCGCCTGGGCATCTGGGAAAGGTCCCACCATATCTATTGCCCATTGTTGGAAGGGCCATGCTGTTGTCACTAGGATCAAGGGATTCTTGGGGCGCAACGATTTCGGCGCATGGCGCTGGCATGATGCACACTTCCGCAGTGTTTTGACTGCATCTAAATGCATGCCAGGCCAATAGTAGCCGGTGTTCATGATCTTTGCTACGACCATGCGCGGACCGGCGTGAATTCCGCATAACCCTTCACGTATTTCACGGATCAAGTATTGCGCGTCTTGCGGGTCAACGCAGCAGAGAAGTGGTCCAAGGTATGACTTCCGGTAAAGGATACCGTCCGCCATTTCGTAGTTGAGTGCCTTGTTCTGGACTTTTCTGCTTCCGCCTTGTTTTCGGGGAGGGTCCCGTATTGCAAGAACATGATTATGGGAGACATCCAGGAAGGGGCCCCCATTTCGATGATGTTTACTTGACGCAGAGGAACAAAAGGGTTCTTGAGTACCTCAATGCGCACTTCACACGCGAGGTGCTTGAAGCTTGTAGCAGCTAATTTGCTGAGCGCGTCGGCATGTTTATTCTCGCTTCGATTGACATGGGTTACTTTGAAACTTTGGAATTTGGTTATAAGGCTTGCGCCTGTTCAAGATACAAGGACATCATTTCTCCTTTTGCGTCGTATAGGCCGTTGACCTGTCTTGCAACTAAAAAGGAATCAACGTGTACTTCCAAATTCCGTGCGCCCATTTTGATGGCTAACCGAAGGCCTGCCAAAACCGCTTTGTACTCAGCTTCATTATTCGTGCTTTTGAAATCCAACCTGATGGTGTAGGTGAACTCTTGGTTGTCAGGGCTTATTAGGCGGAGAACTGCCCCTGCACCATCATCATTGGATGCGCCGTCTGTGTGAAGTATCCATGCGCGGTCGTCTGTGACTGGCGCTGGGTTCTGTATAGCTTCACAGTCTTTCGCTTTATTGCTTGGTACTTCAGTAACAAATTTGGCTAATATCTGGCCTTTTATTGATGGGTGTGGTTTGTACACGATGTTGTGTCCACCAAGCTCAATCGCCCACTTTGCTAGACGACCAGATATGTCTGGTTTAGACAAAATTTGTCCTAAGTGATAGTTCATGAGAACTGTATCACATGGCCGGAAAAATACCGACGCAACCTACGTGATGCGTGGACTAAAGCTAGAGCAAACTTTTCCATCATTGGATACCTTGTCTACAGGTCAGTTAGCATCTTGCTGACATAGTAGATTGGAGTCTGGACTCCTGCGCGCTCTACTAACAAGACTGCGCCCAGAGCAATGTCTGATGCAGAAAGGTAAAGAATTAGTGGGTCGTTGTTTTGCGGTACTATGAGCGTAGACAGTTGAATCAAGCACCCCTTCATTTGTGTGAAGGCTTTCTCCGCGTTCGGAGTCCACTGAAACTTGTTTTGCTTTACACAATTCCGCAAAGTGCTGATGAATGGGAAGGACTTCATTGCGTGGTTCGCCAAGAACTTATTCAGCGCAGCCAATCGCCCAGCCAACCATTGCATTTCTTTGATGGTTGAGGGGGAAGGCATATGCTGAATCGCTTCCACTTTCTCGGGATTGACTTTGAAACCATCGCGAGTGACGATGAATCCCAAGAATTTGCCTTCTTCCATTCCAAACAAGCACTTGCTGGGGTTCAGCTTCAGGTTTGCCTTGCGCAAGGATGCAAACGATGAACGTTTGTCAACATCTTCCCTCATCCGAGTTCATGATGACAAGGTCATCATTGTACACTTCTACGGTTTCACCAATGTCGTCCCCGAAGACATGGTCCATTAAGCGCTGATAGGTGGCTCCTACGTTGCGCAATCCGAAGGGCATCTTTGTGTAGCAAAAGATTCCCATTTTAGTGCGGAATGCGGTTTTGTCTTCGTCCTCTTTCTTCATTTGTATTGGGTGTAGTCTTTGTAGCAGTCAAGGAAGCATTTCCACCTGAATGAAGCGAGAGAGTCCACCTTTTTGTCGATTTCTGGTAAAGAGTAGCAGTCCTTGGGACATACCTTGTTCAGATCTTTGAAATCGACGCACATGCGCCAACTGCCGTTGTGCTTCTTGACCATAACTGGGTTGGATACCCATGTCTGATAGCGTACTTCTCTAATGATGCCGGCTTGGAGGAACTCTGGAACTTGCTCGTTCAGTGAGGGGTCTTTTCAAGACCGAAACTACGCTTCTTCTGAACGATATGTTGAACTGAAGGGAATGTGTGCAGCGCGTGCTCAGCAATTTCCCTCAGTACCGCTGTCATATCCGCCGGCGACCAAGCGAAAATATCTACATTTCGAAACAAAAGTTGTTTTAACCGTGCCTTGACTGCGGGGGTCATGGCGGATCCTAACAAGACTGTTTGTTCTGGGTACTTGTTGTTTAGTACCCACTTCTCTGGCTCGCCATTGGATGATGACTTTGGTAGCTTCGTCGGTGGTTCCTCTTTGATGGATATGATTTCTTTCCTCGCGTACATGATGGCCGCCACCTCGGTTTCTGTTGGAAAATCGCAAACAACATGAGGAGTGGAAGTGATCATGCTGAACTCTCTTTGGGCGCATCGGCCCAGCAACATGTCATGGCGCGAAGTCACGGGCATGACCTTGAAATTGACCGAGACCGTGCGCGAGTGTCGCCCATCGAAAGAGTCACCGGAAATGAGATTTGACCTAGTTGAAAGATGGCTTCATTGAAGAAACCAGTTAGTGGGAAATCGACTGGCTCGAAGCACGCCTTGTCTTCTGGGTCCAACTGTTGGAAGCACTACTAATATATGATGTCCATAGAGCTTCTTGGGTATATGAACTTGTAATCGGTGCGATAATGGCCGAAGATGCCAGTTATCATGACCGGACGGTCCGTTTGCGGGCCCCCAAGGACTATGGGGAAGATAACCTGTTGCTCGCGCTAGTGAGGCGTGCACCTCTTCTGATGGCCGCGCTTGCGCGACGGGCCACCTTGGATCATATGATCATATGCCTTCATCTTCTTGTTACTCGGGCCTTCTCTGCCTCGAGTAATCGGGCGCACCTCCTTGCGCATGTTTTGAAGTAAGTGGGTGAGCGTCGCACTTTTCAGCGCATTCTCGATCTCCTCGCGCAAGGAGATGCAGTTGTCGGTTGTATGCCACGTATCTTTGTGATAATCGCAAAAAAGGTTGGGGTCTTGACCTTTTTTGTTGCGCATCGGCGGTTGTTTGAATTGGTGATCTTCGGTGCTGAGTACCTCCGCCGGTATTTTCGTCAGTGGTGTCCACTGACGATCACGATTATCCTGCTTGATTGTCTTTGGGTAGCAATCTTATTGATGGTCGCGCGTGCATCGACCGGTGAGTAGGGAGGATTCTGGCTGGGTTCCCTCCAACTCTTATTCTTTTTCCCAAAACTTTTGCTCATGTCTTGGGGATGGTATTGCGGTAGGGGAGGTCTGCTGTTATTTAGGTTGCGCTCCGTCTACGCATAGACCTTTGCTGCCGCCATTAATTTCCCCCAACTTTTTGGGAGGCCAGTAGTTCCCAACAAGACTTCGATCATCTCGTCGCAGCGGACAACATACTTGAACTATGCACGAATCAAGTCTTCGTGCACATCCCCAATCTCCAACACCTCTTTATAGTAACGGGTGATGAAGTCTTCGAGACTTCATCATCACGCCGCCAAATGTTCATGACGTCAGAGGAATCTCTAACGTACCCCGTTGCTGGCTTAAATGTGTTAGGAACTTATCTTTAAGGTTGTTCCATGACACAAGCTTACCCATGGGTAAGTTGTCAAACCATAGGCGCGCCGCGTCTGTAAGAGTTTGAACAAACAAGTGACACCACATGGGCAGCGTCCAGCCTCCGATTAGTCATGCGCTGGTGAACAGGCGCAGGTGATTATCTGGGTCTGTCAACCCATTGTACTTTCCCAAGTTGGAGGGAAGTTTTGCGCGCTCCAGTGGTGCGAGTGCGACCTTGTGACATACGGCAAAATACCGGTAAATCTGTACAACTTAAGCAACTATTACATTAGTAATTTTCGACTTGATTTTATGTCACACCCCGACCCGCAGCGGAATAAGAGTCGGGGCATAATTGGGTTATCACCAAAGCTCATGATGTTTACTAATATGTTTCATATTTATTAAATTCAAATTACATCTCAAAGTTTCAAGTCAAATTCATACAATACAAGGAAAGGAAAAATTAACTAAAAACAATCCAAAATCTAAACTGGTTTATTCTTCTAGGCCGCCCTATATGTTTCTTGCTTCGACTTGATCACCTGTATCATGTGTAAAAATGGGGAATTTTGGGTCAACAAAAGTTGGCGAGTGAACCTTGTTAAAAACATTTGTTATTGATTTCTTATTGGAATTAATATGGAAAATTGTGCAATAATCATACATGAACAAACGATTGTAAACATAACGATCACAAACCACCTTGCTTAAGTATATAATAAGAATGACAATGTATATGTTGGCAACGTCCCGTTCACGCTCATAGGTAATGGGGACGGACGGCCTATGCTAATGTATGTGAGATCAAGGCTCAATCAAACGGGAGCCGATCTTATGTTGGCAACGCCTGGTTCACGCTCATAGGTAATGGGGAACAGCTCACGCTCATAGGTAATGGGGAGCGGCGGCCTATGAAATGTATGTACAGAAAATGATCACTTTAATTTAAACATTAACCACACAAACAATAGATATATATTGACAACACATTTGATCATGAACATGATGGATGCACAAGTGTTTAATCATAATAAATAAATGGCGACACATGATACACCTAAAATTGTGATTAAAACGGGGAATTGGTAGAGATTCACTCACATTGGGTGCGTTTGCTTGAAGATGTTGAATGCGCACGAGTTTAGAGGATTGATCGACGAGGAATAACTAACCTAATTAATAACGAAAAGGTACGGTAAGTATGTGGATTTTATTAACTATTTTAATAGGATTTTTGGATATATTTTTGTGAGTTTAAGGCTATTTTCTAACTTTAAAAACGTTATTTTTAAGTATTTTTAATTGATTTTTAAATTAAATAAATAAATAAAAGTAATAAAAAAATGTTGACTTTTGACCGTTGACCTTGACCGTTGACCGTTGACCATTGACCGTTGACCGGTCCGGTCGCTTATATATGTGCGCTGGGTGAGACTCGAACCCGTGACCTCCCGTACGCGTGCACGCAGCTCTACCAACTGAGCTACGTGTCTAACCCGAAATAATTCTGTTTTTAATTATACTTATATACTAATTAGATTTAACCAGAAATTATTTATTTTAAAAAGGATTTTAAATGTATCGAACCGGTGCTGTCAACAGGTCTCGAACCCGGGACCTGTGGGTTAATGTGCACACAGTCCACCGCTGGACTGTGTGTCTAACCTGGTTAATAATCCGGTTTTTATTATACTTAACATGATTCTGTGAGTTATCCCGGTTCGGTTAAGAAGGGCATTTTTATTTCAAGAGAGTGAGGTTGGGACAGGGATCGAACTCGAGACGTGCGTGTATTGTTTGCACAGAGTCCACCGCTGGACTGTGTGTCTAACCCGTTCAATATACTAATTTAATTAATCTTATAATATAACTGAACTTCGTTTTCTTCGCTCAAGATTACAGATAATGATAATTCAACTGATTCATGTCTAATTCGATTAACAAGCATTATAAGTAATTGAAAGGTAATGAACGGAGAGAGTTTGGGGAAAGGATGTACCGATCAGTGTCTTTCACAGAACTCCGGCAAAGATTCGTCGGCTCTGTTTGTGAACTTCGGCTGTTAGAATCAATTAACAGTTCTGTTCGATTAGTTATGAAATTGAGGTACTTAAACAAGGATTAACAGAAGTTTGAATGATTATACCGATTCACAGCGTGGGATCAGAAATTTCAGAGGTTTTCCGGCGAGAGCTGCATATTCCGGCTACGTCGTCTGGGATTGATTCTGATGGTTGGATTGAAGTTAGTAACAGTCTAACAACGGATTGAAACAAAAAGAGTCGAGGTATTTACCGTTTTGAGGTGAGTCTCGGTTTTCCGGCGAAAGTCCGGTGATGGCAGGATATTTCCGGCGAGTGAAATTGTTTCGAGAAAAGGTGCGATTTTGAGCGAAAAGGCTACCAGAGACTTGTGGGTGTATTTATAGGGAATAATCGAGACTATTGGGTCTTATTTCAGTCTGAATTCATGGTCAGCTGATTTTCGGCGGTTACGACTGATGTCGCGGGTTTAGACATCGGTTATAACCGACGTTGAGGTTAATTCTTCGGTTAAATCAATAGAAACCGTCAATTATCGGCGAAGTCGTCGGGATTTCCGGTGACTGCGAAATGAGCGCGTCTTTGACTGGATTTGATTTCTGTGTTTCATTATTTGAATTAATTGTTTCGATATGTTATCAAATAACAAAAGTGGCGGAGTGGTTTGATGAGTGAGAGTTAAGACTTGTGGTTCCCGGCTGACCCGGGTTCGACTCCCGGCAGCCGGTTTTTCTTTTTAATTAATTTATTTTTACTTTTTAACAATTATAAATTATAACTTCTAATTTGTTTATTAATTATATATCGTTTAAAGTTAAAATAAGTCATAAATAAACAACAAAAATTTAAAACTGACTGTTCGATTAATAAGTGAAGCGGGTTTTGAAAAACCCGTTTTTCGACTGATGTTACAGTATCCCCTACTTTTAGAAATTTCGTCCCGAAATTTAAGTAGTAGTAGTTACAGGAAATAGATGTGGGCATTTCTCGCGCATTGAGTCTTCACGTTCCCAAGTAAACTCAGGTCCTCGTTTCGACTCCCAGCGTACCCTGACAATTGGAATGCGGCTTCGTCTTAAACGTTTCTCTCCGAAGTCCATAATTTCTACTGGTCTTTCAATGAAATGCATAGATTCATCGACTTGAATGTCTTCTAGAGGAATATGGAGATTTTCATCGGCGAGGCACTTCTTTAAGTTCGATACGTGGAATGTGGGATGAATTCTGTTGAGTTCCTCTGGTAGGTCAAGCTTGTATGCTACAGGTCCTACTCTTTCGAGTATCTTGAAAGGTCCTACGTAGCTTGGTGCTAGCTTGCCTTTTTGGCCAAAACGAACCACTCCCTTCCACGGCGATACTTTTAAAAGTACTTGGTCACCAATGTTAAATTCCAAGGGCTTTCGTCATTTGTCTGCATAACTCTTTTGACGACTTTGTGCCGCTAGAAGATTGTTTCGAATTTGATGGATCTTGTCTGTTGTTTCTTGTATTAATTCTGGACTGGTGATTTGAGCTTCTCCAATTTCATGCCAACATATTGGTGATCGGCACTTACGACCATATAACGCTTCGAAAGGTGCCATGCCGATACTTGAATGATAGCTGTTGTTGTACGAAAATTCAACTAATGGTAAATGAGCGTCCCAATTCCCTTTGAAGTCTATGACACATGCTCGAAGCATGTCTTCAAGAGTTTAGATGGTGCGTTCAGATTGTCCATCAGTTTGAGGATGATAAGCGGTACTGAGGTCTAATCGTGTACCCAAAGCGGCTTGTACGGCTTGCCATGTTCGTGAGGTGAAACGACCATCACGATCTGAAATAATGCTTAACGGTACACCATGACGGCTTACGATTTCGCTGATGTAGATACGAGCTAACTTCTCATTTTTTAAGTCCTCGCGAATCGGGATGAAGTGAGCTGATTTTGTAAGACGATCAATGATTACCCATATAGTGTCATACCCACAGGAAGTGCGAGGTAACCCGGTAATGAAGTCCATGGTTATCTTTTCCCACTTCCATACAGGTATTTCCGGTTGGACTAGAAGTCCTGAGGGTCTTTGATGTTCAGCTTTCACTTTAGAACTGGTAAGGCACTTGGAAACAAAAACAGCAATATCCTTTTTCATGCCAGGCCACCAGTAGGTGTATCGAAGGTCTTGATACATCTTGTCGGCTCCTGGTTGTACAGAGTATCGTGTTTTGTGCGCCTCTTTCATAAGGGTATCGTGAAGGTTATTGTGATCGGGAATCCATATGCGATCTAGATAATACAGAATGCCGTCAGATTTTGTTTCGAGTTTAAGTTCTGCTCCACAAGATAACTCATTGCGTATGTCATATTCTGTTATGGAAACATGTTGAGCTTCTCGGATTTGATCTTTGATGTTGGTTATGATTTGCGAACATAGAAGACGAATGGAGTTCGCATATCCCTTTCGACTGAGTGCATCGGCCACCACATTTGCTTTGCCAGGATGATACCGAATTTCACATTCGTAGTCATTAAGAAGTTCGACCCATCTTCGTTGCCTCATATTCAACTCCTTTTGGTTAAAGATATGTTGGAGGCTCTTGTGGTCAGTGTAAATTTCACACTTGGTACTATAAAGGTAATGTCTCCATATCTTAAGAGCGAACACAACGGCTCCAAGTTATAGGTCGTGGGTAGTGTAGTTCTTCTCATGAGTTTTGAGTTGCCTATAAGCATAGGCTATCACTTTTCCCCTTTGCTTTAATACACAGCCTAGTCCTTGCCCTGATGCGTTGCAATATACTACAAAGTCATCGCAACCTTCGGGGAGTGTGAGGATAGGTGCGTCACAAAGCTTTTGCTTAAGGGTTTGGAAGGCTTCTTCTTGTTTAGGTCCCCATATGAAGGGTTTTCCTTTATGTGTCAAAGCCGTGAGTGGTACAGCGATACGAGAGAAATTTGATATGAAACGGCGATAGTAACCAGCCAAACCAAGGAAAGATCTTACTTCGGTTGGTGTACGTGGCGCTTGCCATTCTTGCACTGCTTTGATCTTTGAGGGGTCGACATGTATTCCCTTGTCATTGACGACATGTCCAAGGAATTGTACCTCTTTTAACCAGAATTCACATTTAGAGAACTTAGCGTAGAGTTTTTTGGTTCTTAAGAGCGTGAGGATGAGTCGAAGGTGTCGTTCATGATCAGTCTTAGACTTTGAGTAAATGAGAATATCATCGATGAAGACTATAACAAAGCGACCGAGATAGGGTTTGCAAACTCTGTTCATTAGATCCATGAAGACGGCTGGAGTGTTGGTTAGACCAAATGGCATGACCATGAATTCATAGTGACCATAACGAGTTCGGAAGGCGGTCTTTGGGACGTCTTCTTCATGTACTCTGAGTTGATGATAGCCGGAACGAAGGTCGATCTTTGAAAAACAAGTGGCAACCTGGAGTTGGTCTAGAAGATCATCGATGCGAGGTAATGGATATAGGTTCTTGACCGTTAATTTGTTGAGTTCTCTGTAATCGATACACATGCGAAACGTTCCATCTTTCTTCTTTACAAACAGAACAGGTGCACCCCAAGGCGATGAACTAGGACGTATGAATCCTTTGTCGGTCAGTTCTTGTAATTGACTGGCCAGCTCTTGCATTTCGGATGGGGCTAACCTATAAGGAGATTTCACGACGGGTGTAGCGCCAGGTATAAGATCAATGCGGAATTCGACTTCTCTCTTGGGAGGAAGTCCTGAGATGTCGTCGGGAAAGACTTGCGGGAATTCTTTCACTACGGGTATATCTTCGAGTTTCTTCTCTTTGTTTCCCTTCTTGACAACGTGAGTTAGAAATGCTACATAATTCTTGCAGAGATATTTTCGGGCTTGAAGACAGGACATCAGTTTGAGTCCTTTCGAAGGGGTTTCTCCAAAGATTCGTAGAGTTTGACCGTCTGCAAGAGGAATGCGAATGAACTTCTCACGGCATACTACTTCAGCATGATGTTGGCTGAGCCAGTCCATGCCGATTATAATGTCAAAACTTCCCAACTTCATTGGAATGAGGTCAACTGGGAAATCGTGATCATTTAGAGTGAGAGTACAGTTTCGGATAATAGAGTTTAATGAGACCGGTTTTCCGTCAGCAACTTCCACCGTTATGGATTCCATGAGTTTATTACGGGTTTGGTTGAGGATGGGTTCAAATTCTAAGGACACAAAACTCTTATCTGCGCCAGTATCAAATAACATGGATGCATAACTACCATTGATGAGAAACGTACCGTTAACCACGCTGTTGTCGGCCCTAGCTTGGTTGGCGTTGATGTTAAAAGCTCTTCCTCTAGCAGGTGGAAGAGCTTGGTTAGCTTGATTCACCGGATTTGCTTGAGCTTGAGCATGTATAATGTTCACCAAACGTGGGCAAGTGTTTCTAAAGTGGTTTGGGTCTCCACAATTGTAGCAAGCCCGCATGGGTTGCATCATGGGTGGTTGGGTTGGTAGTAGGTTTGGGCCGTATGTTGTGTAGGTGGTAGTAGTAGGGGTTGATGGGCTTGACCCATTATTTGATGGTGGGTTTGGGTTGTGGGTTGGTTACGGTTCATTCGCTGCAGCGAGCGGCAGGTTTGGATGGTGTGACCTGCACGGCCGCAGCTGGTGCAATATTGACAGGGGTGTTCGGGGGAGTGATGGTATTGGCAACGGGTGCATTTTGGGTAGGGGCCGGAGTATGGCCTTTTGTATGGTGCGGGTGAAGGGGCAACTTGAGTGATGGGTGCAGCAGGGATAGGGAAATTGGTTTGGGTAACAACAAAATTTCTAGTACTTCATTTCCTCTTGTTTGAAAACTTTGAGGAGGAGGTGGAATGGTTTGAAGTTTGGCCCTCAACGGGGGCTTTCTTTTTCTCCTCCTTGAATTTACCATTTCTGATGCGGTTCTCGGTAAGTTCGGTGGCTAATTCCATAGCAGCTTCGAGAGTTGCAGGCGAGGTGCTGAGGACTGAGTCTTGAATCTTCGAGGGGAGGCCTCGAATGTAGTGTTCAACCAAGCGGTACACTGGGGTGAACAAGTTAGGAACCATCTGGTTCAGCTCAAGAAATCTTTTGTTGTGGGAAGTATGGTCTCCTTCCTTTTGCTTCAGCGAGTGGAATTCGTCTTCCAACTTCTTGAGTTCGCTTCTTGGGCAGAAACGTTTTTTCATTATTTCCCTTAACTCTTCCCACGTTAAGGCCATAGCGTCTTCAACTCCTCTCTTACCCTTCTCGGTGTTCGACCAGGTCAGGGCTACCCCAAATAATCTCCCGGTTGCGTAACGTACCTTGAGATCCTCGGGACAATCGCAATTGAGGAAGGTTTTTTCCATTTCCTCGAACCAGTGGAGGAGAGCGGTGACACCTTCGGTCCCTTCATACTTTGGGGGATCGCAAGATTTGAAATGTTTGTAGGAGCACTTCTTGGAGGGAGGGTTGTCGATGTTTTGATCCTCTTGATTGGGTGGGTTGATAGGATTCGCGGTGAGAGCTTGCTGGACTTGAATTACAATATCAGGAAGCACCGCGGCCATTTGTTTTGCAATTTGAGTGGCCAAGCGTTCGTTTGACCTTCCTGACTTTCGTCCTCCACGTAGCTGCCTAGCTGACATCTACAGGAATATACATAGGAAGATGGTGAGTTTAAGGAGTGTTTAGGTGTCATGTGTTGTTTAAAATAATAAAATAACATAATCATCAATAATGCACTACATCCATAGGATGTCTTGGGTTTGCTCATGTTTGGGCCTCCAATGTCCCCCATACCATCGCCTGTATAGTCATGTGGGCCCCCATGACTATTGGCTTAGTAGGATTCACATTGTATTGGCGGTTTAACACTCGCATCACCCGAATGAAAACCATGGAATATGTTTGCGGGATGTATGGTCGGAGGGTGTCCAGGTGTAGACACAATGACAACTCAAAGTGGTGTTAGTTCACACGACGTTTGGTATAACATGCTTTGGCCTAATAGGTCCTTCGTACTCTCATCGTTAGTCCCCAGGTAGGCAAACTGGTCCTTTATTTTGGATTTATACGAATGCCAAGCCTAGACAGGACGTTCCAACTACCGGTACTCGTACCCTTCCAGTTACTACATGCCCGTCATGAGAACTCACTTTGATGTGATTTGAAAATACAAAAATCGTTGTAAAAATCATATGAATTGTGAGGTGTGTGCTCCCATGGATATGATATGTTATGAGAATATGATTCACGATAAGCATGGTATAATAGTATGTATTTATGAACATGCTTGCATAACTTTGAATGTAACAATAAACATAAAGCATATAAACATCATGAATTTTGCATGTAACACACAAACAATTTAAAAATTCTAATCAACTATAGTATAGGCTCTAAGGGTCTAATAACCTATCCTATATCCCTATAGTCATGGCTCTGATACCAATCTGTCACACACCCGACCCGCAGCGGAATAAGAGTCGGGGCATAATTGGGTTATCACCAAAGCTCATGATGTTTACTAATATGTTTCATATTTATTAAATTCAAATTACATCTCAAAGTTTCAAGTCAAATTCATACAATACAAGGAAAGGAAAAATTAACTAAAAACAATCCAAAATCTAAACTGGTTTATTCTTCTAGGCCGCCCTATATGTTTCTTGCTTCGACTTGATCACCTGTATCATGTGTAAAAATGGGGAATTTTGGGTCAACAAAAGTTGGCGAGTGAACCTTGTTAAAAACATTTGTTATTGATTTCTTATTGGACTTAATATGGAAAATTGTGCAATAATCATACATGAACAAACGATTGTAAACATAACGATCACAAACCACCTTGCTTAAGTATATAATAAGAATGACAATGTATATGTTGGCAACGTCCCGTTCACGCTCATAGGTAATGGGGAACGGACGGCCTATGCTAATGTATGTGAGATCAAGGCTCAATCAAACGGGAGCCGATCTTATGTTGGCAACGCCTGGTTCACGCTCATAGGTAATGGGGAACAGCTCACGCTCATAGGTAATGGGGAGCGGCGGCCTATGAAATGTATGTACAGAAAATGATCACTTTAATTTAAACATTAACCACACAAACAATAGATATATATTGGCAACACATTTGATCATGAACATGATGGATGCACAAGTGTTTAATTATAATAAATAAATGGCGACACATAATACACCCCAAAATGTGATTAAAACGGGGAATTGGTAGAGATTCACTCACATTGGGTGCGTTTACTTGAAGATGTTGAATGCGCACGAGTTTAGAGGATTGATCGACGAGGAATAACTAACCTAATTAATAACGAAAAGGTACGGTAAGTATGTGGATTTTATTAACTATTTTAATAGGATTTTTGGATATATTTTTGTGAGGTTAAGGCTATTTTCTAACTTTAAAAACGTTATTTTTTAGTATTTTTAATTGATTTTTAAATTAAATAAATAAATAAAAGTAATAAAAAATGTTGACTTTTGGCCGTTGACCATGACCGTTGACCGTTGACCATTGACCGTTGACCGGTCCGGTCGCTTATATATGTGCGCTGGGTGAGACTCGAACCCGTGACCTCCCGTACGCGTGCACGCAGCTCTACCAACTGAGCTACGTGTCTAACCTGAAATAATTCTGTTTTTAATTATACTTATATACTAATTAGATTTAACCAGAAATTATTTATTTTAAAAAGGATTTTAAATGTATCGAACCGGTGCTGTCAACAGGTCTCGAACCCGGGACCTGTGGGTTAATGTGCACACAGTCCACCGCTGGACTGTGTGTCTAACCTAGTTAATAATCCGGTTTTTATTATACTTAACATGATTCGTGAGTTATCCCGATTCGGTTAAGAAGGGCATTTTTATTTCAAGAGAGTGAGGTTGGGACAGGGATCGAACTCGAGACGTGCGTGTATTGTTTGCACAGAGTCCACTGCTGGACTGTGTGTCTAACCCGTTCAATATACTAATTTAATTAATCTTATAATATAACTGAACTTCGTTTTCTTCGCTCAAGAATACAGATAATGATAATTCAACTGATTCATGTCTAATTCGATTAACAAGCATTATAAGTAATTGAAAGGTAATGAACGGAGAGAGTTTGGGGAAAGGATGTACCGATCAGTGTCTTTCACAGAACTCCGGCAAAGATTCGTCGGCTCTGTTTGTGAACTTCGGCTGTTAGAATCAATTAACAGTTATGTTCGATTAGTTATGAAATTGAGGTACTTAAACAAGGATTAACAGAAGTTTGAATGATTATACCGATTCACAGCGTGGGATCAGAAATTTCAGAGGTTTTCCGGCGAGAGCTGCATATTCCTGCTACGTCGTCTGGGATTGATTCTGATGGTTGGATTGAAGTTAGTAACAGTCTAACAACGGATTGAAACAGAAAGAGTCGAGGTATTTACCGTTTTGAGGTGAGTTTCGGTTTTCCGGCGAAAGTCCGGTGATGGCAGGATATTTCCGGCGAGTGAAATTGCTTCGAGAAAATGTGCGATTTTGAGCGAAAAGGCTACCAGAGACTTATGGGTTTATTTATAGGTAAGAATCGAGACGAATTGGGTCTGATTTCAGTCTCAATTCATGGTCAGCTGATTTCCAGCGGTTACGACTGATGTCGCAGGTTTAGACATCGGTTATAACCGACGTTGAGGTTAATTCTTCGGTTAAATCAATAGAAACCGTCAATTATCGGCGAAGTCGTCGGGATTTCCGGCGACTGCGAAATGAGCGCGTCTTTGACTGGATTTGATTTATGTGTTTCATTATTTGAATTAATTGTTTCGATATGTTATCAAATAACAAAAGTGGCGGAGTGGTTTGATGAGTGAGAGTTGAGACTTGTGGTTCCCGGCTGACCCGGGTTCGACTCCCGGCAGCCGGTTTTTCTTTTTAATTAATTTATTTTTACTTTTTAACAATTATAAATTATAACTTCTAATTTGTTTATTAATTATGTATCGTTTAAAATTAAAATAAGTCATAAATAAACAACAAAAATTTAAAACTGATTGTTCGATTAATAAATGAAGCGGGTTTTGAAAAACCCGTTTCTCAACGGATGTTACATTTTATTTAATTGAGTCTTAATGGTCTAGGAATTTCAAAATCATTGCTTTGTATGATAATAAACCCGCCACAATTTTATAAAATTATATCCTAGACTGGTGGCGGAAACGCGAACACACTTTACATGTCAGGACTAGTCGCGGTACAGTCTGACACGGAAAAAACAAGAAATTAAGTATGTCCATGATAATTATTATACGGGAACATTAGTTGTAAATAACGTGCAAATATTACTTTTCGAAGAAATTTTTATTAAAACATCAAAATTGTCCAATCCTCAGAATAATACAGCAATTTTGCTAAATGTACAGCACTCCGCATAACGAAAACAACAAATGTTCAAAACCCAAAAATAAATATTATTTATCATAAATAATATGTAGGGTATTAAAAACAATATAAAACCCTTATTTAAACATTAGGTTTTTAGACTACACGGATAGTTCAGTAAATTCTCGACAACAAAGCTGGTATAGGAACTGAGTTCGAAATAACAAATTTTGTTAGTCCGGAGAGTTTGATTAATAAATTGGACAATAAAATTTGTACAAAGATAATTGTGTAGATAAAATTACATAAGAACACAAAATATCAGTATTTAACCCGGTACGAGACCTGAACCGAATCTATCAACCGAACAACGAAACAATTAGCCTAGTGAGTTAGTTGACATGTTATAACATCACTTTAGTGTGTTGGGTAATTAAACTTTATAAAAAATAATATATATAAACATTCAAGATTTTAAAATTTATAAAATATAACAAGATTTTTATATAAAAAATTAAAACCAAACCACCCCCCCTTTTTGCACGGCAATGGTGGGTTCCCCACCTAGCCACCATTCTTCTTTAATGTGTTGGAACAAGGAAAACATGATTAGTGTATGGAGAAGTGCAAAACTTACCCAAATCTACACACTTACACTCCACCACACTTCTCATTTCCAACATCCAAAAACCTTTCATCTCATCTCTTCTCTCTCTCCTAAAAACGGCCATACCCAAATCTTCACCATCTTCATCTTTTCAAAATTGAAATATCACAATTTCAAACTTGCATGGATGATTCAAGGCACATGTAAGGTTTGGAAGTACAGTTGAAGCACTTTGGAAGCATTGGGAGCTCTTGGATCATCATTTTCTCTCCATCTTTTTACCATCATCATCTTGTTTATCTAGCAAACTAGTAAGCTCCATAATTAGTATCTACATTCTTATGGTTTTGGTTAAACACCCATGTACAAGTTCATCTTGAAAGGTTACTTTAAAAACCCACTTAAAAATCACTAATAAAACTAAAACTACTAGCATGATCATGTGTTTTTCTTAATGATTGTTGATGATCTTAAAGTTGTCTTAGTGTAGTAAACTTTAATCTTGCATCTTCATGTATAAAAATACGATTTAAACACATGCATGTTTAGATCTAGCAAGATTTACTAACAAAAATGATATGAACATGATTTATGCACTTAAAATGGTCATACGCATTATACAAAAGATAGATTGTTATTTAAAACTCATGATCTAGAAATTTTGTTGAAAAGTAGTAATAAAGTTTCTATTTTTAGAAAGATCATGAACATGCACTTATTTTTGGAAATGATGTAAACATGTCTACACACTTAAAAAGATTTCGTATACTACATAAAGTATGGGTTTTTATATAAAATAAATAATCTAAGAGTTTTGTTAAAATGTGATAATAAAGTTTCCATTTCTGGAAAGTTTAGAACCGCTACAGTTCATTACATTTCTTGTTAAAAATTTATGATCTAGAATATTAGTCATTATACTTGATCATTATTTGAGTTGAAAATGGTTTAAAACATGTTTGTTAAAACATGGGAAAGTCCATAGTTTAGGAGAAACTATGCCAAAAGTTTTATAAAATTTGTTATGATTAAAGTATGGTTAAACTAAAAATTTTGAATAACTAAGGATTTTAATCATGATTAAAAAAAATTGGATGAAAAAGTTTAAATAGAAATTTCAAGAGTTTTTCTCAAACAAAAATGGGTAAATATATATTTTTAGATGAAATATATATTTAGTTATGATCAAGTATGTGTGTGTATTTTGTGTATAAATATTATGTATTTAGACTAAGTAGGAATAAAATACAAAAATACAAAAATACAAATTTCACAAAATGAACAAGAACTTATATATATATACACACACACACACACACACTTTTGAAACATGAAAAGTATAAATATTTTTGTCCAAACATGGACATAAACTAAAAAATCGGACAATAAGACAATTCGGACAAAAAAGGACAATTTGGACATATAAAACAAATAAAACGACACGGACGAAACAAACAAGACGGATGAAACAAATAATGCGAACGAAGCGGGTGACACAAACGAAACGATCAAAACAAACAAACCGTCACACACTATATAAATATATGCATACAAGAATTTATAAAAATAAATTATAGAAGATACTAATAGTTTTATAAAATAATTTTTGTAAATTATTACTAGTAATATTTAAACATGGATTAGGTCCAATTAAATCAACCCTATGGGCTAGCCCACTTTTATAAACTGAATTGGGCTAGAGCCCACTTTTATAAACTATATGGGCTAAAAGCCCACTTTTATAAACTGAATTGGGCTAGAGCCCACTTCCATAAACCATTTTGGGCTAAGCTCACTCTTACATGATTAATTTGGGCCAGGCCCACTTTAACAAACCTGTTTTGGGCTTGACCCACTTTAAAAAAATTCATTTGGACTAAGCCCACACATATAAAACAAGTTAGGCTAGGCCCACACATATGAAACATAAGAATTAAATTCTTATACTTAACCCTCGGGCTAGGCCCACTCAAACACGAAAGATATGGAATACATATATGAAGTAGATGTGTGTGTATATATATATACAAACAAAGAAAACAAACAAATACAAGTATAATTATGAATTTCAAGATGAACACTTGTATCAAAATGATCATAAACCTAAGTGTCTAATGGAATTAGAACACTTGTAGGTTGAGAAAACGAATGGAGAATCAAACAATACATTGAGATTTGCACGGAACGTTAATCTGTGAGTTCACGTTTCCCCTTTTTATTTATCGTTTTAAGGTTTTAAACGTACAGGGAGAATACATGTTTCAAATGGGTATGACTATTTTTAAGGAATGAAAATATTTAGTTCACATGTGGATAAGGCTCAAGCATTGGGACCATTAATGGATAACAAGAACCGAGGAACAAGGGGATAGATCTATTGGGTTTGGGCGAGCCCCACTCTATTACGGCAACAATAATAGATCGTAAAAGAGTGCTTTTGTGTCTAAAACGAGTGTCCCAGACACAATAAATCGTCAAGGTTTGGTTTCCACCTTATTCGGCATACAGATTAGTGTCCTTGCAAAACACTAATGATCTTACATGTTTCATTTGATTACATACCAGATTCAATACTTCAAATATTTTCAAAAACTATTTGATGCTAATTAAATACTTGAATTCACCAGCTTTTGTTGACGTTTTTCAAAACTAACATGTATTACAGGTAACTAGTGGACAACTTTGAAAACATATGTTCCTGTGTTTTGAAGTCAAGCAATTTGATGTCATTCAGTTTTTGGTTATCATGTTTGTAAAACTTGTGTTTTAAAGTTTGAACAATGTCGTTGAAAATGTACTAAGTTTTTAAAACAAGTAGTTGATTGTAAATTTGGTTCAAATAAAATGTATGGATGAACATCTTATTATGTTTTACAGTTTTCGTTTACTTGGTTGAATGCAAAGATTCCCGCTCTGGCCACACCTCGCACACGCTTCCGCAACAACGAAAATCAGGGTGTGACAGACCTGGTATCAGAGCTTTAATTGTAGTGAACTAAGATTCTTTTGAGTCAAGTCTACAATTTCAAAATGGTCATTTTATAAAAGTAGAATAATTCGTTTATGAAATCGCAACAAGTGTTTTTCATTGCATTATCACAAAGTGTCCACTTGTACCAAACTAAAGTTCGAAACTATAATGCAAGGACATTATACAAGTTAGTCTATGAGGATTAGACACGATAACATTAAGATTGATCCAAACAATACATGAGGCAACTTACTACAAAACCAAAATACAATGCCCAAATTTATTATAAGTAATAATTGTTTACCCATGAGTTGTACGGATTATTTTGCCAGACCATGTCTTCCAGTACCAGTTCCGATACTGATTCCACAGGATTTACCTCAGATGCTGATTACATACCACTAGACGACCCCGTTCCACCCTTCATCATCATCATCATCTCCGATGACGACCTCTCGGACGATGAATGGATGAACATTGACTTTCAGCCCTTTGCCCTTCCTGAGCCTGTTCCCGCAGATGTCGCTTTAGAGGATGATATACCAGTTGTACCTTACTATCATGAGATGATGCGTATGACCTCATACCACTTAGTGTGGTAGGTCCATTGGACGAGGATATCGATGAGAACAACCACCTCATTCCTCCTGTTATCGACGATGATGACTATAAAATCCCGGTTGTACATGTTGACCACCTCGAGGACGACCTCAGTATAGAAGAGGACTTTAACATAGCCATATTAGAGGTAGCTCA
Source organism: Scalesia atractyloides (assembly GCA_947069175.1). Lineage (NCBI taxonomy): Eukaryota > Viridiplantae > Streptophyta > Magnoliopsida > Asterales > Asteraceae > Scalesia > Scalesia atractyloides. The sequence continues at coordinate 55,416,435 of CAMTDV010000001.1, read as the reverse complement.
GCCTAAGATCTCGGTTGTCGACATCTCATCTTCTGCACCATCCACACCTGAGACACCATCACCTATGCTTTCACCCGATACCGTTTTACTACCATCTTCAGATACTCCACCTATATATGTTGATCCCTTTTTACGAGACACATTCCCCACTGATCATTTATCTGAGTCTGCACCATCACTGTATTCTATGGGAGATATCACACACCATACTGATCACCCAATACATCACCCTTTTGCTGGACCGTCTCCTTTTACCCTTGGTGGTATTTCTCAGCCTGCTGATCATGTACCCCCTTATCCTTTTGCTGGATCTTTTTCTACTATTGTCACACCGACTCTCAATTCTTATCAGGACCCGTTTGCTGCAGGGCCATCACATGTTCCACACAGTCATTCTATGACTGAGAATCCTCTTTTTATTCTGACCCCTACTGCTGGAGATATGTCTCATCCCTCATCACATGTGCATAGTACTGTTACATACCCCTCACCTTACTATCCTGTTTCACATGTTCAGCCACCTCCGGGCATGAGCCCATCCGATCCTTACCACCCGAACCATTTGCCACCTACCACCATCGAGTATAGGGTCACATCCACCGAGATACAACTCGGTATCTTGTTTTGACGGTTTCATGAGCTTAGTGCTCAACTTTCTGCTATTCGAGCATCTCAGAGTGCTCCATCGTCATCATCCCAGCCACCACTACCTATATCATCACCTCCACCACCACCACCACCACTACCGATATCTCCACTACCACCATCTCCATCAGTATCCTCATTTCCACCACCCCATGTTGTCTCTTCATCTTATGATAGGCGAATCAGTGCTATCGAGGAGGAGATAGCATATTTTCGTGGTGTGATACGCGCATCTTCACCCCCACCCCCACCGTCTGTCTAGATTTGGTATGTGATCATGTTTTGAGGGTAGTACCCGTACCCGCTTGGTTGAAGGATGAAGATTTTGAAGATATATATATGTCAACTTGAAGATTTTGAAGAAATGATGTGAAGAAAAATACTTACTTATTTTGTATTGTCTATGACTTGTATTCCAGAGCGATGTAACTCTGAATTATTTTTGTTCTTCACAAAAATTATGCCATAAGTTGACAATATATATATATATGTGTGTGTGTGTGTGAAAGTTTGTATCTTTTCTTTTATTATGCATTGATATTAATTATGACGTGATGACTATCGTATGGAAACCTTATGTGAAGTATTGATTCAATTATTCGATTTTATACATTAGTATACTTTATGATGACGTATTTATTCAATTTGAGTCCATGAATGACAATATTTATTTAAATATTTGTCTAATCACTTCTATATGTTATATATATGAAGATCATGGCACCAAAAAGAAGAAATATATGCCGACGTCAACCAACCTCTCTACCTGCATCACAAGCTGAACTAGATGCTTTGTTGAACCAGTGAATCGCCGAAGCGATCGCACAACATGAGACTAACCGTACTAATCAAGATAACGAAGCTAGATTTCAAGCCCCACCAGGAGTTAAAAATCTTGCTAACGGTTGGTTATTCATAACCTTACCAAAAGGAATTATCATTAATATTTATTTGCGAAAATATATATTTTTGACAATTTTGAAAACAAACATTTCAGGACGCACGTACAACCAATTTTTGGATTACAAGCCACTCAACTATGACGGCACTGGCGGTGCTGTGGCATTTGCACGATGGACTGAAAAGACGGATTCTGTGATTCGTATGAGCAATTGTTCTCCTAATCAGAGAGTTATGTATGTTTCGGGTTTGTTCATTGACGAAGCTCTTTCATGGTGGAATCTACAAGTGCAGACACTAGGAGATGCAACCTCATATGCTATTACGTGGGAAAGATTGAAGGACATGATGAGAGAAAAATATTGTTCAAGAGATGAATTGCAGAAGTTGGAGACGGAATTCTGGAATCTAATGATGATTGGATCCGACATTTACGGCTATACTCAACATTTTCACGATCTCTCTCGGTTGTTCCGTATATGGTAACTCCCGAATTCAAACGAATCGAACGTTACATTTGGGGATTAGCCCTGGAGATCTGGAGTATGGTTACATCGTTGCATCCAACAACTATCACCAAAGCTATAACAATTGCCGTGAATCTTACCGAAGAGGCGGTAAGAATGAATAAGCTTTCAAGAAAAGGTGCCGAGAAGCCCAAGGAGACACATGTGGAGTCATCTTCGCATGACAACAAGAGAAAATTTTCTCATTTTAACAAGGGATCAAGACCGAGCAACAAGAGAAAGGAAACCCCCGCTACCAGAGGAGGTAAAGCATTTGTAGCCACAACAGAAACTGGACCAAAAGGTTATGCGGGGAATGCACCTAGGTGCAACAAATGTGCGAACCACCAAGTGTGATAAGTGCAGAAAGTTAGGACACACTGCACCGAGAATTATTGGGGAAATAACAAGGGAGGCAGGAACATAGAGAAGAGAGAAAGCAACAGTGGTTGCGCAGATTTGGGTCATTTTAGGAAAAATTGCCCAAAAGAAAACAAAGGTCACGGTCGAGCCTTTGTGATGGAGCCCGAGAAGCGCGCCAAGATCCTAATGTGATCACGAGTACGTTTCCTATTAACAATCACTTTGCATCTATTTTATTTGATACTGGCGCAGATTACAGTTTTATATCTTTAGAGTTCAGAGATATACTTAGAGTAAATTCAAATAAATTAGACATTCCTTTCACTATCGAACTAGCGAATGGAAAAATAATTGAATCTGCAGAGATTGTTAAAGGATGCTCCTTAGAGCTTGGTGGACAAAAATTTAACATCGACTTATTACCCGTTCAATTAGGAAGTTTCGATATCGTAGTTGGTATGGATTGGTTATCCAGTAACCGAGCTGAATTCGTATGTTGCGATAAATTCATTTGTATTCCTCTTCCTAATGACGAAATACTTCTTGTTCATGGCGAGAAAAATGAAATACAACTACGAGTTATCACTTGTATGAAAGCTCAAAGTGCTTATGGAAAGGATGCATAGCATTCTTAGGACACGTAGTTGATAAGAAAGCTGAGGGGCCGAAACTTGGGGAGATCCCTGTTGTGAAGGAATATCCTGAAGTTTTCCCAGAAGACTTGCCGGGAGTGCCACCATAATGACAAGTCGAATTTCGTATAGACTTAATTCCAGGAGCCACACCTATTGCAAAATCCCCTTACCGATTAGCTCCTTCAGAAATGCAAGAGTTGTCCACGCAACTTCAAGAATTATTGGATAAAGGTTTCATTACACCAAGCTTCTCACCCTGGGGAGCTCCAGTTTTATTCATGAAAAAGAAGGATGGAAGTTTTAGGATGTGCATAGACTATCGATAATTGAATAAGCTCACGGTCAAGAATCGGTATCCATTACCGAGGATCGATGACTTGTTTGATCAACTTCAAGGATCGAGTTTCTATTCGAAGATTAACTTAAGGTCAGGATACCATCAGCTTAGAGTTCAAGAAGAAAGTATTCCTAAGACGGCATTCCGAACTCGCTACGGTCATTACGAGTTCCTTGTTATGCCTTTTGGCTTAACAAATGCACCAGCAGTGTTCATGGATTTAATGAACCGTGTGTGCAAACCATACCCATATAAATTCGTAATAGTGTTTATCGATGACATATTGACATATTCACAAAACAAGGACGAACACGAACATCATCTTAGAACTATTCTAGAGTTATTGAAGAAGGAGAAATTGTATGCAAAATTCTCTAAATGTGAGTTTTGGCTTCGCGAAGTTAAATTTCTCGGACATGTAATCAATTAGAGTGGCATACATGTTGATCCATCTAAAATAGAAGCCATCAAGAATTGGAACGCACCAAAGACACCAACCGAAGTACGTCAATTTTTAGGATTGGCCGGTTATTATCAGAGATTCATTGAGAACTTTTCAAAAATCTCTCAACCTCTAACTTCCCTCACTCAAAAAGATAAGAAATTTGATTGGGGAGAGAAACAAGAAGTAGCTTTTCAACTACTTAAGGACAAACTATGTGATGCACCAATTCTATCACTTCCGGATGGCACGGATGACTTTGTAGTTTATTGCGATGCATCATATCAGGGATTAGGATGCGTGTTAATGCAACGAGAGAAAGTTATTGCATACGCATCATGTCAACTAAAAGTCCACGAGAAGAACTATACCACACATGACCTAGAGTTAGGTGCAGTGGTATTTGCATTAAAAATATGGCGTCATTATCTTTACGGCACTAAGTGCACGATTTTTACTGATCACAAAAGTCTTCAACATATATTTAACCAGAAAGAGGTAAATATGCGCCAAAGGCGTTGGCTTGAATTGTTGAATGACTATGATTGTTAAATCAAATATAATCCGGGCAAGGCGAATGTTGTCGCGGATGCCTTGAGCCGAAAAGAAAGAGTAAAATTCCATTCGTGTACGATCATTAGGGCTCACAATTCACAATAACCTCACCTCTCGAGTTCATGACGCCCAACAAGAAGCACTAAGGGATGGAAATTTTAAAAAAGTGAATGGAGGCTTATACTTTATGAGTAGAATTTGGGTACCTCGTTTTGGCGGTCTTCGAGATCTAATTCTAGATGAAGCTCATAAATCCAAAAACTCGATACATCCCGGAGCGGATAAAATGTATCTGATCTTAAAGAATATTATTGGTGGCCAAATATCAAAGGTGATGTTGCAACTTATATTGGAAAGTATCTAGCATGTGCTAAAATTAAGGACGAATGCCAAAAACCTTCAGGATTGTTACAACAACCTGAAATTCCCACTTGGAAATGGGAACAAATTTCCATGGACTTCGTAACTAAATTACCCAGGACCTCTCACGATCATGACATGAATTGGGTAATTGTTGATCACTATTTTTAACGAATGAAAATATTTAGATCACATGTTGATAAGGCTCAAGCATTGGGACCATTAATGGATAACAAGAACCGAGGAACAAGGGGATAGATCTATTGGGTTTGGGCGAGCCCCACTCTATTATGGCAACAATAATAGATCGTAAAAGAGTGCTTTTGTGTCTAAAACGAGTGTCCCAGACACAATAAATCGTCAAGGTTTGGTTTCCACCTTATTCGGCATACAGATTAGTGTCCTTGCAAAACACTAATGATCTTACATGTTTCATTTGATTACATACCAGATTCAATACTTCAAATATTTTCAAAAACTATTTGATGCTAATTAAATACTTGAATTCACCAGCTTTTGTTGACGTTTTTCAAAACTAACATGTATTACAGGTAACTAGTGGACAACTTTGAAAACATATGTTCCTGTGTTTTGAAGTCAAGCAATTTGATGTCATCCAGTTTTTGGTTATCATGTTTGTAAAACTTGTGTTTTAAAGTTTGAACAATGTCGTTGAAAATGTACTAAGTTTTTAAAACAAGTAGTTGATTGTAAATTTGGTTCAAATAAAATGTATGGATGAACATCTTATTATGTTTTACAGTTTTCGTTTACTTGGTTGAATGCAAAGATTCCCGCTCTGGCCACACCTCGCACACGCTTCCGCAACAACGAAAATCAGGGTGTGACAGTCCTTGATAAACTTTGAGTGTTCTGCTACTTCAGCCGGCCTATAGATCAGGTTGTAATTGTACTCCACCTCCGGGTTGTAAACAACCCGTGGCGCAGACTTGTAAGCAGCATGATCTTTGGGTAGCAGGTGAAACACACTAGCGCTATCACCCTCGCCATATGTTCTGTCCTCCTCACGCTGGGTGTCCCACCCCTCTAGAGGACGCGGGCCCAGCTGTGAGTGGATGGATGCTCGCTTATGATTGTGAGACTCATGTTTAGGCAGCGATTGAGAATACTCCGTCTCCTTGGTATGGAGGTGTGATGGGACGCTTGCTCCAGCTGGTGAGTCATAACTGAGTACTCTTGGTGCAGGCGAAACATGCACATGAGTAGTTGGTGGCTGCAGCGGAAGTATTTGTTTGCGCACAGAGTTGCGCGTAGACGACATTCAGAGCCATTTGAGACTTGATGTACCAAGTCATCGGAGTCTCGCCCCGGGAGTAAGACCGATGTGATTGGTACGAAGGGTGTCTCCATTTCAACCCTGGAGGTTATCGGGATGTTCACACGACCTGAGTCGTGATGAACACCAGCATTCTGGAAGAACCTTCTTCCACTTGTCCGTCGGGTCGAGAGGCATGAACTGGGTTCTTGCCTTCAGCCCAAGGACCTCGTGGTGTGTTTGATGGAAAATCAGCCATTTGAACGTGAGGTTTGAGAAAAAATGAAACGAGAAACGGATGTAAAAGTGAGTAAAAAAGCGGATGGCGCCAATGAAGAAACACCAGCTGAACCAAGATGTATCCGAGGATATCTTTGTTACAGCCTAATATTTCTGCATGAAAGGTTGTCTCTCGTTCGCTCTTCTGGGTGATCTCACTTCAAGCTAATCTGCAAAACTAGCAACACCGTTAGCCTCGTCATGAGAGAAAGGGGGAGGGTTTTCTCCGTGACCACACTCCAGCATGAGAATAAGTATTTGGGATTGCAAGCTAATAGCAAGTAAGTAGTAGTTAGTGAGTAAGCTCGTATGTGAATATATCCCTTACCTTGTAGTCTGATCCTTATTTTATAACCGAAGATATGTGTGTTTAGGAGATGGGCTGATGGGCCTTGGGCCCGACCCAGAAGACCAGGGATATCCATTCTGTCTCCTTTGCATCGGATCATTAATGATCTCTGGCAGGAGGTGTGCTTTGTCGAATGTTGAATGGAGCCACTTGTCATGGTAGTTGTTCCTGGTGTCAGACCTGTCATCAGCCGAAAGTGGAGAATGTGTGACAGTCGCTGGCATGAGTTTGGTTGGTGTGCAGTCTGACCTCTGCATTACTGTTCATGCGACGCAGTCTGACACAACCTGCCGAGCGACCATTGGGTCACAGCTCTGCCACTTTGTACCCTTGTGTGTAGTCAACGCCTCTTTGCACTTTTCCCTTCCGCGTGGCTTTCAGTGCTTTCAAGCCAGCGCAGAGTTGTAGGGGTTGTCCCTTTGTTCTCAAGACTATGAGTTGCTCTCATGTTTGTCTTGTCCTTGTGCAAGGTTTTAGGACTTCGGGGCTAGAGGGTTGTTTGATCCGGCAGGGTCAAGGGGCCTGCGCTTCTAGGTCTAACTTGCCGTTGCGCAAGGTTAGTTGTGTGACATGCATGAATCAAGGTTGCAATACCATTGCACATTGCGCGCAAGTTTGTTAGGCAACCTGCTGGTTTCAAGAATGGCGCACCGTTGCACTTTGCGTGCAAGGTTATTCTTGTAGTATGTTATTGAGGGTATGGTTCCTTGCGCAGGCGCATGGTTTTTGGGACCATACCCCTCTAGTCGCGTAATTAATTCTCGAACGCGAGTTCGAGCAATCGGCGTATTTGACAAATACACCGGTCATTCAGAGTAGATGAATATCAACGCTGACTGTAGTCTCGGAACAGGACTTAACTAAGCGACGTGATACCAAAAATATCTATGACTCATTCAGCGCTTTTAACAAATATCTCATATATATCTGGTGTAGTTATCTTTGTGACCAACAAAATTATCTTTATCATCATATTTAACAAAAAATGTCGGATGTAAATACTCCATATTACCAGCGTATTTAACCTATTCAAAACTATCTCTTGTCTTCTTCAACAGATATGCCAGCGAAACTAACCCCTTATTCTTATTTTCAAAATCAGTTTATATATAAATAAATTTTTATTCTAATAATTTTAATGTAAATATTTTTATTAACTTTGATTATATATATTATATCTTTTTGTAAATATTTTGAAAAATATCTTAACTAACTAATAGTTACGTTTCGAAACTCATAATCTAACTTGGGTCGTTTGCATGGTTTCTCGGAATGATGAAGGATATAGCTTGGGATAAAACACAGAAACATAATCAGCCGTGTAAAGTACAACTGCCGCTTGAAGACGTGGCAAATTGGATAAATTCAGTAAAATCAGTTATGTTGTTCAAGCAGATCCAAAAATATACACTATTCACATCGAAGAATTCTGGAAGACCGCTAAGTGAAGACCGTCAACAATGTTAAGAGGATCACTTCAGCCGTTCGAAATAAGGAAGTCATTGTAACAGAAGACAATGTGTGAAGGGTATTAAGTCTCGGAGATAATCATCAGGATCCATTACGTTTAAAGAAAGATGAAATTTTGGATGGATTCAAGGGAATGAAGTATGTCAGAGATTTTAAGTACATGAATGAGATCAAACGCAATGGTCTCACAAGAGATTGGCGATTCATTTTTCATGTGTTTGTTATGAGTTTAGCCCATAGAAAGGGAGCTTACGACGGGTTAAACTTGGAATGGTCAACTGTTATGCTGAATCTATGCACCAAACAACCATTTAACATTTCTAGCCTGATCTTCTACTGTATGGTTAACATGCAAACACAAAAACATGGGCCATGTACCCTTGATTTGTACAACTTCTCATCAACGATCAATATCCCAAACTCCCACACGACAAAGACACGTAAAAATTTCAGTTGCCGACGAACCGACATATTACGGAACTGAAGACGAACGAGTGGGTGATGCTTCACCAGGGGATGTATCGTAATGAAAGACTTCCATTGGTGATAGCTGCATACAGAAAGTATCTGGATGGTGTTAAAAGAAAGAAACAAAAAGACGTTGAAGAGGAAGCGGACGAAGAAGAAGAGGAACAGTTGAAAAGAAAGAAGAAAGGCAAACAACTTGTGGAAGAGGGGGGATCTTCGAAGAAAAAGAAAGATACCCTGAATCCAGAACGGCTAATGGGCGATAGTATTCGTGAAGGCGAAACAAATAGATAGTACATTCAGAACTTACGAGCTATACACGAAGCTGAAGAAAGGGAAAAGAGAGAAATGAAAAGAAAAAGGCGTGAAAGGACAGAATCTGAGACTCCTGTAACAGTGACATCCGAACAAGAACAGATGGATGAATTTGTTGATCAATTGTTGGTAGATCCTGATGAAGCGGTTCCAAGTAAATCACGTCCCCAGAAAAAGAAGAAAACATGGGAAGGCTCTTCTAAAGACATACCAACAAAACCAACTCCAATCATACAATCTCAGCAAGCTCCACGAAGACCACGTCCTTTCCAAGAACTCTATGATAAGATGTCAAAAAACATCGGAACGGGTCCTGCAAAAGAAATATGGCTCCTAAAGCATCAAGTGAACGATACAAATGTGTTACGTGAGAAGTTGAGAGAAAAAAGAAAGAAAAACTAGGAGCTTCATGCTTATGTGAAGGAACAAACAAGATTTGTAAGATCTCAAAAAGACGGTATAGAGAAAATGTAAAGGAAGATCAGAGAGCTCTATACCAAAGCAGAAGTACAACCAATGTTCTTAGCTACAACATTTTCGACTATGAGAAGTTTAAGGTAGAGGAAGATAAACGAAAAACCGAAGAAGCCGAGAAAAATAAAAGACGATTGGAGTCGACTGTAATCGTCAACGAAGATGATGAAAGTGAGGAAGAGGAAGTGGATCGTGATGAAATGCCAGCACGATTTGTTGAGTGGGGATTAGAGGAAGAGGTTCTGTACGAAACGAAAGACGGTGATGAAGTGACCCGACAACATCTGGAATGGTTTAAAAAGGAAAGAGAAAAGCTTCCAGATTTTTATCAAGTAGTCACCGTTGAAAAGACAGAAGCCACCGACAAGATAATCAGCTGGAAGTACTACAATTTAAAAGTGGTGTTCATCATGAAGAGATGTGGTGGGTTATCAAATACTTCAAGACTAGATTAAACATGAAAAGCCTTCCTCAGTGGGATATTCGTGAGGTCGGAAAATTAGATATGATCAATCTGACCAACAGTAGCATCAGTGATGATTTGAAAGACTAATCTTAAGAGAATGCAATTGCGGGTTTAATGTCTTCAAGCCCCAACACCCACGCAGAAGGGTTTCGAAGACAACAAAGGATCCTATCACCGGTAAAGGCAAAGTCACATGGGTCATCGACCCTGCTAAGGTTGAGACGAGAATTAAGATCCCTCCAGAGATTCAAGTGATGCTCACCAATTTCAAAAAATGGTTATATGATGGAAAAACAGGTGAAGCGGTCATCAGATCCAACTCAAATGTAAATATCTGCATCTTGGATCCAATGGATGTTTATATCTTCTGCCTGTCTGATTTGAATGTTCTTTATGGTCATAAGATACATGTCGGTGCTAGAAACGAGTACAAGGTTGAAGGCATGTTATTTCAGATGGTAGTAGAAAGAGCGAGGAACGGAAGATAGAAATGATGGATATTCTGAAAAAATTGAAAAGCAAAAGGAGAGAGAAGAAGAGAAGAAAAAGAAGAGTAAAGAGAAAAAGCAGCAAAAGTCTCCAACAAAACAAAAGGATCCATCACCTGATCCAGTTGAGTCAGAATCTCAACCTCCAGCCTCATCCACATATGACGCCACTATGGAGGATCTATCATTCATCAGTGAAGATGTTATTAATCAACAACCAACTGAACTAACCACAGATTAAGCTGCAACAAATCCAGAAACAAAATTTCAAGACTGAAGAACGAACAAGTATGCAACAATCTAAGGGGGATATTTTTAGAACTTTTGAGATCGTTGGTACTTGGTTTTATTAGGTTTTGGATTGTTTTGTTATAGTTTGTAGTGTTCTAGAAAGTTCAGGTGTCAAAAGTAAAATTATGTAATAGCCAGACATGGTGTATTTATGTTTCTGGCGTATTTGTTAAATACGCCAGACAGTTAGTATGTTTTTATATGTGCTTAATGGAAAACCCTTGCCCAAGGTTCTTGGATAAGTTTTTGGTAATTTCTCTTGTGTTGTGATTTTGTTCTTGTGCTAAATCCGAATATCCAGGTGCTCTTAGTGTGAATATCATTTGGGATTACATAAACAACACTTGTTGTTTGATCCATACAAGAATCTTCATCTTCATCTTTTGGTTTTTCTTAACTTTTACTCATTCAAACACCTAATCAATAGGTGTTTGGGTGTTAACAATCAAACCACTGTGATCCGGATAGCATTTGGGATTCACAGTACGTGACAATAGTTGTTATTTGTGACCCTAAGCGTCTTGGGAACATTGGTTACAGAAGCTATCAACACGGGGATGGGTATAGAAAGTCTGACCAACAGTCTTGCAATTAGTCAAGAGTCATTACTTCTTAGATGAACATTAGTTGAACTGATTGACATCTATCATTACCTTTTCACACATGCGTCACCACAGTAGTCTACTAGTCACAATACGCGCGTGTCATTTCATAGCGTCACTCTGCTGCTTTGTGAAGATAGGTGAATGGTTTAAATGAGATGAACAAAAACCTTTGGTTATCTGTTTAGTTTTTGCATTTACTAGAGTGTATCCATCATGCCTTTATCTACTTAATTTTTGCATTTAGACGCCACATCAACCTGAATCCGAAAGTTAACTTTGACATACGAGTTGAAATTAACTAAGTAGTTCTTTATATAGCAAAGTATATTCAGGTTCTAGAGTTAGACTTATTATTATTATTGGTGTTTGGTATTTTGGTTGTTGATACAGTATCTAGAAGTGGTAATTCAAACATTTCAAAATTCAAATCAAACTCACCAATCACACAATCCCATGAAACCTCTAAGCTGCTTCTGAAGTAGTGAAACCACAGGTTAACTCACAATTAGTATTCTCTTAGATCGGTACCTTCGGGTCCGAGTAACAGGTTATGTGGGTTCACTCGTCGGAGAAGTAATGAATTCTTACTAATTGCAAGACAGTTTGTCGGGCTTCCAACATTCAGTACTTTATGTTCGTTAACTGTTTCATTTCTTTGAGAAGTAATGAATTCACTCGTCAGAGAAGTTTTCCTTTTTAAATTAAGTTATCGTAGTATATGGGAACGGTGGTTACGGAAGCTATGGAAACAGTGGCTATGGGAACGATGGTTACAGAAGCTATGAAACGGTGGCTTTGGGAACGGTGGTTACAGAACCCTATTCTCATAAGATCCAATGTCGTACAACTACAATCCTACATTATTTAAAATCTCTATATCACCATTGTTTATCTTATACAATACGTTTTCCTTCTTTCAAAATTCAAATCAAACTCATCGATCACATAATCCTACTGCTTAACCATTGTTAAACCCAAAATTTATAAGCAGCAGCACCACCACTACTTTTCCAACCACCCCATCATTGGTATGCGATCACTAACTTTACTTTGTTATTCAATTTCACCACCTTTTTTATTATTTTGCAGACGATTTAGAGAAACAGAGAATGCGGAATGAGATTCTTTGAGAACTAGAAAAGGAGAAAATACGGAATGAGATACTGGCGGAGGAACTGGAACACCGGCGAGTATTGGAATTGGACGTTCAAAGTGAAACTAGGTTTACCACATGAAAAGTTTGAGTTAAGGAAATGATAGATGTCAATCAAATCAAATTTACACAAGGTAATTAAACCTTACAAACACCATCTAAAAACTTATATAATATACTTCATATATTAATTATCACAAGCAACTGAATTCTTGCATGATTCACGTAGCAAGCTTATTTACTTTGAAACAAATCCCATTTTTTCCTTTATAGACACATGAAACCTCCAAACTGCTTCTGAAGTAGTGAAACCGAAATCCCCCAAAACGACATCGTGTTAAACCGAAATTGAATAAGAGTTCTTACAAAGGAGTTGGTTCGTATAAAGGAGCTATTAAGAATTTGGGAGAAGCGTTAGGATTCAAGGGTTTAGACGCTATGGTTTGAGTAGCTATGGAAACGGTGGCGTTGAAGATGTGGTTTCTGTTAAAGATGCCATTGAGTTCATTAAGCATAATTTCCTTAATTTGAGTTCATTAAGAAGTATGATTGCTGACTAATTGCAAAACTGTTTGCCGGGCTTCCATTGCTCACACGGGGTCATAAACAATGCTGATCTAGAATTGAGTGGTAGTTACCAGGTCCCCTGCCGCCTTGGTAGTTGTTACCATATCCATTATCCCCTTGCTCATATACAATTATACACTATATTTCATGTTCTAACAATTTGTAAATGATGTGAGTGAATTAAATACATGTATAGACATATTCTCTCTGTACAGATACCGATTGCTTTATCTTGAGTCCATACATGCATTTAATTCAATCATATCAATACATTATTACAACTTATCAAAACATGAAACAAACGAACAGTGAATATTAAACAAGTACGAAATTTCATTTCTTTACAATTTGTAATGATGTGAAGGAATTAAATGCATGTACGTGAATCTTAAAAAGTACGAAATCAAAACCCTAATTTATGAATATTAACTCCAAAAAAGGGAACAAAGTATACGGGTCGAATAACGTTATATGACCAGTATAAAAAGGTCGTATACATTGTATACGACCAAGTAAACTTATTTTCACATGGTGTATACGGCCGTATAACGTTATACAGCCTGTACACACCCTGTGAAAATAAGTTTTTACCATGTATTATTGTTAGGCCCCTTATTTTTTGTGAATAATGTATTATATTTATAACATTGTATGAAATATTCAAATATATGTATATTTTTTTTGATTTAGTTCTTACGGTCCGGTTTTATACGGCCGGTTTTTAGTATAAACTGTAAACCAAACCGTTCTGCACGGTTTGAAAATTTGAAACCGACCGACCGAAAACATACCAATGACCGGTTTGGGTAGTTTCATGGTTTAAAATCGAACGTGAACACCCCTACTTTACATGGTGAAATGTTGAACGTCGAAGGTGTTTGAGGACCTACTAGAGAGTATAGATCTTTAATCCTGGGAGTGTTACAAATGACACGAGCTTGTATGTGTGCTACACTCAAGCCGATTGCTAGAGTCAATTTGGAAGACTAGTTGATCGTGTTTACTCGTATAGGTGGACGCGGTTTTGATAGACTAGTGCGTCAGAGCTATAAGTCTTATTTGTTGGTGGAGTCTTGTCATAATAAACTGGAACCAAAATATTGCCAGAAAGAGTAATAAACCATAGAGTGGTCGCGTTAAGTGCTTGGGTTAACACCGGGAAATGTCAACTTGTGTGTTAGAGTCGCAAGTCTGGCATTGCTAATGGAGTCATCACTCCGCGGAACTGGTCCAGATGATGGTTGTTGCATGTTTTGAGCAATATTACGATGAGCGTCCCATTTTGACCCGTTTAATTTAAGTCGACCCATATGAAACCAAATATATATTTTTTTACTCTGATCAATTCATCTAATTAAGCAGCGGGTCATGATTGTGGGGCTTTAAGTTGACCCAAACACCAACAATGTTGGGTTCATTTTTGAAGTTTAATAAACAGTAATGCATGAATATGATTATGATACGAAAATTACTTTCGAAACAATGATCTTGAGTTTTTCTGCTACTAGATGGTAAACGTCTTTCTCGAGGGATGCTTCATCGGAGTCTGTTTACGAAAAAGAAAAGGAGTACTGGCAACTCACAGATCTTCAAAAGCCAAAATAACTTATGCTCCACTTTACAACACTCGCTTACCTTTGTAATGAACAAGAGTTTCATATAAGCATACGTTTCTAGTAAATGAGTAACGATTCGAGCTAGCATTTCATAATATATGGATTTTAGATGTGAAATATACAAACCAGAAACAAGCATATGATTCTAGTAAATGCACACTTGACCATAAAGGAAGATCGTTGTCTAAAACCATCGTACCAACATCTATTGAGAAAGTTACTCTTACGAGATGAAAAGTACATCATAGCTTTATCCCATATTAGGCACATAGTAGAAATGCATATTTGAAGTTTAGGCTATGGGTTTTTTTCACTCCACTTCATTGTTATTTTTTCAATCTACGTTATCATCACGTCATGAAGTAACTAACAAATCATCACACCACTTTTTTTCACTAACCCTTTTTATGATTTAACTAGTTTTCACTCCACACCAATCATTCTTGAGGTTTGGTTATATTTGCTTGTTTCATCTAAAATGATTTTTTGTGTGTGCATTTGAGTACTTTAGGTTTGCATTTTATTGTCATTTCCATCTAAGTCACTAACGTCTTTATTTTTTATGTTAAGGTTAGAGGCATTTTTGTCTATTTAGCTAATGTACAACATATTAAAGCATGGTACAAGCTATTAATTCACGCACACACTCACCACACCACCACCTCATCATCACCCAATCACCACCACCACTACTACATCACTACCCCACCACCACCACACCTCACCACTACCTAGGGCTGTTCAAAAAGCCCACGACTCGTAGCTCGCTCGGATTTAGCTCGCACAAAGCTCGCTCGATATGGCTCGGTTTTAAACTGAGCGAGCCAGTTCGGCTCGAAACGAGCTTAATTGGCTCTGTTTGGCTCGCTTGGTAGCTTGGCTTAGCTCAGACGATTTTACATGTAATATATATTAATATTATAAGCATTATAATATATTACAAAAATTTGATTATTTTTTACATGTATTTAGGAGTGTAATTTGATATCTATGACATATTTAAAGCTTGACTACCATGCTAATGAACTAATATTGTATTTCGTTGAAATTTAGAACTTATTTTGTGTTGTTAAACTTGATTTTGGCTTGTAATGTATTAAGTTGAACTTATTTTGAACATGTTCTTTTGAACTATTGAATAATATTTTATACTACTGAAATTTAAGAGCTATGCATTAGTTTTCTTTTTAAAATCGAGCCAAACCAAGCTAAGCTGAGCCAACTCGGTTTAAAACCAATCCAGGCACGAGCTTAGATTTTCAGCTCGGTTTTAGATCCGAGCCTAGCCAAGCCAGCTAAGTTTATAATCAAGCTGATTACGAGCTTGCCCTGCCTTGACTCATGAACAACCTTATCACCACTGCCACTACGCACAACCACCTCACCACCACCACGACACCAACACCACCACCACCACAATGGTGCATGAAGAAACACATATCTAATTCGCGGGGGATTATCCAAATGCTCAATTGAGGGTAAGATCTCATGATCTTCACAAGCAACAATCCTTGTTTAATCCTACAAAACTAGCAACACTGTGAGCTCGCTGCAAGAAGGAGAGGTGGGGATTCTTCTTGTAACGTTCATCCAGGTTGAGAACAAGTATTATTCTTTGTAGAGAGAAAGAGAGTTTAGTAAGAGAGTAATGAGAGCAAAGGGTGTGAGATGTTTAAACCTTTGGAGAAGTGTGGTATTTATTACTGAGAGGCTGGAGAAGACTGGAAAATGATTGGATGAGGTGTTGTTGTCAAACAATATCCATTTGGTCCCCCCTGTCGTGACAGTTAGTGTCCGAAGAGGTGGGAGTAGGTCCGTGGGCCCCGATTGGCCACACGTCGCTTTCTGAATGTACTACTTGTCTCGCCTGTCATCGGCCATTAGTGGATATTAAGGATAGGTGGAATGTCGTCTTGTGATTGGCCACACATCGCTCTTTGTTGTACCTTTTGTCTCCTTCATGATGGCTCATCGTGGAGATATTCTAGTACGGAGCCCCACGAGTGGTGATTTGCTGCAAGTCACTTTTACCTTGTACTATATATCTCCTCCGTGCTGGCGTAGTATTGCGCCCACAGGTGGCTTGTTATGACCTTTTTTGGATTTAATATGAATATGGTGTTGGGCCCATGAAGGTTTAGTTCGGGCCCGTGAAGGGCCAAGACCATATCTCTTCAGTGTTGGTAACAATTTTATTGGTATTGGAGGAGGCTAGAGAATAAGAAGGTATATAAGATTGTAGTGTTTGGACCAAAGTTCACTTTTGATATATGGCTAGCTAATGTCAAATGTCAAATGTGACTTCTTGATTAATAATTTTTGAACGTATAGGGAACATGAGTAAATAGCTTCAAACTCAACTAAACGTAGAACAACCTTAAGGCGTTTGAAGGTAACGTTGCGTCTTCCTATGCCCGATCACACGTAGAAGCCTCCTTATGTAAGCACATAATTGTTACTAGAGATTTCAAATGAATTTCAAATTCATGATGAAGGAGTTGCTCGTATGAGGACTACTTGCCATCTCCATCCCCTAACTTACATGATGCTCGATATGACAATGCATGAACCATATATACTCCTGGAAAATAGAATGTATTATCATATTGGGCCTTAACGAATCATAATAGACAATAACATATATATATCTTAACGGACCATATTGAGCCTTAACGAATAATATTCGGTCTAAAAATAATACAATGATTTTGAAGAAAATTAAGTGGCATAAATTAATTTTTACAAACAAATTAAATGAATAAATCATCTAACACTTTGGCATGTTTTTTGTGGAGGGAACATTCTTTCAAATGAACCTTCATCGTTTCTTACAGTGAATACCATCTCCATCTCTTAACCTACATCACACTCAAAATGACAATGCATAAACCATACTCCTTAGAAATGCATGAAGTCTTGAACCTTTCTAAAAAAAGCCATACTCCCTGTAATTATATATTAGAACAACGCTGTTACTATTTTTATGTTTTTTCTTGATTACTAACAATATGATATGATGGGTCATATATATATATATATATATATATATATATATATATATATATATATATATATATACTTATATATATATATATACTTATATATATATATATATATATATATATATATATATACTTATTAGACATATAAGTTGCTTTTTTATGTACGACTCTGTAAGATTATCTAGTAAGTTATATTTTATGTTTAAAAAAAGAGAAAAGGTTTAAAGGAAAACAAAGTATGTTTTTCTCATATTATTCTTACACTAGTAAAGGTAAATAAAGAATAGATACTCACACCAAATGCATCCTCTTTAAGTACTTGTACAACTTTGAATCTGAAATTTTTGATGTAGAAGCATTGCGATGTATACAATAATGAATTTTACAGAGTACATATCTAAGCAAAACCAATCAACAACTTTCTTTTCGTCACAATTAAATAATGCATTTAAGAAACCAACTTATTACATTTGAAAATCAATCAGAATAATAAAACCAATGATGTGTAAGCGGAAGAAGCAATACAAGGAATTAGAAGAAAATAAAAACAAGTGTGAGGACATAAGTTACTTTTGGCAAACAAAGCAACTTTTGACGAACAAATTAAATTAATTGAACAACACTTCTAACACTTTGGCATATCTTTTGGTGGAGGCAAGATTTTCTCGTTAGCACCTTTCCCCTTTTTTTACAATGAATACCATCTCCATCCCCCAACTTACATGACCCTCGAAATGACAACGCATGAACCATATGCCTGGAAAATAAAATGTATTACCATATTAAAATGTCTACATATATTTACTAAGGAGATTTTTAGGTAATTAAGGGCATCGCATGGAAACGGGCTGCTTACCAGGATTATTGGCTCTGAATCTGATGGTTGTCCAACTGTTTTGAGGAACCGCAATGGTCTGTTGAAGCTGAGGATCAACGAGATTATAGTTCAAAGGATCGCGTTGTCGATCAAAGTTTCCAAATCCAGACCCAACAACGTAGAAACTGTATCCATGCAAATGCATGGGGTGATCTATCCCTGAGACCACGTTTGTTCCTTGGAAAACAAGCCCCACCGCGTCGTTATGCTTTAGGATTTTAACCTCAGTCCCATTCATCAGAGTCTGTAGCTAAGTACTCAAATTCCCTGCTGTGTAGTAGAAGACGAATGGGGGATTGTCAGGAAAGTCGTCACCATAAACACCGTTCACTCTATGGTAGTAAGCTCCTAGAATGGAAGTCCTTGGAGCATCAAAGGTGATATTTTTTATGCTTGCAGCAAACCTGCTGGTACGTCTTGGTCCCTCACATGTAGTGTTACTAGCGTAAGGTATCGCGTTAATAGAGAGGGTGTATAAGAACTTCCTTGTTTCGGTCATCAAAAGCAGGAAGAGGAGGGAGAAGAGGCGAGTTAGGAGATGGAGTTTATTTTCCACTGTACTCGATGATGGCCGTGGTGGTGGAGTTTTGTGAGCTTGATCCACTGCTATGATTGAATAGATATTTCAGTTGTGTATAGTTTGAATTTATTCTTGAAGAAATCTTGTTAGTTAGCTTATCTATTTTTGCTTTTTAATCTAGGGCAAATACACTTTATGTTACAGGAAATCTCTATTTCTTTGTTAAATGTGGAAGCAATGTATGAGCGTTTATTAAGAGAATGTTACGATTAAATGTATACAACTAAATTTTATAAGAAAAGTAAGTGTATGTTTACAGATTTGATAATTTTTTGAAACATCTTGTAGGCAACAAAGAAGAACCAAAATGGTGTCGTTATGCTAGTGTCTTGACAGTTTAATGAGGTGAAAAGTGATAGTATTTCTACACCTTCAAATAAACCTTCGAATCTCATAAGCTAGTATTTCTAAATCTTCAAATCTCATAAGGTACTCTAGTTTTAAAAGTCCTATGTTGACTTTCAAAAGTCAAACAGAAAGCAAATTTTGATTTTCAAAATGTAGACCAATATCTACATTAAATTAAACAATATGAACTCCATTTGAATATTGGGTTGTGATTTATTTAAGGAATCCTTATGAATTTATAGTTTTAACAATACCATGATTGACTTTTGAAAGTCAAACTGGCTGCTTTTCAACTTTATAATTGATGGGTATCCCATAACTAATCAATACAATCTGCTTGTACTTGTACTGGAACAGATATTTGATATGGAAAGCAAAAGATTTGTATCACTTCCAACTTCCAGGTTCTAATACTACCGACCATGACATCTTGTAGTAGGTGTAAAGCGAACGGTCCAAAACTAATCTTCGGTTGATAAGGAAATACCCACATCCAATACTCGAAACATCGATTTAAATAATCCTATTAATATTAATGATGATGAGGAACTGAATTTGCCTCGACCGTCCGGTAGAAGAAGTGGGAAAAAGGGGGAAGGGCGGAGTTGTCTTCGGCGGCTGTCGAAATGAAACAAGTTTTGAAGAGATAAACCGACGAGTTCAAGACATACGAGACCTTGGCCATAGGCGTTTGGAAAAGACTCAAGAAAGAAACGCCGAAAACAAAAAGGTCGCCGCGCTACAAGAAGGGAGGCAAATGGAGAAAGATATCAAGTTTATGTCTAAACCAATCGATCACCTTCAATGAGAAGCGTTGCTTCTAGCTCAAATGCGTAGACAACAAATCCGTGACAAATACGGATTTTAGATCTAGATTCTGCATTTTCGTCTTTAATTTTAAGTATTTTAATTAGTGCTAATGTAATTTTTATTTATTTAATGAAATATTATTTGTTTTATTTTCAAAAAAAAAAAAATTAAATAAATAATTGGGTAATTATTGCAAGGGGTATTATACTACTGCACTCATTTTAACTTCAAGACTCATAATATCTCTTTGTTGACTAGACTGTCACATGTCAGATCATGACCAAGGGAGGGGCTTGAAAGTAATCCACCACTATGCAAGGTCTAACACCATCTAAAGATATGTAGAGTTAACTTAAGGCGCGGTTCGTATATTAAGACGCGGATTTTGAGGGAAGTTAAGGGATTTATGGATATGTCTTTTGAATTTGGGATTGTGTGTGTATTTTTAGACGCGATTACATAACCGTGTCTAAAAGCATATTTGAACCCATCTAATTAATACATTTAGAAAGTAATTAAAACAATCAGACGAATGATTTGCTGGTCTAAAAATAATACAATGATTTTGAAGAAAATTACGTGACATAAATTAATTTTTACAAACAAATTAAATTAAATTAAATGAATAAATCATCCAACACTTGGCATGTTTTTTGGTGGGGGTAACCTCAGTCCCATTCATCGGAGTCTGTAGCGAAGTACTCAAATTCGCTGCTGGTAGTCGAAGACGAATGGGTGATTGTCAGGAAAGTCGTCACCATAAACACCATTCACTCCATGGTAGTAAGCTCCAAGAATGGAAGTCCTTGGAGCTTCAAAGGTGATATTGTTCATGCTTGCAGCAAACCTACTGGTACGTCTTGGTCCCTCACATGTAGTGTTACTAGCGCAAGGTATCGCGTTAATAGAGAGGGTGTATAACAACTTCCTTGTAATGGTCATGAGCACGTCAATAGGATGATCATTGCTTGCCAAACTTCGCAAGCTGCTTGTGAAGTTAGCAGATGCGTTTCGGTCATCAAAAGCAGGAAGAGGAGGGAGAACAGGTGAGTTAGGAGATGGGGTGTATTTTCCATTGTATTCGATGATGGCCGTGGTGGTGGAGTTTTGTGTGCTTGATCCACTGCTATGATTGAATAGATATTTTAGTTGTGTATAGTTTGAATTTATGCTTGAAGAAATCTTGTTAGTTAGCTTATCTATTTTGCTTTTTAATCTAGGGAAAATACACTTTATGTTACAGGAAATCTCTATTTCTTTGTTAAATGTGGAAGCAATGTATGAGCGTTTATTAAGAGAATGTTACGATAAAATGTATACAACTAAATTTTATAAGAAAAGTAAGTGTATGTTTACAGATTTGCAAATTTTTTGAAACATCTTGTAGGCAACAAAGAAGAACCAAAATGGTAGCGTTATGCTAGTGTCTTGACAGCTTAATGAGGTGAAAAGTGATAGTATTTCTACACCTTCAAATAAACCTTCAAATCTCATAAGCTAGTATTTCTAAACCTTCAAATCTCATAAGGTACTCTAGCTTTAAAAGTCCTATGTTTCACTTTCAAAAGTCAAACAGAAAGCAAATTTTGATTTTCAAAGTGTAAACCAATATCTACATTAATTAAACAATATGAATTCCATTTGAAGATTGGGTTGTGATTTATTTAAGGAATCCTTATGAATTTATAGTTTTAACAATACCATGATTGACTTTTGAAAGTCAAACTGGCTGCTTTTCAACTTTGTAATTGATGGGTATCCCATAACTAATCAATACAATCTCCCTGTACTTGTACTGGAACATATATTTGATATGGAAAGCAAAAGATTTGTATCACTTCCAACTTCCAGTTTCTAATACTACCGACCATGACGTCTCGTAGTAGGTGTAAAGCGAACGGTCCAAAACTAATCTTCGGTTGATAAGGAAATACCCACATCCAATGCTCGAAACATCGATTTAAATAATCCTATTAATATTAATGAGGATGAGGAACTGAATTTGCCTCGACCGTCCCGTAGAAGAAGTGAGAAAAAGGGGGAAGGGCGGAGTCGTCTTCGGTGGGTGTCGAAATGATACAAGTTTTGAAGAGATAAACCGACGAGCTCAAGACATACGAGACCTTGGCCGTAGGCGTTTGGAAAAGACTCAAGAAAGAAACGCCGAAAACAAAAAAGTCGTCGCGCTACAAGAAGGGAGGCAAATGGAGAAAGATATTAAGTTTATGTCTAAACCAATCGATCACCTTCAAGGAGAAGCATTGCTTCTAGCTCAAATGCGTAGACAAAAAATCCGTGACAAATACAGATTTTAAATCTATATTTTGCATTTTCGTCTTTAATTTTTAGTATTTTAATTAGTGGTAATGTAATTTTTATATATTTAATGAAATATTATTTGTTTTATTTTCAAAAAAAAAATTAAATAAATAATTGAGTTATCATTGAAAGAGGCTTATACTACTACACCCATTTTAACTTCAAGCCCCATAATACCCCTTTGCTGACTAGACTGTCGCATGTCAGATCATGACCAAGGGAGGGGCTTAAAACTAACCCACCAGTATACAAGGTCTAACACCGTCTAAAGATATGTAGACTTAACTTAAGGCGCGGTTCGTATATTAAGACGCGGATTTTGAGGGAAGTTAAGGGATTTATGGATATGTCTTTTGAATTTGGGATTGTGTGTGTATTTTTAGACGTGATTACATAACCTTGTCTAAAAGCATATTTGAACCCATCTAATTAATACATTTAGAAAGTAATTAAAACAATCAGACGAATGATTTGCTGGTCTAAAAGTAATACAATAATTTTGAAGAAAATTACGTGACATAAATTAATTTTTACAAACAAATTAAATTAAATTAAATGAATAAATCATCCAACACTTGGCATGCTTTTTGGTGGGGGTAACATTCTTTCGAGTGCACCTTATTCTTACAATGAATATCATCTCCATGTCTCAACCTATATGACGCTCAAAATGACATGCATGAACCATACTCCTTAGTCCTTAGAAATGCATGAAGTAGAATGCTTGTGCCTTTCTAAAAAAAAGCCATACTCCTTGTAATTATATTAGAACAATACTGTTATTCGTGTTAATGTATTTTCTTGATTACTAATGATATGATATGATGGGATATATATATATACTTATTCGATATACAAGTTGTTTTTTTTGTGCAACTCTGTAAAATTATCTAGTAAGTTATATGTTGTGTTCTAAAAAAGAGAAATAAAGATTTAATGGAAAACAACGTATGTTTTTCTCATATTATTCTTACACTAGTAAAGGTAAATAAAGAATAGATACTCGCACCATATGCATCCTCTACAAGTACTTGTACATATCATAGCAAAACCAATCAACAACTTTCTTTAATCATGTTCATCATAATTACGTAATACATAATGCATTCAAACAATCAACTTATTACATTTGAAAATCAATCACGATAATAAAATCAATGATGAAGAAACAATACAAGGAATTAGAAGAAAATAAAAACAAGTATGAGACATAAGTTACCTTTCGAAAACAAATTAACTTTTGACGAACAAATCTTCTAACACTTTGGCATATCTTTTGGTGGAGGCAAGATTTTCTCGTTAGCACCTTTCCCGTTTCTTACAATGAATACCATCTCCATCCCCCAACTTACGTGACGCTCGAAATGACAATGCATGAACCATACGCCTGGAAAATAAAATGTATTATCATGTCAAAATGTCTGCATATATTTACTAAGGAGATTTTTAGGTAACTAAGGGCATCACATAGAAACGGGCTGCTTACCAGGATTATTGGCTCTGAATCTGATGGCTGTCCAACCGTTTTGAGGAACCGCAATGGTCTGTTGAAGCGGAGGATCAACGAGATTATACTTCAAAGGATCACGATGTCGATCAAAGTTTCCAAATCCAGACCCAACAACGTAGAAACTGTATCCATGCAAATGCATGGGGTGATCTATTCCTGAGACCACGTTTGTTCCTTGGAAAACAAGCTCCACCGCGTCGTTATACTTTAAGATTTTAACCTCAGTCCCATTCATCGGAGTCTGTAGCGAAGTACTCAAATTCGCTGCTGTGTAGTCGAAGACGAATGGGGGATTGTCAGGAAAGTCGTCACCATAAACACCGTTCACTCCGCGGTAGTAAGCTCCAAGAATGGAAGTCCTTGGAGCATCAAAGGTGATATTGTTTATGCTTGCAGCAAACCTGCTGGTACGTCTTGGTCCCTCACATGTAGTGTTACTAGCGCAAGGTACCGCGTTAATAGAGAGGGTGTATAACAACTTCCTTGTAATGGTCATGGGCATGTCAATAGGATGATCATTGCTTGCCAAACTTCGCAAGCTGCTTGTGAAGTTAGCAGATGCGTTTCGGTCATCAAAAGCAGGAAGAGGAGGGAGAACAGGTGAGTTAGGAGATGGGGTGTATTTTCCATTGTATTCGATGATGGCCGTGGTGGTGGAGTTATCGAATAGGCTGCGAGGATTGCTATTATATAGCTTTGCAGCCATATAGTAGCGATCGCGAGGTTGGTTTGCTACTAACAAGACGTCTATGGTTTGCCCGGGAGATATTGCCAGATAGTTGGTTTTCAGTGGCTTTGTGTAGGCACCATCAGTTCCTACGACGACGAGCTCATGGTCCGCAATTGCAAAGAACATGATGTTGTTCATGGCCGCATTCACCATTCGGAGCATGTAAGTCTTTCCCTTATCTACATTTACTTTGGTTGTGTCTGGACGAGAGCAATTGTAGCAATCACCTGGTTGACCATTGATTGTTAGAGCATCAGAGGGAGCCGGATCACCTCCTCTACGCATGAAATCTTCCATCACTGCCTGTATATCATTTTTCCACCAGTCACCTAAAAACATAAATGGAAACTTAGAACACATAATTTATTCATGATGTGGAAAGTAGTTAGCAAGGGCAACAGTAATTAAGCACCTAAGATGACTGGAACCTCTGCATGGGGCTTAGGAAATGGGAAAGCAGTTCCAATCTTGGGCGAGACGACTAGTAAACCATGCACGGTGGCTCGAGACCAGTCGCTGTGTGCATGCCACCATAATGTGCCTTCCTCATCGGAGAGGATAACCTTCTGGCTAAAACGAGTTCCAGGTTGAATCGGACATTGAGTGATAAACTCAGGCCCGTCGGACCATGGATATCTTGGTAGTTTCACTCCATGCCTGCAGCAGGTAATTATATATTGTTCAAATTTCATTTCAATATATAGAAATTAACCATCTTATCTTTTTGAGTAAATGAATATATATTTACGTACCAATGAATTGTGATATTTTGGGTTGCTTGGTTGATAACGTCAACAATAACGGTGTCTCCTCTGTGAGCAGAAATAGTTGGACCAGGGTATTGTCCATTAACTGTCAAGATGTTCTTGCTGCTGCATAGCCTTGTGTAGTTACTTTCTTTGACCTGCAAATTTAAAAAAAAAACATACATTTTTCAACCTCCATAATTAATTAGATTTCAACTCCTTAATTAATATGAGAAACCATATAATACGTACCACGAACTTATATCTAACCACAGCTGCTTGTGATTGCAGCAAACCAAGAAGCAACAAAAGCCCTAAAACAAGAACATGTGTGTTCATGTCGGTCTTCATATATATGATCGATCAAACTTATATCTATCTTCTTTTACTATGCCTCGATGTTGTTTAGTTGTATTTTAATTTAATTTTATTCTTGAATGGATGGGTGCAACATAATATTTATAGTAGGTTAAAAAGGTGGTTTATGGTGGCTGGTCATCAAAATAATACTATAAATAACTCGTTTTCTTTACTCTCTATCTGCATGCAAATAGATTTGGACCCTGAAACACTTTTTTTCTTTTTGACTTTATACCGTTTTGACATTTCTCAAGTTAAATTACTTATCCAAACTTTTCAAAATTCTACCACTATACTCTTGTAGCTTTCTTCAAATTGTCATTTTCCTTTTTCAATCCAGGGAACATTCGCGGTCTATTTCTTAGTTATTAAATAATGTTGTATCTTATTCTGTCAACATCTGTAAAACATCCATTAAAATTCCTAGAATTATATAACATACTCAAATGGTGTTACTATATTTCAATATCCTTTATGATTATTTATTAACAATATCGGTTATGCAATTATATTCAGTTATTCCATAATTTATTAACTGATGGACGGTCACCTGTTATAACATGCATAATGCAAATTAATCAGTATTGTTATTTTTCTAATGGTAAATCTTACATATTTTTAAATTATATCAAATAAATCTTAAACATGTTATAAAATAACAGTATATTAGCAACTAATATACATGATAAACATGAGAATATAGATCATGTATAGAAAGAAATATGAAGAATGAGATAATTTTATTGATATTGAGTATTTAATATCAAATACATAGGACCTCCATATATAGGTCATATTATTAATACAAGAGTATATAAAGAGACGGGAGTTAAGAACATGAAGAGTCATCATAAATAATTTGTTTATAACACTCTCACTTGACTATCCATGTGATAAATGAAAATAATATATAAACTTTTAATATGCTTGGTTATCAACTTGATAAACTTTGAGATTTTGCCTCGTTAAAAACCTTGACAGGAAAACCCAATGGGACAAAACCTTAACTAAGGGAAAAAGAGTGCAGCATGTATCGTCTCCCCTTGATACTTCTAGATCATGTATATTGCCTCATTAAAAACCTTACTAAGAAAACACAATGGGAAAAACTTAGTAAAGGGAAAAAAAGTGCAACTTGTGTAAAACTCCCCCTTATTATGATATGTATCATTTAAGTAATAGGTGCAAATCTTCTATAAAAATTGCTGAAAACTTTTATAGTAATAATTTTTCGTTTGATCTCTTGATGTACAATCCTTCAATGAACATTGATGTATGATCTTCATGTGGATCTTTAATTGCCTCTTCTTGTAAGTAGATACCATAAGATCTATGAATGTGTTTTGTTATAATCCCTGCATTTACAAAACTAACCAAACTTGTTGATGGGTTAGTAATATATGAACTCATACCTTTCGTACCTTAAGGGTATAGAAAATAAATGTTTTACTCATTACACTATCTCCTCGTCGTACACGAGTTAAATCTTTCTAATGATTTTATGGTATATGTTCGTGTACAGCTAGCAAGATATATTAATACAATTTGTATTGAATTATGCTACTTCATGACCAATGATCTTTGTTTCTTTGATAGAAGATAATAAAAGTCATTTTTATCTATATCAAATATTTGAACATTATTAAATGTACTTACACCAAAAGCTTTGTCCATATGAAAATGTCCATCATTTTCTAGATGTATTATGATTGATGGATTATAATATAAACATATGTCCTACGTATCGAGCCATAAATTTGTAATATTGTATTTCATTTGCAAATTCTTGCTTAAATGTTTGAGCTCTTTTTTTTTCTCTTCGGGAGATTCAATGACTTCATTAACATATATTGCAATACTTGTAAATCTCATATCGTTCTTTTAATGAAAACAAATGGACTAACTTCACCATATGTATTTCTCGTTTTCGAGCTCACTAGTGAGTCAATTATATCACATTTGACTCGACTATTTTAGTCCACACATATTTTGTCAACTTCATTTAGTATGTTCTTGAGGTTTTGACATCAATGCTTCTAGCATTATCAATCCATGAGGGAATTCGTTCTATCTTATCCATATATGCATGTGATTTCACTCTTCAGGAGTTTTGCTATATAAATTTGCCCAATTAACACATAGATATCTATATCATGTAAAAGTGTCATGAACACTTGCTTTTATCTCCAAAGTCCATATTGTACCATGCGTGTACACTATTTATTGAGATATCACAATCACTGGGTACAAGTTTTCAATGTATATTTATTGGTGCACAAGAATTACATCGTTAAAATATTTTGATTCACCTTTAAAGAACTCAATTGCTTTAAGAAACTCATCAGGAGTTCAATCGTATTCAAAAATGAATCTGTATACAATGATCATATTGTTCTCGAGAACTTACTTTATATGAATTACATAATTTAAATCCTTCAAGGACTTGCATGTAAACTTTAGTATCAAAAGGATACATAACATTTATAATACGCATATCAATTCTCTCTTTATATTATCAGACTAATTAAATACTGGAAAGCTATTGCATCCACCACTGGAGAATACGTCTCCTCATAATTAATCATAGGTCTTTGCGAAATCCTTGTGCAATCAATTGTTGATCCATATAAAAGACCTAATTATATTAAATATATTTTACAACTTTTTTTGTATGGACTACTAGCCCGAAAGCTTTCCATTTCAATAGAGAATTCAACTCTGCCTCATTTGCGTCGTTCCATTTTGGCCAATCATTTCTTTATATTTATTCATAAGCAGATTTTAAATATTGATCCTCGTCATTTCATCATTTCAAGCGCGATATTATATACAAAAGTATAACGACGTCGATTTTATTTTTTGATTCCATATACTTTTAGACATGATATGGTATTTAATGAGATCTCTTTATTTTCAGGTGCATGAGGTTCTTTTGGAACCATCATGTCTAATGTCTCTTTAGGAGATCTTTTTACTATAACCTCGACTTGACCATCTTAATTACTTGCTCCAATTTTCGAGGAACTTTATTATTGGAATCGACTAGTCTACCATGCTTCAGGCGTGTAATAGACTCATTACAAATGTGTTGTTGTCTTTATGGGACAAAGTATAACTAGAGCATAGTTGCTTATATGACTTACTTTGTCACTATATTTAGGTTAGTGAACTCGTCTGATAATTTATTCTTTTATATTGGTAAATGAATATCTTTTGAACTTCTAGTTCATAGTTTATAGTCTGAGGATCAAGATAACATGATAATTCATTTCACTTTTCACTTTCCAACTGCTTGTTATCTCCCCCTGATATTAGGAATGTTAATCCATTAAGATGGATTTCAATTATTTGAGTCGTAAATAAATATCTCGTGAAAGGCTCTGTTCATTATCATATATTTCCAACCACTTTTTAAGGTCTAATCTTTGTGCATCGTAGTGGATCAATTTCAATATATACCGCCCAACCAAAATCTTAGAAGAGACATCCTTAGTTCCTGACAAAAAACCAACTATATTAGGGAGAAACTAATACAACATGTTGGCTTGATGTGAATTAATATCAGTGCATGTAAATTTACATGTACTCATATATAAACAGGAACTTGCTCTCATGATTATTGTCTTTATTATCAAGCATAGACGTTTTGTGATTGTCTTAACAATAAACACATGCAATCTGGAATATTGTGCTTGCTATCTTATTAGCTAAGCCATAAATTACACAAACATTAAGTTGTGAATTTGATAACCATTTAGACGATGCATCGATTTAAAACACTAAATGGTATCATGTTGGGATATGCATACCTCTTAATCACTTCCAGAATATTTATGGATACACACCCTTAATTGGCAAATATATATTTTCCCTTAAGAGCAATATGCTATCAGCTAGAAGAATTTTCAAGTTCTTCATTATGTTTCACATCATCATTGACTTGGTGTGGTCTAACCAGTCATGCCAATAAAGTAAATAATATGTATTACTTGCACATATGTAATACAAAACGTATGATACGATAGAACGATTACTATCATTTTAAACTGTCATGTCAATTTTCATCATTTCCATATATGATCTTCATATAATTACTCCTATAATTTACCATTTCTAGTGATCAATCTCATTATGGCCATTATTACAATTTTGATGCTCGGTCTCATTATTAACTTGGCTACCATAACATCCTAATGGTGAATCTCATTATCAACTTGGCTATGATAGCACTTTCGATGATTGATATCGCTATTAACATAATTGTCATTACAAATTTCTCAATTATTTCCATGATCACGACATTTTTAATGATCGTTATATAATCACATTCAATTCAGAAAATGAAGTAGAACCAGAACAAGCTTTATAGCTTTTCATTCTTTACTCGGTCACACGAATATGAGATAATTTCAAACTTTTCATACTCTTTTAATGATATAGCTACTTCGGAAGCATATCTCTCATGTGTGACAAACGAAAAGTATTTTCCTTATAACTAATTTTCTCACCGCATAATATAAGTTGAGAAGTAACTACATGATTGAGTCATGTTTATTGGTCTAAAAATTAGTGACTTTCTGTAAATGGATAATGAGATTTAGAGAGCATGACACTTGGGTGTCACATCTAACCATATCTATACTTTTTTCTTTTAAATTTTAATGGAACAAATCATATACAATTGCAATACTATCATTTCCAATAAGATCGTTAAACATCATTCTTTATTTAATCAAAATCAATTACGTAACTTTCAAAACATTGTCACTCGACTGATATATGATGAAAGGCACCATGAAATCATACGAAATTGATTTATGATAAAATCATATGAAATTAAGTTATATATGCATATATATATGAAATTCATAGTAGAATCTTAACAAACTTAACAAATCATGTTGATGCAAATCAAATCTCATACTTATAGCTGTTGAATTTCTATCAAACAAGAACAATGACACCATATTAATTAGTTTAACCAAATGATTAAGAACTTTACAATCAAAGGTTGTGAGTACTATAATCGATCAAATAAAAGCAAAACTCATGGATCTTAGAATACGAATTTACTTGTAACTCACTTAGTTTTCAAATTAAACTGAAACATCACATTCTCTAAATTCAAAGCGTGTATATAGACAAAATTCCAGAGTGTGTTTGAACATATAGATATAATAAATACAAAAAAACTAATAATCAACTTTTACTAGTAATCTAATATGATCTTACCATCTATTTGGAACTCCATATACTTCTATAGTCTAATAAAAATATCTTTTATATGTTATAAAAGTAACGGATCATAATATATGTATTTTCTTTTAAAAAAATTAATTATAATAACCCAAACTTTTAGTTAATGATGATAAGTCAATATCATAATTGTGGAATATATATATAACATGATATATGAAATTTACTAAAATAAATTAAGATATACTTTGTCTAAAATTATAACCAGAGGATTAAAATAAACCAATGATTTATACCAAAATAAATATCTCAACTAATTTGTAACAAAATAATTATGGAGTGATACTATTAAATATAAACTAAATCATGTATATATATTTGTTAACAACATATATGTTTTAGTGGGTTAGGCTCAAAATCCTACGACTGTTAATTCAAAGGAAAACATTGAAATTCATAATCGTATACCGAAAATTGGTTTTAAAACTTATCACATATACTTGCTACTAGTTCCTCAATTATTATAGGTTACAAAAACTTATCCAATCAGTCCTTTACGAAAACCAGGAAAATCAAAGCTTGACAATTTTCAGATTTTTAAATTAAAATTAAATCAAAGCTTCACAATATTTTACCGTTGTCCATTTTTTACTGACTAAGGGTAGGTTATACGGAATTTCTGGTGAAGTCACAGGATTCAGGAAAATTAGAACTAGCAAAAAGAATTATAACCTTTATACTATCTAGAAATTGAAAATATTTAATTTGTAGATTAACGGATTTGCTTTTAATTATAAATTTCATGTTGAGCATACTTGTACTACACATATTCAATTAGGAAACAGTCATAAATTGTTACCTATATCGTTAAGTAAAAAGAAACATACAGAGATAAAGAAGTTGGATGGTTGGAGCAGTTTATCAAAGAAGTTGGATGGTTGGAGAAGTTGGTGGTGGCTCGTAGCAGTGCAATATCGTCAGCGGTGACTCAAACTAAAATAAGAGATATCGATTACGATCGTGCTGATAACGTGTTGTAAAATAATGGTCTATTAGCAACCAATATACATGATAAACATGAGAACATAGATCATGTAGAGAAAGAAAGATGGAGAATGAGATAATTTTATTGATATTGAGTATTTAATATCAAATACATAGGACCCCTATATATAGGCCATATTATTAATACAAGAGTATATAAAGAGACGGGAGTTAAAAACATGGAGAGTCACCATAAATAATTTGTTCATAACAAAACGATTTTTATTTGAGATTGAACTCCAAACATTCTACTAAAAGGCAAAAGTCTCTATCAAATGAGATAGCATCACATTGAATTATTTTTTGTTTTTGATAGGATAACACTACCAAATGAATGACTATTAATGACGTACACAAACCATTGGAATTCCGTGGGTTTAGTTGTAGTTGTTGGAACTAATATTGCCAATACTCAAAAGTTGAAAGATTTAAATGCTTTATTTTTATTTAACTAGCAGGATTCGTCTACGTGTTGCGGCGGAATTCGACCAATATCTATTTGATTCATTATGGTATCAGTGGCACTATGTATAGCAATTGAAAGAGAAAACCAAACTGTAAACTCGTAATATGCTCAAAAGTATTTTAGTCATGTTTTACATCGATTAAAACTATAGAAACGAATATCGGTATCGGTTTAGATAGTACCCAAACCGCTACCGATGTCGATCGGAATCGTTGGGTTCGTCACGACACCAGTCCACTTACATTGTGTTTCAAAAATTTGTACATTACTACCCACAACTTGATTTAAAAAATGTTTATATAACAACATAGTGAAAAATAGACATGTCGCAACGATATACTCGAAAGTTATAAAACACCACATGTTAAAAGTTAGGAGAGAAAAAGAAAAATATACTCAAAATTTATTATAACAATAAAGCAAGAAAAATTTAAAAATAAATATTTATTAAAACAAGTCAAATTTCTTAGGAACACATGTTACAAACAATTTAAAAAATATAATGTAACTATATAATGGATTTGGTTGACTTTTCTATTTGGTTTTGAAAAGAAAAAACTTTAGTGCCTAAATTCTAAACATTCAAAATATCCATGTAGCTAATAACTTCATTATATATATATATATGGGAATGTTCATTTGAGAACAAATTTAATGTGGGAAGATAAAGAGAAAGCGTATAATGATAAAAATTAAATAGTTTATAACTCATCTCATTAATTATGTTATCTCTTATTAATAAAGTAAAAACATTTTATCCTATATATTTTAAAATTTATCCTACATATGTCTTACACTTACCGGAATTTACCCTACAAACATGTAAATTCACCATATGCATTTCAAAATTTATCCTACACATACTAAAATTTATCCTACACATGTCAAAAATTGTCCTTCACTATAAATTATTTTATCTTGAAAGAGTATATTTAAATAATGAGCTACAAGTTTAACTAATTAACTAATTAATGACAATTATAGATTTACCTATATGTCATTTTTCATAACATTAAATACACACATTAAATTGAAGTAAATGTAGAATTTTTATTGGTTTAAAAGTTATTCTTTTTATTCTTAAAAAAAGTTTCTTCTCATTTGAACTCTATATAAATATATTGGAAGGTTCAAATGAGAAGAAATTTTTTATAAGAATAAAAAAAAGAAATTTCAACCAATAAGGATCATTTATTTTACTTCATTTAATTTTTATATTTAATATTAGTAAGAGGGTATGTTGGTAAACTTAAAAAGATCATTAATTGTTAGTATTCCTTTTTAATAGCTAACTACATTAAATTTATAACTTATTTTTAAAAAAATATATTTTTTCAAAGAAGAAAAAAATAATAATTTAAAGTGTAGGATAAATTACGAGGTGTGTAGGATGAATTACGAGTTATGTAGAATAAATTTCAAAATGCGTGTGACAAATTTTGATGTCTGTAGGATGATAGTCTTTATAACTAATTAATTAGTTAAGTATAATAATAAATGAGATGAGAGAAAAACAATTTAATGTTTTACAATTGTACCATTTGTTCTTTTTCTTCTTAGTTTAATTTTCTTCTCAAATGAACCTCCTCATATATATATATATATAGGTAGAGGTTTATGTGAGAAAATTTAAAAGTGTGAGAAGGCTAAGAAAGATTATG
Source organism: Scalesia atractyloides (assembly GCA_947069175.1). Taxonomy (NCBI): domain Eukaryota; kingdom Viridiplantae; phylum Streptophyta; class Magnoliopsida; order Asterales; family Asteraceae; genus Scalesia; species Scalesia atractyloides. The sequence continues at coordinate 55,382,226 of CAMTDV010000001.1, read as the reverse complement.
GATGTGACATATGTCCCATTTTATTTTGTTAGTTTAAGGGTATAAGTGTAATTTAACTAATAAAATCTAATTATGGAATGAGTATATACAATTGATTTTTGGCAGTTATTGTAGAGATTTTCGAATTTGAAATAACACCTAACTTATAAAAACACCACAACATGTATATTGAAGACATACATCTTATAAATAACAGAAATATAACTCATAAAAGCACCTTAACTCATAAAAACACCACATCATGTATATTGAAGGCATACATCTTATAAAGAACAGAAATATACCAAAAATAACACCATAACTCATAAAAACACCACAGCAGTTATATTGAAGACACACATCTTATAAAGAACACCCTAACATTGAATATAACAGAAATAACGCCCTAATATAACACCAGTCAACACTTTAATCAGAATCAAAACAGAAATAATACCCTAAATATATAAAAACAGAAATAACTCTACATAAGTATATCAATATGGTACTTATATTAAAGATAAAAAACACTCGTTATTATAGTGTAATTTTTTTTAAAAGAGTTACGTATAAAAAGTTATTGATGTTTATAAAAGAAGGGGGGAACTTTGCATGTGTATTAATGTTAGTTTCTTAATTTAAAAATATTAAATTTACCTTTATACCCTTAATCTAGAAAATTAGTTAGTTTAATAGTCAATATTATTTACAAAATTGCCACTATGATCTCAACCATTATATTAAATATCTAATGGTTTAGATTCTTTCTTATCCTTCTCATACTTTTAAATTTTCTCACAATAAAATCACCCTATATATATATATATATACATATATATACATATACATATATATATATATATATAATAGGAAGATTTAGGATTTTTATATACTAGTTTTATATTATTTTGTTTTCTTATACGAGTAGGTTACTTGTTCTTCAAACGTGTTGTTTAGTATAAATAGAGATTATGTGTTTAGGGTTTATGCACCTTCAGTTTTAATCAAAGAGTTTTTCTTGTTATGTCTATTGTTTGATCATATTGAAGAAGACCTGATTTCCAACAATTGGTATCAGAGCAGTTCATCAATGTTGGAAGCTTGTTATCATCAAACAAGTATGTATGGCTTAACCGAGTAATCAGACATAAAAGGGGAATTAAAGGGAAGGAAAAAAGGTTGTTGCGATCAAGAAGACAGGTGCCAGAGGGTTTGTTGATCAAATGGCAGCAACATGTTGTAGTGATCGAGGTTGTGATCAACAACAACAAGACCGTAGCAATCAAGGAGTAGTTATTGCAGGCTTGATCAAAGGAGAAAACCCAGGTGTAGTGTAGTGTTAGAACGAATTAACAGTAGACTTCAAAAGTGGTGAAGTAGCGGGTTTGATCAAGGTGAAAGAGGAAAAAAAAGGGGGCACGGTGTTGTGTCGGCTGCAACAAAAGTATTGATGCAAAGCAAACACAAGATTTTATCTTTTGAAAATTGTCATTACATCTATAATCGAGACGTTCGAAAAAAACATTTTTTTAAATAAGAAATGAAAGAATCATTTGTATAAGAATCACATATAAGATGATAATTGGGGAGGTTAGTGGCGACGAAGTTCTTTATTGTCATGCAAGTTTGGTTGATATATCAAATATTAGAAAATTAGATTTAATAATAGGAGAATTTGGTTAATTTTATGGGCGTATTTAAGTTATGGGTAATTAGACTTGGGTTAAGGGTAGTTATAATTGGACTGGTTTTCTTCAAAGCAATCTCAATAAGAAAACAATGTTTATACTTATTATGTTGACTATGCATGGATTGCACAAATTGGAAATTGGATCAGAACCTGAATAAGTTAAGGTGTAATCGGGTACAAATGGAATTGGATTTTCTAAGGAACTGGGTAGGAATCGAACCTGGGTTCTACATGTATAGATGGGTACCTAATTTGCCAGTGTAGATCGGGTCGGGTCTGGTTTCTACCTGGAAACTGGATATTCTTTAAAAAAACGGTTTTTAAACGTTAGAGCCGGTAATATAGCCATTCTTTATTTACCGTTGGAACCGTTTTTAAACCATTTTAACCTTCCCAATCGGGTATAAATAGGTACTAAGTTTCTTTTTTTATAAAGAATACATAACGTAATAAAACAAAAAAATCATTTATTATTTATTGCGAATACTTCACAAACAACTGAAAATACTTTCACCAATGTTCAAGGTTTGTCTTGTCTTATATATCCACACTCCATCCAAATTATTTTTTAGACGAATGAGTATCACTATTGATTTGGGAGTGAGTCTTGTTCTTCGTAACGTCAATACCCTGCTATTAAAAGAGAAAAAATATTCTGAAACTACCATAGAAGCTTGGACAGTTAGTAAATCACAGGCCCTGGAGGATAGAATCGGAAATTCGGTTTCCTTCCCTTTCCACCCCAAGCCAAAATATCCTCTTCGGTAGACATAGTGCGTACAAAATCCGATGCACTCTACCTACCAAGATCACTTGTTGGGGTGTCACCCGACACATCCCGAACATTCAACATAGCCATAGTCGGGTCCCGTATCAAGCTACTACTAGTACTTGAGCTTGAATCCTGAAACACGTTTATCTTTATGGTTAGCCCATATTTAATATTATTCCAACTTGATTGCAAAAGCGGTTCGATTTCATATTCTTCCGAAAGACTATCATGGAACACTTTAAAAGTCCCAGCTTAGCTTAAAGCACTTTTAAACACTGTTCTAAAAACTCTTATAAAATTACCCACAAATTTAGCTTTGACCCCATTTAAGGGTGATAAGAGTTGTAACACCAACAAATTTATATAATTACATTAAACTGATCGTATAATTACACTTATTTACATAATTATAAACATACGGATTCATTGAGAACTCGCTTATGTAGACTCGTTTACACAAAACATATTATTATAGACTTATCTAAATAAGTCTGTTCACACAAAACCAACTTGTAAATTTGTTTATTGTGTTTATACCCAACATGCATGCTAATTGATCTGGACCTAATACCTTGGTTGGAAATTTGAATATTCTATTTATCTCTTTAAAACCTCATATCAAGTTAAATACAAACTAACGTTTGAAATTTATTCCATTAAGTATGATACTATTGTTACTTTCTTCTGATTGTCATTTTCCTCGATAAATCCAGTGAACATTCATTACATGGTTTTTGTCTATGTCCTATCTTTCTTTTTATCTTATTTGGTCAATAGTTTAATGCATTAATCCATTTCAATTAATCCTAGAATTAATTAACAATATATTCCAACGGCCTACGTTAACTTGTTAAGTTATTTTATTAAATTTTATTATGGCCTTATTTTATTTCATTATATTTTTCACATTTTTTTACGACCAACTTGACACCCTTAGATAAGTTTTAGTTTATTTTTTTTCTTCAGATTCTTGCAAACGAAATTGTAATTCTAGTTTTTAGCTAATTCATTTTGCTTTTCCAAGTTAATTTATTTTTATATACATTTTTTTTGTAAGCAACATGCAAATGGACATTTATTTTTAACTTCTTTTTTACATTTTACGACTAATTTGCGACGTGGATGTTATTTTAAAGTTTTAAGCTGTTTGTTTTGTTTTTCTTTTCACATTTTTTGCGATCGCTAATTAAATAATATATAATAGCCCTTAAAAGATCGCAGCTATAGAGGCTGATTTGGAACATTGTTATATTTATATTTTTAACTCTTAACATAATTGAGACCACTTTGCACCCAATATTTATAATTTGATATCGATTTATTAGTTTTATTGTTTTCCCAACATTAATTTCTAACTGATTTGAGTTGAAATATCTATTGAGATTGTTTTGAATAAAGTTCTAAATTCTAATTGTGAACAGTGATGGATCTAGAAAATAATTACAGGGGTAATGTTTAAATTTTTTTTAAAGGATCAGCGCAATCGAAAAAATATCAAAATTTTTACACTATCAACGAGCATTTAAAAAGTAGCGGAAGCTAACCCTTGTCACTAATTGTGAAATATTGAAAATATGGTGATTTTGACTCACATTTGATGCAAAATGTTAGTTTGGTGAATTCATTAACCAAATGAGCCGAAAATGGTTTTGAATGATCAAATACAGAATGATTCTACAATCAAGTATTCATAGTCCATTTCTCATCCCCATTCATATAATTTTATTTATATTCATATTTTTTTAAATTTATTTCTCACTTTTTACCTCCTACAATTCATTCTCCATGTTTATTTATATTCAATTAAATAATGATTCTTTATATTATTTTAATCTTTCTTTCACTTACATCACGCATAAAATATATTAAAAAAATATGGGTAGGATAGTAAGAAACAAATTTGAAGGGTTGGTTTGTTTTCCCTTAAAATTAGGGGGGGGGGGGGTGGGGGGTTGAAGATGGGGATGGGGATCAAATGTAGATGTATTTATTATGATTTTAGTCAATTTCTCTCAAAATTAATAATGGGAGATGAGATGGGAATGCTTTTATCTTAAAGTATTAGAGCATTTATAATGGTTCTTATGTATTTATGAGTGTGTTACTTGTATTATAAGAAATGGTTGTGAGTAGAGAAAAGAAAAAAAAATATTACTGTTAATCTGTAAATATATAAGAAACAATGTTCATCCTTATACATTATTTTAATATTTTTCAAAGTGGTTGTGAGTCAAGGAAAGAGAAAAGGTAATGATAAAAATATAAATAATATTGTTTAATTGAAAATAAGATAGGAAAAATACTGATTTTTAGTGTAATTATAGAAATAGGGATAAGGAATTCAATGCGAATAATTTAGATTGACACCCTCACATTCAGATGTAATCCTAACATATGAGCCCATTTCTAACCTTTTTGGTGTAGATGGGTGTTATAAAAGTGTCGTTTGGAGCGGTTTAAGGGGATGTTTTGTGGTGATGATGGGTGTGGTTTTTAGATGTGGATGATTGTATTTGATGTATGAAGGGTTTTGGAGCAAACGACTTGGGTGGTGGATGAGGAAGGGCAGTGGTTGTTTGAGACCGGTGGTGCCATGCCATTCACTTTGGAGACATACCAATTGATTTGCCAACACCTATGTATGACTTTGGTGGCAAACAATGCCCCAAATTTTGGTTACATAAGACGGGAAGGAGAACGACTTGATGAAAGTACCATTGTTATAGACCGATTCGAGACGGTCAATCTGGTAGCCGGTTCAGCGTTTTGTGGTAGGCAAACACCCTAAGAAAATACTATTTCGTATTAGTTTATGTTGGAACTGATTAATTCGGTTTACGGAGGCTTTAATTACGAAAACATGTTTGGTTCCTAGGTGTGGTTTAATTGTGAGGACGAAACAGCATTTAAGGGTGATAGAGTTGTAACACCCCCTTGTGTTAGGGGCATAGATTGTTTTAATAAATAACATGTGTGTTTATATATTTGTGAGCAACTTGGTTGTATATATATGTATATTATTAATATTAATTAATTAAAATAAGTTGGTGACTAAGTTAGAATAACCAACTCTCCACCATTTTAAGAAGATAATCGATTCATCGTCTCCATTTATTAGTCGACCAAGAGCAAAGAAAGAAAAAAGTGGGGAATCGATATGAAGTAGCCGAAGAGAGAATCTGAAAAGGGATAAAAAGAAAAAAGAAAAAAAAAGGAGTTAATTAGGTTGCGATCAGGCACAACAAGGAAGAACCTGGTTGTAGTGTGCTTTAATAGACAAGGCTGAGGTGATACCCGATAGTGGCTAATGTTGGTTGGCGATCTATTGATTTGTCACACCCCGCCAAAAAAGGACCTAGAAGTGACCAGTTAAAACAAATCTTCCACAAACTGATAGCCTACAGTAGGTCAAATATACAATCCAAGACTATGTCAATCCACAAGTCTACATCCAAACACAAGTTGTATAGCGTTCAACACATGCCTTCTAGCAAGTATCATAATGTTGCAACGGAGCTTGTTTTTCAAGGGAAAAACGTGGTTTAAGGGATAGATCATCCCATTCATTTGCATTGATAAAGGTCTCTGTTGTTGGGTCTGGATTTCAAAACTTCTATTGCTAACCAGTTCCATGAGTTATAATCTTGTCCGCTTATCATTTCAAATAAAATTGTTGTTCCTTAAAACGGTTAGACAACCATCATATTCAGAGCAAATAACCTTAGTAAGTCCATTTCCTTGCATGTAATCTCTACTCTTATTACTATTTATTAATATATTTATCACTGTTAGTGAATATTATGTATGTTCGTCACTATGCGAATATGCTAGATAAAGCGTGTGTTGAATATTGTATAGTTTAGACAGAGATTCGAACACATGACTGTTTGGAGAAGACGAGGGCTGATTCGTACGGATGAGACACATCCGCACGGATGAAGCTCATCTGCACGGACAAGCTTGGTCCGTCCCAAATCACATGTCCATATATAGGTGTCGTGTGTTAGATTTTAAAAAGTTTTGGAATCTAGGGGAAATGCTGGAGAGATTGTATGATGCTCTTTTGGTATGAATGAAATCCTTCTACTTATGACTATTCTAACGAGATTTATACCGAATTAGCTTTATCCTATCCAAACTTCCGTCAAAACCCACCGGATCCGGAACATTCAATCACCTTACTAAATATATGGTTCATGCATTGCTAAATTTAGTACTTCATTTTTCGAATAACGATTTATGCGCTGTCATTTTGAGTGTCATGTTAAATGAGGGAGTTAGAAACCATCAGCTTTACCTTGGCAATTCTGTCTTTGGCTCTTGGGAATGCATAAGTACGTCATAAGACCATCATGCTGAAAAAGTAAAACTAAACAAAGAAAAGACTAGCTCATGTCCAAACTTAGGGGCGAGGAAAACCGAAACATAATTGAAACCAAACTATTAAGTGAAAAAATTAGTCAAAATTAACCATAACCGACAAAATCGGTCAATTATGTTTAAGTGAATCTACTTAACCTAGCATTCAGTTATTATTACAGTAAATGTGTTTTTGTTAACCACTTTAACCGAAATGGAACCAAACCTTGTATGTTTGTGATTTTCTAGCTTTTCAGCTAGGAACTTGCATAACGTGTTTGGAGCACCATAACACAACCATTTTCAGCTTAAACAAAGCAAAAAAAAAAAATACATTCGATAACTAACCAAACTTAACTGAAACCGATCCATAACCGACGGTTAACCGACCCATGTTTAATCGACCATCATACCCATGTTTAATCGACCATGGTTAATTAAGCAATCTTCCATAATCGAAGCTTAGTTATTAATCATGGTTAAGCTTCGACAACTAAGTGGAACCAACGTTACGCACCTCCAACCAAAATCGCCACATATTTTAAGTCGTTGCTAGCCTCGCGCCATTGAGAGGTGTTCATGTGTGTCACAACATTTTCGTAATACTTTTATTTATCTTTTGTAGTTATTGGTAGTAAACAGAAGAAAAATTTTTAATTTTTGTTCATTTGGGTTTCTTATATATGTTCATTACTTTCGTACTTATTATTATACTTTAAGTCCAAAACGTTAAAGTACGTACAGAAAAATTAATTTGTAACCCAAAATTACCCAAAGACGACTATGTAACCTTTTAGTCCAATAAAGAAACCGTTTATTTGATTGCAATACTTAAACATTAATAGTGAACGTTAAGCCCAAGTTAGTTTTTTTTTGTGTTGAGTATACTAAATTATGTTACACAACATGATTCTAAATGTTAATGTCGTGTTGTTAGAAATTATATGGCCATTGAAAAATAGCGAGCCAACTTGACTGACGGTCTATCCGTTAGTATGGTGGTTCATTTCATAATGTTTTAAAGGATCCTTTTCATGAGTTATCATTCCCTACATATAAAAAAACCAATAATGATCTATTTGCATATACGTATGTGGTAACTAGGAATGGATTTATCTGTTGACAAATTATAGAAGAGGTGCTTATAATCATCAAACTAACACATGTTTCCGTCCTACAAAACAACCACCAAGTAGATTTAAAAAGATCTTACTAACTGTGTGTTTACCGAAAAAAATAAAGTATGAAATAACTTAATATTATTATTTCATAAGGGGGGTCGGGGGGCTCCGTGATAACACCTTCTTCATGCGTTGATGCACGTTAAACACTGTTGCCGGCCAACATTTCCACGCGTGAACTTTACAATGCGTTGCCATTATCACGCATTGAAGATTTTTCTCATTCCTTCTTCTTCACTCCTGCTTCCTTCTCTCCTTAACATGTGGTGAGAGATGGGCATCCCTAGTAAATCCATCACTAGTGATTGAATGAAGCTTGATAACGTGACGGAAATTGATTGGATGTTGTGAGTGATGGAATATTATCACTAGTGGAGCGTCCCTAACCCTTTAAGCATTCATTATGTTTTTTATTTTTAATAAATAATATAGAAGGATATATCCTAATAAAGTAACACCATTTGAATATATTATTATAATCTAGGAATTTCAACTGATGCTTTCCAAATATTGACCGAATAAGATACATGAATAAGAAATTATAGAACGAAACCATTGTACGTAGCGAATGTTCGGTGGATTGATAAATAGAAAAGGACAATATGAAGAGAGTAACAACAGTTTCAAAAGTTGGGATGTGTATTTTAACATAAGAAAAGTCGAAAGAAAAAAATGTTGGAATATTCAATAGTGGGGTACTTACAGGGTCCAAATCTATTTGCATGCAGATAGAGAGTAAAGAAAACGAGTTATTTATAGTATTATTTTGATGACCAGCCACCATAAACCACCTTTTTAACCTACTATAAATATTATGTTGCACCCATCCATTCAAGAATACATTAAATTAAAATACAACTAAACAACATCGAGGCATAGTAAAAGAAGATAGATATAAGTTTGATCGATCATATATATGAAGACCGACATGAACACACATGTTCTTGTTTTAGGGCTCTTATTGCTTCTTGGTTTGCTGCAATCACAAGCAGCTGTGGTTAGATATAAGTTCGTGGTACGTATTATATGGTTTCTCATATTAATTAAGGAGTTGAAATCTAATTAATTATGGAGGGTTGAAAAATGTATGTTTTTTTTTTTAATTTGCAGGTCAAAGAAAGTAACTACACAAGGCTATGCAGCAGCAAGAACATCTTGACAGTTAATGGACAATACCCTGGTCCAACTATTTCTGCTCACAGAGGAGACACCGTTATTGTTGACGTTATCAACCAAGCAACCCAAAATATCACAATTCATTGGTACGTAAATATATATTCATTTACTCAAAAAGATAAGATGGTTAATTTCTATATATTGAAATGAAATTTGAACAATATATAATTACCTGCTGCAGGCATGGAGTGAAACTACCAAGATATCCATGGTCCGACGGGCCTGAGTTTATCACTCAATGTCCGATTCAACCTGGAACTCGTTTTAGCCAGAAGGTTATCCTCTCCGATGAGGAAGGCACATTATGGTGGCATGCACACAGCGACTGGTCTCGAGCCACCGTGCATGGTTTACTAGTCGTCTCGCCCAAGATTGGAACTGCTTTCCCATTTCCTAAGCCCCATGCAGAGGTTCCAGTCATCTTAGGTGCTTAATTACTGTTGCCCTTGCTAACTACTTTCCACATCATGAATAAATTATGTGTTCTAAGTTTCCATTTATGTTTTTAGGTGACTGGTGGAAAAATGATATACAGGCAGTGATGGAAGACTTCATGCGTAGAGGAGGTGATCCGGCTCCCTCTGATGCTCTAACAATCAATGGTCAACCAGGTGATTGCTACAATTGCTCTCGTCCAGACACAACCAAAGTAAATGTAGATAAGGGAAAGACTTACATGCTCCGAATGGTGAATGCGGCCATGAACAACATCATGTTCTTTGCAATTGCGGACCATGAGCTCGTCGTCGTAGGAACTGATGGTGCCTACACAAAGCCACTGAAAACCAACTATCTGGCAATATCTCCCGGGCAAACCATAGACGTCTTGTTAGTAGCAAACCAACCTCGCGATCGCTACTATATGGCTGCAAAGCTATATAATAGCAATCCTCGCAGCCTATTCGATAACTCCACCACCACGGCCATCATCGAATACAATGGAAAATACACCCCATCTCCTAACTCACCTGTTCTCCCTCCTCTTCCTGCTTTTGATGACCGAAACGCATCTGCTAACTTCACAAGCAGCTTGCGAAGTTTGGCAAGCAATGATCATCCTATTGACATGCCCATGACCATTACAAGGAAGTTGTTATACACCCTCTCTATTAACGCGGTACCTTGCGCTAGTAACACTACATGTGAGGGACCAAGACGTACCAGCAGGTTTGCTGCAAGCATAAACAATATCACCTTTGATGCTCCAAGGACTTCCATTCTTGGAGCTTACTACCGCGGAGTGAACGGTGTTTATGGTGACGACTTTCCTGACAATCCCCCATTCGTCTTCGACTACACAGCAGCGAATTTGAGTACTTCGCTACAGACTCCGATGAATGGGACTGAGGTTAAAATCTTAAACTATAACGACGCGGTGGAGCTTGTTTTCCAAGGAACAAACGTGGTCTCAGGAATAGATCACCCCATGCATTTGCATGGATACAGTTTCTACGTTGTTGGGTCTGGATTTGGAAACTTTGATCGACATCGTGATCCTTTGAAGTATAATCTCGTTGATCCTCCGCTTCAACAGACCATTGCGGTTCCTCAAAACGGTTGGACAGCCATCAGATTCAGAGCCAATAATCCTGGTAAGCAGCCCGTTTCTATGTGATGCCCTTAGTTACCTAAAAATCTCCTTAGTAAATATATGCAGACATTTTGACATGATAATACATTTTATTTTCCAGGCGTATGGTTCATGCATTGTCATTTCGAGCGTCACGTAAGTTGGGGGATGGAGATGGTATTCATTGTAAGAAACGGGAAAGGTGCTAACGAGAAAATCTTGCCTCCACCAAAAGATATGCCAAAGTGTTAGAAGATTTGTTCATTTAATTTAATTTGTTCGTCAAAAGTTAATTTGTTTTCGAAAGGTAACTTATGTCTCATACTTGTTTTTATTTTCTTCTAATTCCTTGTATTGTTTCTTCATCATTGGTTTTATTATTGTGATTTATTTTCAAATGTAATAAGTTGATTGTTTGAATGCATTATGTATTACGTAATTATGATGAACATGATTAAAGAAAGTTGTTGATTGGTTTTGCTATGATATGTACAAGTACTTGTAGAGGATGCATATGGTGCGAGTATCTATTCTTTATTTACCTTTACTAGTGTAAGAATAATATGAGAAAAACATACGTTGTTTTCCATTAAATCTTTATTTCTCTTTTTTAGAACACAACATATAACTTACTAGATAATTTTACAGAGTTGCACAAAAAAAACAACTTGTATATCGAATAAGTATATATATATATCCCATCATATCATATCATTAGTAATCAAGAAAATACATTAACACGAATAACAGTATTGTTCTAATATAATTACAAGGAGTATGGCTTTTTTTTTAGAAAGGCACAAGCATTCTACTTCATGCATTTCTAAGGACTAAGGAGTATGGTTCATGCATGTCATTTTGAGCGTCATATAGGTTGAGACATGGAGATGATATTCATTGTAAGAATAAGGTGCACTCGAAAGAATGTTACCCCCACCAAAAAGCATGCCAAGTGTTGGATGATTTATTCATTTAATTTAATTTAATTTGTTTGTAAAAATTAATTTATGTCACGTAATTTTCTTCAAAATCATTGTATTACTTTTAGACCAGCAAATCATTCGTCTGATTGTTTTAATTACTTTCTAAATGTATTAATTAGATGGGTTCAAATATGCTTTTAGACAAGGTTATGTAATCACGTCTAAAAATACACACACAATCCCAAATTCAAAAGACATATCCATAAATCCCTTAACTTCCCTCAAAATCCGCGTCTTAATATACGAACCGCGCCTTAAGTTAAGTCTACATATCTTTAGACGGTGTTAGACCTTGTATACTGGTGGGTTAGTTTCAAGCCCCTCCCTTGGTCATGATCTGACATGTGACAGTCTAGTCAGCAAAGGGGTATTATGGGGCTTGAAGTTAAAATGGGTGTAGTAGTATAAGCCTCTTTCAATGATAACTCAATTATTTATTTAATTTTTTTTTTGAAAATAAAACAAATAATATTTCATTAAATATATAAAAATTACATTACCACTAATTAAAATACTAAAAATTAAAGTCGAAAATGCAAAATATAGATTTAAAATCCGTATTTGTCACGGATTTGTTGTCTACGTATTTGAGCTAGAAGCAATGCTTCTCCTTGAAGGTGATCGATTGGTTTAGACATAAACTTGATATCTTTCTCCATTTGCCTCCCTTCTTGTAGCGCGATGACCTTTTTGTTTTCGGCGTTTCTTTCTTGAGTCTTTTCCAAACGCCTATGGCCAAGGTCTCGTATGTCTTGAGCTCGTCGGTTTTTCTCTTCAATACTTGTATCATTTCGACACCCACCGAAGACGACTCCGCCCTTCCCCCTTTTTCTCACTTCTTCTACGGGACGGTCGAGGCAAATTCAGTTCCTCATCCTCATTAATATTAATAGGATTATTTAAATCGATGTTTCGAGCATTGGATGTGGGTATTTCCTTATCAACCGAAGATTAGTTTTGGACCGTTCGTTTTACACCTACTACGAGACGTCATGGTCGGTAGTATTAGAAACTGGAAGTTGGAAGTGATACAACTCTTTTGCTTTCCATATCAAATATCTGTTCCAGTACAAGTACAGGGAGATTGTATTGATTAGTTATGGGATACCCATCAATTACAAAGTTGAAAAGCAGCCAGTTTGACTTTCAAAAGTCAATCATGGTATTGTTAAAACTATAAATTCATAAGGATTCCTTAAATAAATCACAACCCAATATTCAAATGGAGTTCATATTGTTTAATTAATGTAGATATTGGTTTACACTTTGAAAATCAAAATTTGCTTTCTGTTTGACTTTTGAAAGTGAAACATAGGACTTTTAAAGCTAGAGTACCTTATGAGATTTGAAGGTTTAGAAATACTAGCTTATTAGATTTGAAGGTTTATTTGAAGGTGTAGAAATACTATTACTTTTCACCTCATTAAGCTGTCAAGACACTAGCATAACGCTACCATTTTGGTTCTTCTTTGTTGCCTACAAGATGTTTCAAAAAATTAGCAAATCTGTAAACATACACTTACTTTTCTTATAAATTTAGTTGTATACATTTTATCGTAACATTCTCTTAATAAACGCTCATACATTGCTTCCACATTTAACAATGAAATAGAGATTTCCTGTAACATAAAGTGTATTTTCCCTAGATTAAAAAGCAAAATAGATAAGCTAACTAACAAGCTTTCTTCAAACATAAATTCAAACTATACACAACTGAAATATCTATTCAATCATAGCAGTGGATCAAGCACACAAAACTCCACCACCACGGCCCTCATCGAATACAATGGAAAATACACCCCATCTCCTAACTCACCTGTTCTCCCTCCTCTTCCTGCTTTTGATGACCGAAACGCATCTGCTAACTTCACAAGCAGCTTGCGAAGTTTGGCAAGCAATGATCATCTTATTGACGTGCGCATGACCATTACAAGGAAGTTGTTATACACCCTCTCTATTAACGCGATACCTTGCGCTAGTAACACTACATGTGAGGGACCAAGACGTACCAGTAGGTTTGCTGCAAGCATAAACAATATCACCTTTGATGCTCCAAGGACTTCCATTCTTGGAGCTTACTACCATGGAGTGAATGGTGTTTATGGTGACGACTTTCCTGACAATCACCCATTCGTCTTCGACTACACAGCAGCGAATTTGAGTACTTCGCTACAGACTCCGATGAATGGGACTGAAGTTAAAATCCTAACGTATAACGACGCGGTGGAGGTTGTTTTTCAAGGAACAAACGTGGTCTCAGGAATAGATCACCCCATGCATTTGCATGGATACAGTTTCTACGTTGTTGGGTCTGGATTTGGAAACTTTGATCGACATCGTGATCCTTTGAAGTATAATCTCGTCGATCCTCCGCTTCAACAGACCATTGCGGTTCGTCAAAATGGTTGGACAGCCATCAGATTCAGAGCCAATAATCCTGGTAAGCAGCCCGTTTCTATGTGATGCCCTTATTACCTAAAAATCTCCTTAGTAAATATATGTAGACATTTTAATATGGTAATACATTTTATTTTCCAGGCGTATGGTTCATGCATTGTCATTTCGAGCGTCACGTAAGTTGTGGGATGGAGATGGTATTCATTGTAAGAAACGGGAAAGGTGCTAACGAGAAAATCTTGCCTCCACCAAAAGATATGCCAAAGTGTTAGAAGATTTGTTCATTTAATCTAATTTGTTCGTCAAAAGTTAATTTGTTTTCCCAAAGTAACTTATGTCTCATACTTGTTTTTATTTTCTTCTAATTCCTTGTATTGTTTCTTCCGCTTACACATCATTGGTTTTATTATTTTGATTGATTTTCAAATGTAATAAGTTGATTGTTTGAATGCATTATGTAATTGTGACGAACATGAATAAAGAAAGTTGTTGATTGGTTTTGCTAAGATATGTACCCTGTAAAATTCTTTATTGTATACATCGCAACGCTTCTACATCAAAAATTTCAGATTCAAAGTTGTACAAGTACTTAAAGAGCTTGTTTTTGGTGTGATCATGATTTGAGATAGCATCAGTGTGATGTTTTATATAACAGGATATCACCCCCCATGATTCCCCCTGTAACCAGTTAATTTTTGGATTACAATTAGCAATAAGTGTGTTTTATGAAATCTTTGTTATGGGGATTATGATTTGTGGTGCGTTATTGGGATTTGAATTTGATTTTCTCTTAACTTGCAATGTAGTGTTTTAAATAATCAATATGTTTACCATTTCCATTGTGGATTTTAAAACGTTGTATGAACATGTTAGTTAGCAGAAGGGATAGACTTCTGAATATCACACTCGGGAATGGATTTAATAACACCCTAGATGAGGTCATAGACTTGGTTGATTCATCTAACCAAAAGGAGCAATCGAAAGTCGACAAACAATCATAAGGTAATATACATTCCTTGCGATTTTAATGGCTGAAAAAGTAAAACATTGTATTCGATTGACGAAAAAAATATGCACCCTAACGGTAAAACATTATATGCAAACAGTGCAGGGAATGAGAATCAGGTGACTGTGACAAATCAGACTAACCTAGGAGCCACGGTGAAGACGGTTACGAAAGTCGACAGACAACCATCAGGTAATATACATCCATTTCAATTATAGTGGCTGAAAAAATATGAGCTCGAGACAGCCACGAAGTTGTAGCAGAATGGAGGTCGCAATTCAAAGATTCCGAAAGTGTCTCGCCACGTGCATTGAGGCTTGTGATGGCAAAAAATAAAAGCAACTTCTGGATGTTCGATCTTAACTGGTTGGTAATTTGTAATAGCGTAATGGGGGAAACAAGTGCAAACAACACAATTACTCAATGTTTCCTGGTCTGTATGGACCCAACCATTCGTATAACGAGTTTCTGGTGCTGATACATGATCACATGTTTGAACCGGACAACGAGAGCATGGGCGTGTAACTTGCGACAACCGTTTAGAGGACCGATCGTACTACTCATGGTATGTTTTCGTAGTCTTTAGTATCACTATGTACATATTATAATAGAAGTTCCATTTTTTCAGTTATCATTTATAAGATCTTTCTTCATATATATAGGTTGCGTATGCGTACAATACGGGACGTGTTGACACAAGCAAGTCAAATGATTTGAAGTGTGATTGAATACGCTAGTTTGCATCAAAAAACGATTCGGAAAAGAGAAACTAGCGAAAAATGGTTTTGCTATAATTTCAGCAAGATTTGATGCAAAGCGGTAGTTTGTTCGTGCATACGTAGTTTAACTTAACAAGGAAACAAACGTTTTTTGTTTTGTTTTTAATTGTCGAAAGTATGTTAACGGTGATGTTGCAAAACAATGCTTTGGATCATTTTTGCTTCGATATTTAACCTACTAGTTTTAAAGCTTTGTGATGACCTTATAGTTGATGTGTATAATTTGTTTCTAGTACAAACATTTATAACACAATACACTTTAAGCTAATAAAGGAAGTACGTAACACATAACATTTCACAAAATGTATGTGACATATAAAACATCCTAACACACTATATATAAAGTATGTGTCATATAAAACACTTTAAAAACAATATCTCAAATCTATCAAATATACGACAACCTAAAACATCTTAGATGAAATATGTTAGTTGTATTAAAACCCTACACCTAGTATATGAAATCTGTCACATATAATAATAAGAGCCATTATATCATAGATTAAATATGTGACGTATAAAACACCATAGGTGAAGTGTGTAATGTTTAAAACCCCTTTAAGCAAATTGTAACATAATATACGAGGTATATAACACATTAAAGCACTATTTGTTCACCATAGGTGAAGTATGTAACATAATATGCGTGTACTTGCGTTAGGTCTTGGGCACCTGCCGATTGTTGTTTATGATGTTGCTTCCAATGAAACATAGTTTTTAGGTTTTGATCATGGATAAAATGTTACTAAATGCATAATCATATAAACTATATAGACATATAAAAAACAATATAATACTCAAACAGTCGTATTAAAACACCATGAAAAATAATATGGTTGCAGAGTGACATGACTATAAATAAAAGAAAAGGAATAAGAAACGACAAAATGTCAAGAACATTTGTAACCAGGGTAAAAACTTTGAAAACCTAAAAAAACAAATACAATAAACAATGATAAGCTATTCATCCTCGGACATCTCCTCCTGCTCTTGGACTTCATCCTCGACTTCATCATCAACTTCTTCCTCTCCTTCTTCTTCCTCTCCTTATAAGGTATCATCATTTTTTCCCTTGCGGGGTACGTGCACGTACGTCTATTATGCCCATGTCGTTTGCAATTTCCACACTCCTGTTTCTTTTTCCCAGATGGCTTAACGCGATTTCATGCTTAGACTTCATCCTTTTAGGCTTACCCATACCTTTGAATCTAGTTCCAACAGGTACACGCACGGTTACAGACGATGGTTGTGTGTTACTAGTTATTTCAGCAACCCTATCACGATGGCTCCTAGGGGTGCGTTAATAACTGCCTCGCCAGCCTTCGGTAAATACTGGACAACATGATCCCTAAAAGCGCACAATTTATCAAAGTTGGTAACCACCTTGTTAATAACTGACTCCGCTAGTAGTGTTATCTCACGTACAACTCGGTTAACATCGTGATAACGATCATCGCCGTCCTTAAGACCTAAAATCGCTCCAGGAGAACTGTTGGGAACCGCTTCCCTAGTTCACCATCGTAATATGTATCTTTGAGGGAACTACCTAATATCAAGAAACCACAGAGCGCAAAAAATGTGCACGCAAAGCAACCCAAACTATTCATACCTATTGCATTTACAACTCATAGTCATGTCTTCCTGTCGCATCATAACCTAACACATTAAAACAACCCACGATAAATGAAAAGATAAATATATAACTAGTTCGGTGCAAAAAAACAAGCACAATGCATATCATAACCTGCCCCATAATGTAGATTTAAAAAACACCATGTTACAATTTTAATATTTTTTAAAAAAAAGGTACCCCATGTGTGTGATTATATTCCATTCAAAAGTATAACAACATACAAACGTACCTCAAAAAGGGTTGTGCACGGCTGGGAAAAATCCTTCACAAAAAAATTCACGAAATTGTTCTCTATTTCTTGCCATCATCCAATACCACATTTGTGAATAGCAGTTTGTATTTCAAGTTGGACATCAAAAAAATTTGTTCGTGTACATATATTTGTCGCCTATTCCTCTAAAACAAATTCTTTTGCCCAAATGTCAGGGTTCATGTGCCTGGCATCATGGTCATTCTTTCTATGCTCATGCCTTTGAGCTTCATTTGCATAGTCAAAATGTCCCATGAATTCTACAAGCGTACAATCTGGATTGCAGAACTGCCCAAAGAAATGGTTCTCACTCTTAGAGCGTGAGGATGTGCGCATGAGTCTAGACATGTGCTCGTCAAAATAATATGCAGGGATCCATGAATCCCTGATCTGATAATTGACTCTAACCAGTCGTGATTGGCCAAATTGAAGTCATTCAATATGACAACCCATTCGCTTTCAAACTGCTTTGGGAGTAATGAATCAGTACAAACAATAGCACACAATCTTTGTTTCATATCAGTGCTATTACAGAGGGTGGCGCTAATCTAAGACAACATAGAAGAACATTAACAATAACTAAAATATTAAACTCAAAACGACAACTCTAACACACTATGTTCATTTTTCCATATAAAACACAATCGATAAAATGAAAAACACCTTGGTTGTAAGTTTGTCCATTATATGCCACATACACAGCCTATGCCCACTATCAGGCCAAGTGTCTTAAATTGCCTTCCTCATAGTTAGGTCTTGATCAATTATAATGAGAAGTGGTGCACGATCAAATGCCTGCTGAAACAAACTAAGCAACCAACTATAGGTTTCATCCATTTCATTTCCTATAATAGCGACACCTAGAGTAACATTATGATAATGATTGTCAACAACAGTGAATGGTACAAACACCATCTGGTACCTAAAAAAATTCAATCGGAACATAAGACACCCTACTACATCGGGAAGAGAAAAATATAAACAAATTTAAAACTATAAGTAGAAGCGCACTTGTTGCAACGATGGGTTGCATAAAAAGACACAAGGTCCATAAACATATTAAAATTTCTCTTCGCATCTTTGTCCGCCCAAAACAATGCCCGTAAAACATCCTCGTCGGTTGTTATGTATTCCATAGAAAATAGGCATGTATTCTTTCTTCCTTTTTGGTCGTTTAATCACCATATCGGCGTCGTATTCGGATACATACCTGTTTAAGTCTCTTTTAAATTTTTTAAAATCAACTTTTGTGGCCCCTATATTATTAAAACCTCCACAGAGTGTCCTCATAATATTAAAGGCTCTGATAAGACCAATGTTTAAAGCACTCGATGCATTTAAGGCTTCTTCTTGCACATAATTCATTCCTCTGTTGGAAGGGTGTAGGTGTGTATCATCTTCCACAACAAACGGGTGGTTGTGAGACTCCTCAAAGTAATAAACCTCGTAAAGTTTATCATCGTTTAACTTTAAACATATTTGGGTTTCGCAATCAGTCCTTATAGAAGGAACCCTACGAGTAATGTTGCTCCTCGACCCATTGTTTGAAGTGTCTACGTCCTTAGTAGAGTCTAATGCCTTAAAGGGTTTGGTACCCTCATTTGAACAAAGAAAATATTTGTTTAAGATAACATCATGAGGCTGGTATTGCGTGCCCTTCCTAGCGGTAAATCCTCTAGCCATTGCAAATTTTTTGGTAAAAAAAGAAAGGCATGATATAGCATATCAAACGTCATAAATATCCTGGGTTTGAGTGAATCGTCAACAATAGGTAAAAAGGTCATTCTTCTAGAGTTTGAGTTTGGAGACACTTGTTGATGACCCACTGGCTAGTAAGTAGGAATATCTATAAAAATTAAATACATTAAAACACCATTTATTAAAATAAAAACACTTCCATCTGACTATGATAAAACACCATTATATAACCCTCTTTACCAGGCATATAACACCATCAAAATATGATACCCATTTAAGCACTACATACTGATAAAAGTTGGTTTCAACCCTGCAGTTAGATACTAATTATGTTATAATACACCACAAATTGGAACCTTATTTGAACACTAACAACGACAAAATATTAAAGAAAATCTTGTTCAACCTTGCACATACGTATTTACTATGTAATAAAACACCAAGAATTTAACCACTTATTCCACCACTATAAAAACACAATTCAATTAAAAAATATAATAAAACAACACATAATCTAATAAAAGGGCAATCATCCGTTTTATGATAACGTAGCATATTAACATTGTGATAAATACACGACAGTAAAGCTTAAAAACACTCAACGCTGTTATGCTAACATGATCATACTCTTAAACAACCTATCATATTAAAACTGTCGATTAACAACCTATCATACTAAACATGTTGATTATAACAAATCATCAATTAGCGTGGATAGCCTTATTAATAAAACACCACGTACTAACCTGCACGACTTGATTCCATTGAATTAATCATGAACTATGAAGAAAACAATTGATTCAAAGAAATCACGAAATCTTCAATCTCAAGTAATCGGATGACCTGAGTTCCTAATCTTTGAATGTTCGTATATCAACAGAATGTTCATATATGAACAATGAAATCATAATCTTTCAAGAAAATAAAAATATATCACTAACCTAAAATAACTCAATGACGGTTACAATCTTATTTTAATATTTAATTAAAATTTGGAGTAAATTACATTATTGCCATTTTGAATTAATTTAAATGAAGGACACATGTCAACACCAAATTATTCTTGCACTTCTCACACTCATAATCCTTTTTACAAGAGTATGGTCCACGCATTGTCATTTGGAGCGTCATGTAAGTTGGGGATGGAGATAGTATTCATTGTAAGAACCGGGAAAAGTGCTAACGAGAAAATCTTACCTCCATCAAAAGACATGCCAAAGTGTTATATTTGTTTTATTTAATTTGTTCATCAAAAGTTAATTTGTTTGCTAAAAGTAACTTATGTCCTCATACTTGTTTTTATTTCTTTTAATTCCTTGTATTGTTTCTTCTGCTTACACAATATTGGTTTTATTATTTTGATTGATTTTCAAATGAAATAAGTTGGATGTTTAAATGCATTATGTAATTGTGACGAACATGAATAAAGAAAGTTGTTGATTGGTTTTACTATGATATGTACCTGTAAAATTCATTATTTTATACATCGCAACGCTTCTACATCAAAGATTTCAGATTTAAAGCTGGACAAGTACTTGAAGAGGATGCATTTGATGCAAGTATCTATTCTTTATATACCTTTACAAGTGTAAGAATAATATGAGAAAAACATACTTTGTTTTCCATTAAATCTTTATTTTCTCTTTTTCAGAAAATAACATATAACTTACTCGATAATCTTACAGAGTCGCACACAAAATAAGCAAATTATATAGTTAATAAGGGTGTGTGTGTATAGGTGAATTATACTAAGAAATCCCACCCTAGTTCAAAAAAATTAGAAAACTCTAATGGGTGGATAGGAAGGCTTCACATCAAATAAGCATCAGACGTAGTAAATGGTAGATTTGGTATTTCACGAGGGGCAAGTAGAAGAGTGTTAACAGTTTGCTCTACAAAGTCTTTTTTTGTAGTACTATTTTGCAGTATCTTTTCTTTTTGTACGTTTGGTGCTCAAAAAGGCTTTTTGCATCAGTCTAAATCCACCCACTGAATGTATGTATAGGACTACACCTTCTTCTTATCTTTATTTACACAAAGACTTTATGAACCAACCTTACCATCATCAATATTCCAACTTTCTGAACATTAACCTTCATCACCACCATTTCTATAAACTCTACCTCTTTCACTTCTCTCTCCTTTCAACATAATCTAACCAAGCATCACTCAAATGCTTTTGTTCCAAATTAAATATCTATGTTTATCATTCTCTTTCACAATAATTCATATCTCATGTCAATTTTCATTCACATTTACACACATATTTGAACCAAAGTGGAACAAATCTGAACATTTTTGGGTTTCGAATAGGAGCAAATCTGTACATCCGTTTGAAAATTGGATTTACCCGTGACGTTTAGAGGAACTCCAGTCAGCGATCAAGGGCGTAAAAAAACTTTTTTACGCACGTTGTCAAAACATTTATTTACTTATTTATTTAAATAGTGGTGTTCTCATACTTAGTTCGTGTAAATGTTTACGCACGTTGTCAAAACTTTTTTATGCACGTCTTCAAAACTTTTTTTATGCACGTTGTCGAATGTTTTTATTAAAAGTTGGAGTGCAATGTCATCCAACGTTAATGAAATAAATATAAATTATCAGTAAACATATAAGACAAATATAGCTTGCATTTTATGAAGAACATTATGTCAGAATTAGGGAAAATGAGTTAAATACCATTTCAGTCTCAATGGTTTGGGCTATTTTGCCAGTTTAGTCCAGAGGTTTCATTTTTCGACTATGGGTCCAAAAAGGTTTCACCGTTGCCATTTTAGTCCACTGGGTTAACTTCATCCATTATTTCTGTTAACGAGAAAAGCAATTCGGTCATTTTATATGGCTGAATTGCCCTTCTAGTTAACATAATTACATATAAAATGACCGAATTGCACTTCTCGTTAACAAAAAAATGGTTGAAGTTAACCTAGTGGACTAAAATAGCAACGGTGAAACATTTTTGACCCACATGCGAAAAATGAAACCTTTGGACTAAACTGACAAAATGTCACAAACCACGGGGACTAAAATGGCATTTAACTCTAGGGAATATAAAGCAAAAAGAAATGGATATCATTTTCAATAATTTTGTATTTTCTAATAAACATATAAGACAAATATAACTTTCATTTTATAAAGATCATTATGTCATAATTAGGAAAAATAAGAGAAAAAAGAAATAAATATCATTTTCGATTTTTTTTTGTATTTTCTAAATTACGAAATAGTTTTGGTGTTTGAATTTAAAACCTAAAATATATTTTCCTAATTTTAAATATATAGAGTATAAAAGAGATGAAAGTAGAGAGATATTGTTATGTCAGATATATAAATACTTATGTGATATGCTTTATATATAAGAGAGAAAGGATGTGACATTGAGAAAAAAAGACTAAAATGCTATTTTGAATTAAATTGATTATATGTGATGTGTTAAAATTCTATTGGATGAGAGGAGTTCTCATGGTTCTCGCA
Organism: Scalesia atractyloides; assembly: GCA_947069175.1. Lineage (NCBI taxonomy): Eukaryota > Viridiplantae > Streptophyta > Magnoliopsida > Asterales > Asteraceae > Scalesia > Scalesia atractyloides. The sequence goes on along the minus strand of CAMTDV010000001.1, from coordinate 55,359,276 downwards.
ACTAAAAGTGGTTCCTCAATGAACCCAATCCTATATATATATATATATATATATATATATATATATATATATGGTAGGGTTCGGCTACAAAGTCTATTTTTTCTACAAGGTGTACAAAGTCATAAAACACCACAATTTCAGCCATAAAACACACTTAAAACCTACAAATAACAAAGTGAAGATCACTAAACCACAATATCCAAATTCTAACAGTCCATAAAAACTTCAAACACACCATCGTAGAATTATGAACCTAAAACACAACATGATATCAACATAAGACACACTAATGTTAGTAATTTGATAATCAAAGCCTTATTATCCAAAACACAACACAAACCCACAAATATGGCGTTTTAGTAATTTTCACTTTGTTATTTGTGAATTTTCAGTGTGTTTTATGGTTGACATTATGGTGTTATATGACTTTTTGCACTTTGTAGGAAAAATGGACTTTGTAACCAATCAGTGAAAAAATGCCATATATATATATATATATATATGAATATAAATGTATATATATATATATATATATATATATATATATATATATATATATATATATATATATATATATATTGAGGGTTATCTTGAGAACGCTAAATATTGTGAGAATCGTGAGAATGTATGAGAAAACCAATCAAGACCAGTTTTTAATACAATCATCATTTCAATTAAAATACAATAACAAAAAAAGAAATTACAACATCAAATAATTTATTTCTACTCTCAAAATCACTATTATTAGATTTTTTACACACGTGTAAATTTTCTTTATTTCCAAATTCACGTAAATTTAAATATGTAAATTAAATTTCTAGAATTGTATTCGAATAATAATGACAAGTGTAAAAAGAAATTTTGAATTTTGACTTGTTTTTTTTATCAAGTTCTAGTGGTTTTTTCATTCGTTCTCACGGTTCTCGCAATATTTAGCGTTCTCATGTAAACCTTCCCCTATGTATGTATATATATATATATATATATATATATAGAGAGAGAGAGAGAGAGAGAGAGATAGGAGGATTCTAGATTGAACACTATTGTATTTGTGAACTGAGTAACAAATCTTGGCCATTGATTTAAATCATCAAATCGTAAAATACACTAGTGTATTTTCATCATCAAATCCTTATCAATTCTTGGCCAATAATTTACACTTGTATATTGATAATCAAGTGTTAGGACTAGTTCACACAGTTCACTATTAATGGAGTTGTTCACAAATGAGCCTAATCCTCTCTCTATATATATATATAGTGGAGAGTTCAAATGAGAAATTTTTTTTATAAAAATAAAAAAAAACTTTTAAACCAATAGAAATTCTCCATTTACTTTATTTAATGTATGTATTTAATGTTATGAAAAAGGGTATATAGGTAAATCAATAATTGTCATTAATTAGCGAATTAATTAAACTTGTAACTCATTTTTTTTCATATACCCTTTCAAGATAAATAATTTATGGTGTAGGAAATTTTCGACATGTGTAGGATAAAATTTAGTATGTGTAGGATAAATTTTGAAATGTGTAGGGTAATTTTACATGTGTGTAGAGTAAATTTTGGTAAATATAAGACATATGTAAGATAAATTTTGAAATGTGTAGGATAAAATGTTTTTGCTTTATCAATGAGAAATAACATAATTAATGAGAGAAATTATAAACTATGTAATGTTTTATCATTATGTCCTTTGTTTTTTTCGTCTCACATTAAATTTTTTCTCAAATGAACATTCCCATATATATATATATATGTATGTATGTATTCATTTACATACATATACATGATCTATTATTGCCCATTGTGATCTATTAAGGCTTAGTATGGTTCATTAAGACATATATGATCTATTATTTCCCATTGTGATCCATTTAAACTCAGTATGGTGCGTTAAGAAACACACATATAATATTGTTCATTGTGATCCATTAAGTCCTAATATTGTCTGTTAAAACAAAGATTATCTACTATTGTCCATTGTAATCTATTAATACCCAATATGATCCTTTAAAAGAAAGATTATCTACTATTATCTATTATAATCCATTAAGGTTCAATACAGTTCCTTAAAAATTTTGCTAACACAAAAAGACATCCAAAGTGCTATAGGACTTATCTATTTAATTTAATTTGTTAACCACAAATAATTTGTGCCTCAACCTTCTTTTTATTTTCTTCTAGGTCCTTGTATTGTTTATTGGTTCACACATCATCATCATTGGTTTAATTTGTTATTTTAAAAAGTTTCAAATGTGATAAGTTGTTTGTTAAAATGCTTTATGTAACTGTACCAAACCGGAATAAATAAATCTTTAGTAATAGTTACTAAATATTCTCTTCAACATATATATGGTATTAGTTGTAACACTTCTTCCTCAATGACCGTAACTAACATATAACCACCGGTTATATTTAGTCATCATTGACCTTAACTAGCATATAAATTACGGTAATCGATTATCAGTTACAATGTGAAATAAATTTTTATTTATAACTATATTTTAAAATATTGAGATCGATCTGGGTTTTCTTTTTTAGGTTTACTTTCTTTTTTCCTTTCAATTTTTGTGTACTGAGTTGTAATAGTTAATGACGTGGGCGAGGGTGAATATAATTTTTAGATATATTGTAGATACTTTTCACTCGTTTATTCAAGGTTTATGTTTATAAAATACGATATAACACTATCACTCTCTACAACACGTTAGGGCAAGTGCACCCGTTGTTGGCGTAGTATATTGATGGTAAGATACCGAGGTCGTCGAAGGACACACGAGCTTTTAATACCGGATTATCGTCAACGTCTAATCGACCCAAACTTTGAGAAAAGGTTTTTGACAAGCAAATTAAAATAAGCAACAGAAAATAAAATAAACAAATAAAAAAGATAGAATCACTTTGTTCTGACTCATCTTTAACGTGTACTTTGATGATTTTCGCACTTCGGGTTTTTAAGAGATTATCTTGATTAAAGTGGCATGTCCCTCTTTTGGAGATAGCAATACCCTCAGCCATATTGGTCTGGGTCAATAGGGATACAGTCTCGCAAGGCCAGAATATTAAAAGATAATTACGTGAGTTATTAACGCAAAATGTGGCATGTCCCTCTTTTGGAGACAACTCTACCCTCAGCCAGATTGGTTTGAGTCAGCAGGGATACATTCCTGCAAGGCCAGTTTAAAGTTTTAATAATAGTTTATAAATAAGGGGTCCAAGTCCTTCTTACTTCCCCCAGTTTAATCAGGGCAATATATTTTTTTGTTTTTGTTTTTTGGCGGGAAGATAAAAAAAAGAAAATATTGTGAGAATCGTAAGAATGAATGAAAAAACCAATCAAGACCAGTTTTTAATACAATCATCATTTCAATTAAAATACAACATCAAAAAAAGAAATTATAATATCAAATAATTTATTTCTACTCTCAAAATCACTATTATTAATTTTTTTACACATGTGTAAATTTTCTTTATTTCCAAATTCACGTAAATTTAAATATGTAAATAAAATTTATAGAATTGTATTCGAATAATAATGACAAGTGTAAAAAGAAATTTTAAATTTTGACTTTTTTTTATCAAGTTCTAGTGGTTTTTTCATTCGTTCTCACGGTTCTCGCGATATTTAGCATTCTCATTTAAACTCCCCTATGTGTATATATATATATATATATATATATATATATATAGGAGGATTCTAGATTGAACACTATTGTATTTGTGAACTGAGTAACAAATCTAGGCCATTGATTTAAATTATCAAATCGTAAAATACACTAGTGTATTTTCATCATCAAATCCTTATTAATTCTTGGCCAATAATTTACACTTATGTATTGATAATCAAGTGTTAGAACTAGTTCACACAGTTCACTATTAATGGAGTTGTTCACAAATAAGCCTAATCCTCTATATATATATATATAGTGGAGAGTTCAAATGAGAATTTTTTTTTGTAAAAATAAAAAAAAACTTTTAAACCAATATAAATTCTCCATTTACTTTATTTAATGTATGTATTTAATGTTATGAAAAAGGGTATATAGGTAAATTAATAATTGTCATTAATTAGCGAATTAATTAAACTTGTAACTCATTTTTTTTCATATACTCTTTCAAGATAAATAATTTATGGTGTAGGAAAATTTTCGACATGTGTAGGATAAAATTTAGTATGTGTAGGATAAATTTTGAAATGTGTAGGGTAATTTTACATGTGTGTAGAGTAAATTTTGGTAAATATAAGACATATGTAAGATAAATTTTGAAATGTGTAGGATAAAATGTTTTTGCTTTATTAATGAGAAATAACATAATTAATGAGAGAAATTGTAAACTATTTAATGTTTTATCATTATGTCCTTTGTTTTTTTCGTCTCACATTAAATTTTTTCTCAAATGAACATTTCCCTATATATATATGTATGTATTCATTTACATACATATACATGATCTATTATTGCCCATTGTCATCTATTAAGGCTCAGTATGGACACACACATATAATATTATTCATTGTGATCCATTAAGTCCTAATATTGTCCGTTAAACAAAGATTATCTACTATTGTCCATTGTGATCCATTAAGAACCAATATGATCTTTTAAAAGAAAGATTATCTACTATTGTATCCATTACGGTTCAATACAGTTCCTTAAGAATTTTGCTAACACAAAAAGACATCCAAAGTGCTATAAGACTTATCTGTTTAATTTAATTTGTTAACCACAAATAATTTGTGCCTCAAGCTTCTTTTTATTTTCTTCTAGTTACATGTATTGTTTATTGGTTCACACATCATCATCATTGTTTAATTTGTTATTTTAAAAAGTTTCAAATGTAATAAGTTGTTTGTTAAAATGCTTTATGTAACTGTACCAAACTGGAATAAATAAATCTTTAGTAATAGTTACTAAATATTACCTTCAACATATACATGGTATTAGTTGTAACACTTCTTCGTCAATGACCGTAACTAACATATAACCACCGGTTATATTTAGTCATCATTGACCTTAACTAGCATATAAATTACGGTAATCGATTATCAGTTACAATGTGAAATAAATTTTTATTTATAACTATATTTTAAAATTATTGAAATCGATTTGGGTTTCTTTTTTAGGTTTACTTTCTTTTTTCCTTTCAATTTTTGTGTACTGAGTTGTAATAGTTAATGACGTGGGCGAGGGTTCATATAATTTTTAGATATATTGTAGATACTTTTCACTCATTTATTTAAGCTTTATGTTTATAAAATACGATATAACACTATCACTCTCTACAACATGTTAGGGCAAGTACACCCGTTGTTGGCGTAGTATATTGATGGTAAGATACCGAGGTCGTCCAAGGACACACGAGCTTTTAATACCGGATTATCGTCAACGTCTAATCGACCCAAACTTTGAGAAAAGGTTTTTGACAAGCAAATTAAAATAAGCAACAGAAAACAAAATAAACAAATAAAAAAGATAGAATCACTTGGTTCTGACTCATCTTTAACGTGTACTTTGATGATTTCCGCACTTCGGGGTTTTAAGAGATTATCTTGATTAAAGTGGCATGGCCCTCTTTTGGAGACAGCAATACCCTCAGCCATATTGGTCTGGGTCAATAGGGATACAGTCTCGCAAGCCAGAATATTGAAAGATAATTACGTGAGTTATTAACGCAAAATGTGGCATGTCCCTCTTTTGGAGACAGCTCTACCCTCAGCCATATTGGTTTGAGTCAGCAGGGATACATTCCTGCAAGGCCGGTTTAAAGTTTTAATAGTAGTTTATAAATAAGGGGTCCAAGTCGTTCTTACTTCCCCCAATTTGATGTTATCTGCCTCAAAGGAAATCCTAATAAGCTTGAACCAAGTCCTCGTAGGATCTTTACACTGAACGAGGCAAGAGTTTTACCTAAACCACCCTTCAAACCTCTTTCCAGTCAGTTAACGTGCTTTATATAGACCGTAAAGATACGAATGAGTGAATCAATAAAACATGAAGGAATAATAGGATAAAACTCACTTTCAATATAAATAAACTAGTTATTAAAGTCATTGATACAAAACCAATTAAAAAGTTAACCTAAGATTGGAAATCAATTAATACATAAAAGATTTCATATTCACCAAGTGATTTAAGAGATTAGCCAAGCATGGCCATAGTTTGACAAAGACTCTTACGATCAATCTTGGATCCCGAGGCTACTACACACACTAAACTCTAACGATTATCGTGGAAGATGATGGTGGAGTGGTAGCAGGTGTGAGAGAAACGGTTTGCCATGGATGAGTTGGAATGAACCCAAACACCCCTATTTATAGCTGGAAACAGACCCTTCACAGGAGCCCGTGTCTTCCTTCTTCTTTGTCTTCATTTATTAAGCATGTTAAATCAGTCTGTTACATGGCCCCGTGTGTCAACTGGACCATGGCCCGCTTCCAAGGGACACAACCCCGTGTCTCTTGTCTGCTTCTGTCTGTGTTCTTCAGATTTAGAATCTTGAAAGGGCACTGTAACATCCGTAAAAAACCGGATTTACCAAACCCGCTCCGTTTATTAACCGAACAATCAGTTAAAAATTTCGTTGCGTATTTAATGCCCAAATTAATTTTAAACGATACATAATTAATAAGTATATTGGAATATATAATTTATATTTGAAAAAGTATTTAAAATAAGGAAATAAAAATAAAAGGCTGCTGCCGGGTTTCGAACCCGGGTCAGCCAGCGATTTCAGCAATGACTTAACACTCATCCATCAAACCACTCCGCCACTTGTATTCTTTAGTAATACATCCAGACAATTAATTCAAATAATGAAAACATAAATCAAATCCAGTCAACTGACGCGCCCAAATCCGTTGACGCCGGAAAATCCGACGATTTCGTCAAACGGCGTCGGTTATCAATGACTTAACGTAAACATTAACTACTACATCGGTTATAACCGATGTCCAGTCCGCGACACAAGTTATAACCGCCGGAAAATCATTAACCGACGAATCAAGACGGAAATCGGACTAAATTCGTCAATGTTCTGCCCTATAAATACCCCCTCTAACCTCTGTTAGCTTTTTCGCTCACAATCACACTCTTTCCCGACATAATTTCACTCGCCGGAGAACTTCTGCAACTCGCCGGAAAACCGAGCCTTTCACCTCTGTGCCTTACTGAACACCCAGAGCTCATACCGAAGCCACCCACATTCATCTCAAGCTCGTTGAAGACCCTCTGCCGCAAGACACACGTCGCCGGAATAACCTGCTGACATCGAAGTTCCGCCGGAGAAACAGAGGAGTCCAGTTCGGTATACCTTATCCTTAATCTCGCATTCTTTTTATTAATCTCACATATAATTAATCACAACACACTAAAAGAACTTGATTAAAATCGTTGAACCAGTCAGACACTGATTCTGGTTAAGATTAACGAAGAAGATGAAGTTTCAGTAGTATATAAGTTTAATTTAAATCAAGATATATCCCGGGTTAGACACACAGTCCAGCGGTGGACTGTGTGCAAATAAACACGCTTACGTCCCGAGTTCGATTCTTGTCCCACGCATACTCGCCTTAATAAAAATGTTCCTTTTTTTTAACCGAACCGGATTCACTGCAATAGATGTTAAGTTTAATAAAAACCGGAATAATAACCAAGATAGACACACAGTCCAGTGGTGGACTGTGTGAACGTTTAATCACACGTCACGAGTTCGAGTCCGGACTACCGCACCGGTTCGGGCAATTATTAAACTTTTTATATAAGACAGAAATGAAATTATTTAGTTTGTATATAAGTATAATAAAAATCAGATTATTTAACAAGTTAGACACACAGTCCAGCGGTGGACTGTGTGTTAACCCAAACCACAGGTCCCGGGTTCGAGACCTGTGGAGAGCACCGAGCGAGTCATTTAAATCGTTTTTGAAATAAATGATTTTCGGTTTAATTCAATTAGTATATAAATATAATTAAAAACATAAATATTTCAGGTTAGACACGTAACTCAGTTGGTAGAGCTGCGTGCACGCGAACGGGAGGTCTCGGGTTCGAGCCTCACCCGGCGCACACAATTACACAGCCTGACCGGTCAACAAGTCAACGGTCAACGGTCAACGGTCGCAAAAAGTCAACAATTTTTATTATTTTTATTTATCTATTTTATTTAAAAATCAATTAAAAATACTTAAAAATAACATTTTTAAGGTTAGAAAATAGCCTTAAACTCACAAAAATATATCCAATCATCCTACTAAAATTGATTAATAAAATCCGTTTACTTACCGAACCATTATGCCATTATCTAGGTTAGTTTCACTCGTGGTTAAAACCAACTTCGTGCGCATTCAACATCATCAACCGAACGCACCCAATGTGAGTGAATCTTACAACTCCTCTTTTTAATTACACGTTTTGGGGTGTGTCATGTGTCACAAAAATTAACTCGTTTATTTAAACTTGTGCCATACCATATTGTGATCTAAACTTAGAATGTATATATTGTTTGTAGTTATTTATTTCATATTGTCAAGTTATATGCAATTCATTCATTAGGCCCATCAGTTCCTCGTGGGAGACGAGTTGAGCAACGCGTGCCTCAAAACAATCCATTATTGTATGTGTGTGCATTATTTAATGATTAATTGTTTTTGTGAATCAGTTTACATCTATTTTTACTCATGTGTGGTTGTGCACTTTATTTTATAATCAATTAAATAAACTTGTTCAAATGTTTTTCATAGGATTCACTCATCAACTTTTTGTTGATCCAAAAACCATTTTTACACATGATACAGGTGAACAGGATGAAGCAAGGAAAACATAGGAAATGCCTTAGAAGAAAACAATGAAGTCTAGAATGTTGTTTAGGACATGATGTAATTATGATTGTATATTTCCCATTAAATTGTAATAATGAATATGAAACGTTATAATAAATGTCATGAGCTTTGATGATAACCCAATCATGTCCCGATCACCTTTTCTGCTGCGGGTCGGGGTGTGACAGATTGGTATCAGAGCCATGACTATAGGGATATAGGATAGGTTATTAGACCCTTAGAGCCTATACTATAGTTGCCTAAATTTTAATTGTTTAGGTGGTTACATACAAACTTATGATGTTTATTTGTTTCATATTTGTTTATACTTACAGTCAAACATACATACTTACATACACATTCATCATACATATTTCAATGTTCATATATTCAAATCATCTTCATACTTTTGTTATTCAAAGATTTTGTCGCAATTTTCAAATCTCATCAAAGTAAGTTCTGCGACGGGCATGTAGTAACTGGAAGGGTACAAGTACAGGTAGTCGGAACGTCCTGTCTAGGTTGGCATTCGTATAAATCCAATATAACGGACCAGTTTGCCTACCTGGGGACTAACGATGAGAGTACGAAGGACCTATTAGGCCAAAGCATGCCACACCAAACGTCGTTCGAACTAACCCCACTTTGAGGTGTCACCGTGTCCATACCTGGATACATTCCGAATATCATACGTTACATATTTCTCGATTTTCTCCGGGTTTTAGTGTACGTAACCAGGCTAACACATGCGAACCATATGAAAAACCCGGTATTCATGGGGGCCCACATGATTACGAAGGTGAAGTATGGCGGCATGCAAGGCCCAATGACGAGCAAAGCCCAAGACATCCTAGGATGTAGTAGATTTATTTTTCTATATTTATTTTATGAATGTTCATTCCTAAATACGACCCATGATCCCAAAAACATCCAACTCATACTCTTGATATGTATTCCTTGTAGATGTCTTCTAGCCTCGCCCGTAGGAAGATGAGAGAAGAAAAAGCCCGCGAGCGCATGGCTGCCCTAATCGCTCAACAAATGGCTGGCGTAATACCCAACATTGTAATCCAAGTCCAACAAGCACTTACCGCTAATCCTGTCAACCAAGAAAATCAAAACGTTATCAACCCTCCCCCAAATACCACTAAATGCACCTACAAGCATTTCAAATCCTGCGACCCTCCAAAATACGAAGGGACTGAAGGTGTCACCGCTCTCTTCCATTGGTTTGAAGAAATGGAGAACACTTTTCTAAATTGCGATTGCCCCGATGATCGCAAAGTGCGATATGCTACCGGTCGTTTATATGGAATAGCACTTACTTGGTGGAATACAGAGAAGGCCAAACGAGGCGTTGAAGATGCTATGACTTTGACTTGGGAAGAGTTGAAGGAAATCATGACAAGACGGTTTTGCCCGAGGAGCGAAATCAAGAAATTAGAAGATGAGTTCTATTCGTTGAAGCAAAAGGAAGGCGACCACACCACATACAACAAAAGATTCCTCGAGTTAAATCAAATGGTTCCCAACTTGTTCACTCCCCTCTACCGTTTGATCTAGCACTACATTCGAGGTCTTCCGTAAAAAATTCAAGACTCTGTAATAAGTACCACGCCTGCAACTTTGGAAGCAGCAATGGAGTTAGCTACAGAGCTCACCGAAAACCGAATCCGGAACAAAGACTTCAAGGAGGAGAAGAAGAAGGATAAGGCATCGACTGAAACTTCAAACTCCACCCTAACCGAATCCCCTTCTCAACCCACTTTTAAGAGAAAACGAGATGGGCAACTTTTCACTGTCACACAACGTAATCAACCAATTTCACAAGCCATACCCATCCAAGCTATCCCAATCACTCAAGTAGCACCCAACTCAACTTACCCAAATAAGAAACCATACCTTGGACCTCACCCTCGATGTAACACCTGTTTTTATCACCATCCCCTTACCTTACCTTGTCGACTATGTGCAAATTGTGGACGCTATGGTCATTTGAGCAAGGTTTGCCGCACCCCTCAAAACCAAATCTCTCCCCTACTCAAAACATGATCCAAACCTATCAACAACCCCAATACCCCATGTTCCCATATGTTCGAGCTTGTTTTAATTGTGGCGACCCTACCCACTTTAGAAACACGTGCCCTCGATTGGTTAACATCATAAACGCTCAAGCTCAATCAAACCCAGTTAACCAAGTAAATCAAGAAAACCCAATCACTAGGCCACCAGCAAGAGGAAGAGTTTTCAACATCAACGCCAACCCTGTTGAAGATAATGACGGCCCAAATGAAACCACCCAACTAGTCCCCTTCACCGAAAATCAAGATTCAACTCCAATCGTTTAGTTTTATGTTTTTGTTTTAGAATCACATAGAACCAATCATAACTTAAGGATAAAGCCAATGAAAATTTGACAAGAATATGGTGGATACGCCGCTGGTACTTCCTATATATAAGTATTCTTGTCAAAGGATCAGAGGCATTATCCGGCGGTTATGAGAAGTTCCATGTAGGATTTAGTATGTTTTGGTCAAAGTTTGTTCATAATACATTTCAGCGTATTTCAATTTCATCATTTAAAGAAGTTGAGCTATGTCTCACTTCCACAATGACTAACCTCTCCATCACAACAAACGAGAGAGGTATTGTCATCATTCAAACATGGATACTATCAGAATTAAGACTCAAGTTTTGGTTATTGTGTTTGTTGTAGAGTCACATAGAACTAATCATAACTTGCGGATAAAGTCAATGAAAATTTGACAAGAATATGGTGGATACGCCGCTGGTACTTCCTATATATAAGTATTCTTGCCAAAGGATCAGAGGCATTATCAGGCGGTTATGAGAAGTTCCATGTAGGATTTAGTATTGTTTTTGTTGAAGTTTGTGTTATACTCCCTGATTTAGCATTCATATCATCTCATTATTTAAAGAAATTGGATTATGTTCCATTTTCTACATAGACTAACCTCTCCATCATAACAAACGAGAGAGGTACTGTCATCATTCAAACATGTATACTATCAGAATTTAGACTCAAGCTGTGGTTGTTGTGTTGTTTATGTTTTAGAGTCACATAGGACTAATCATAATTTACTGATAAAACCAATGAAAATTTGACGAGAATATGGTGGATACGCCGCTGGTACTTCCTATATATAAGTATTCTCGCCAAAGGATCAGAGGCATTATCAGACGGATATGAGAAGTTCTATGTAGGATTTAGTATTGTCTTGGTTGAAATTTGTGTTACATTCATATCATCTCGCCATTTAAAGAAATTTGATTGTGTTCTATTTCTACATAAACTAACCTCTCCATCATAACAAACGAGAGGGGAACTGTCACCATTCAAACATGTATGCTATCAGAATTTGGACTCAGATATTGGTTGTTGTGTTTATTTATGTTCTAGAGTTTCATCATAGAACCAATCATAACTTACTGATAAAACCAATGAAAATTTGACAAGAATATGGCGGATACGCTGCTGGTACTTCCTATATATAAGTATTCTTGTCAAAGGATCAGAGGCATTGTCAGGCGGTTATGAGAAGTTCTATGTAGGATTTAGTAATTTCTTGGTACATTGGTTGTGGTGTTTATTTATGTTCTAGAGTCACATCATAGAACCAATCATAACTTACTGATAAAACCAATGAAAATTTGACAAGAGTATGGTGGATACGCCGCTGGTACTTCCTATATATAAGTATTCTTGTCAAAGCATCAGAGGCATTGTTAGGCGGTTATGATAAGTTCCATGTAGGTTGTAGTATTAGAAATTTTTTTTTAGGATATAACCCTATCTTCCAAACATATCAAAACTCTTACGCATGAAATCATACTTAGTGAATCAACTCTACTTATCAATATTTTTACCGTAGGCAACAAAAAGCGATTCCTGTAGCAGGGTACTCAACCCTTACAAGGAACGTTACCGCCTCAAACAAAAATTTAAACTCTTACTCTTTTTCTAAGTATGTAACGGTCAAACTAAACACCATCCTTTTTAGACAAATATGTCACTACTTAAATTTCGGGACGAAATTTCTAAAAAGCAGGAGATACTGTAACATCCGTCAAAAACCGGATTTACCAAACCCGCTCCGTTTATTAACCGAACAATCAGTTAAAAATTTCGTTGCGTATTTAATGCCCAAATTAATTTTAAACGATACATAATTAATAAGTATATTGGAATATATAATTTATATTTGAAAAAGTATTTAAAATAAGGAAATAAAAATAAAAGGCTGCTGCCGGGTTTCGAACCCGGGTCAGCCAGCGATTTCAGCAATGACTTAACACTCATCCATCAAACCACTCTGCCACTTGTATTCTTTAGTAATACATCCAGACAATTAATTCAAATAATGAAAACATAAATCAAATCCAGTCAACTTGCTCGCCCAAATCCGTTGACGCCGGAAAATCCGACGATTTCGTCAAACGGCGTCGGTTATCAATGACTTAATGTAAACATTAACTACTACATCGCTTATAACCGATGTCCAGTCCGCGACACAAGTTATAACCGCCGGAAAATCATTAACCGACGAATCAAGACGGAAATCGGACTAAATTCGTCAATGTTCTCCCTATAAATACCCCCTCTAACCTCTGTTAGCTTTTTCGCTCACAATCACACTCTTTCCCGACATAATTTCACTCGCCGGAGAACTTCTGCAACTCGCCGGAAAACCGAGCCTTTCACCTCTGTGCCTTACTGAACACCCAGAGCTCATACCGAAGCCACCCACATTCATCTCAAGCTCGTTGAAGACCCTCTGCCGCAAGACACACGTCGCCGGAATAACCTGCTGACATCGGAGTTCCGCCGGAGAAACAGAGGAGTCCAGTTCGGTATACCTTACCCTTAATCTCTCATTCTTTTTATTAATCTCACATATAATTAATCGCAACACACTAAAAGAACTTGATTAAAATCGTTGAACCAGTCAGACACCGATTCTGGTTAAGATTAACGAAGAAGATGAAGTTTCAGTAGTATTTAAGTTTAATTTAAATCAAGATATATCTCGGGTTAGGCACACAGTCCAGCGGTGGACTGTTCGCAAATAAACACGCTTACGTCCCGAGTTCGATTCTTGTCCTAAAAATATTTAAGCTCTTTTTATCCTAAAAATAAAAACTATACAAAAAAACACACTTTTTTCAATATTAGTATTAAAAATGGTTGATTTTATACCGTATTTGATAAAATTTATATGTTGCATTCGACGCATATCAAATGCCCCATACTTGAATATTTGTTTGTCCTCAAGCAAAACTCTTTAATATTTGCTTACACACCCAAATAGAATTGGTAGAGAAGAATTTTTTGGGTCTTGTTTGTAGAGCGGCGGGAATCTAAGTTCTTCTTATTCTTGTTTTTATATTATTTACAATCCTATTCGACATGATTTATTTAGAACATTTTAAGAAAATAAATATTTTTGGGCGTAACATGCTTTTATAAAATTTCATTTAGCTATATACAAATTCACACACCTCTCAAGTCATTACTCAACGGCCGAAAATGTATAAGTGAAATGCTTGACACCGGTATCGAACTTACTCCTACCATATGCTTGACAAATAATCAAACCTCCTCCTTTTTAACAAAATCTTTGTAAATATCATGAGTACTTTCTAAAAAGGGTAGGTTTTGGCTAGAGGTATGACAGTTTTATTGAAAAGTGGCTAAAAATATAAAATGTCAGTTTTCTTTTTAAAATTTATTTATTTGTGACTTGGGTATAATATACATGTTTATAAGAAATAATTTTTCTTATTTATTTCAAGTAACAAGAGAGATTTTTATATAAAAACTAAGCCACTTCTTTTTATAAATTTCAAAGAAACGTATTTTGCTATTACAGAGGGGTGTAAAAAGAAAAATTGGTTTTGGGTGATGTGTAGTTAGTGCAAAATGCCGCTTTGCGTGTTTTTGAAACAAAATGTTTAGGCTCAATGGGATTTAATCAGGGGAATATATTTTTTTGTTTTTGCTTTTGGGCGGGAAGATAAAAAGAAAAGAAAATAAAATTGAAAATGAAAAAGAGGGTTAAAAATCTTAATGCCTCTATCACATACTTACTTGGTTTTGTTGGTAAGGACCGGAAATTTATCGTCTTGTTAAGTTTTAGATTCGTAAGAACCATATGACTATTCACACAAGAAATGAAAATGAAATAGAATCACTTGGTTCCGACTCATCTTTAACGTGTACTTTGATGATTTCCGCACTTTGGGTTTTTAAGAGATTATCTTGATTAAAGTGGCATGTCCCTCTTTTGGAGACAGCAATACCCTCAGCCATATTGGTCTGGGTCAATAGGGATACAGTCTCGCAAGGCCAGAATATTGAAAGATAATTACATGAGTTATTAACGCAAAATGTGGCATGTCCCTCTTTTAGAGACAGCTCTACCCTCGGCCATATTGGTTTGAGTCAGCAGGGATACATTCCTATAAGGCCGGTTTAAAGTTTTAATAGTAGTTTATAAATAAGGGGTCCAAGTCGTTCTTAGTTCCCCCAACTTGATGTTATCTGCCTCAAAGGAAATCCTAACAAGCTTGAACCAAATCCTCGTAGGATCTCTACACTGAACGAGGTAAAAAGTTTTTCCCAAACCACCCTTCAAACCTCTTTACAGTCAGTTAACGTGCTTTATATAGACCGTAAAGATACGAATGAGTGAATCAACAAAACATGAAGGAATAATAGGATAAAACTCACTTTCAATATAAATAAACTAGTTATTAAAGTCATTAATACAAACCCAATTAAAAAGTTAACCTAAGATTGGAAATCAAAATTAAACATAAAAGATTTCATATTCACCATGTGATTTAAGAGATTAGCCAAGCATGGCCATAGTTTGACAAAGACTCTTACAATCAATCTTGGATCCCGAGACTACTACACACACTAAACTCTAAGGATTATGGTGGAAGATGATGTAACATTTATGTAAATCGGATTTCGAAAACCCGCCCAAATTATCAATCAAGTATATGAATTTATGGCGTTCGGTTATTTTCTTCTTTAATATTGCTTAAGGTATTAAAATATTTCTTATATACAAAAATAATAATAATGGAAATAACCTTAATGATTAACATAAATATTATTTTTTTACTTATTTTGCGAAACGCGTAACCGTACAACCGAACGAACCGACATCCATGAAATTTTCGGGCATAATCCAAGTTACACATGTCTTAAAACCTTTATATAACCTAAATATTAGGTTAAAGGGGGTTAAAATGGCAAACAAGTGAAAATAAAAGTCCAAGGGCCAAAAATGTCAAAAAATAATAAATATTTTTGCTTCTTCACCAAGTTTGCCACCTATCTCCAATTTTTGACACCTAGCACTCACTTTGCCACACTTAATATGGTGTTGACACATGTTAGGACACTAATCCACACTTGAGTACACTTGTCATCACTTCCTTAATCCTAAAATACTATAAATACCCCATGATTCTTCCATTTTTTTTTCACACCACTTCAAAGCAAAGTGTAAAGTTCTTCTTTCTATCCTTCTTGGAGCTTGTTTCCAACTTTTGGAAGCCTCCTATCTTGAGTTCCTAAAGTGTTCTTCAACACGAGTTGGTACTCCTTCGCCAGTTAAACCCACAACTCGTGCGCTCTCATTACCACTCAAGAATACGCACCCAATGTGAGTGAATCTCTACAAATTCCCCGTTTTAATCATGTTTTAGGGTGTATCATGTGTCGTACAATTTCTTTTTATTTAACACTTGTGCTAATATCATTTCGTGATCAAATGTGTATAGTTGTTATGTGGTTTATATGTGGTTACATTTCATCATTTCAGTGCAATCATTTCATTAGGCCCATCAGTTCCTCGTGGGATACGGGTTGAGCTCAGGTGCCTCATTAGATCGGCTCCGTTTGATTGAGCCTTGATCTCAATTACATCATACATCATGTCATGTGTTCATTCAGTGTGGTTTGTAATTGGTTATATATATACATCTGTTCACATATGATTCATGCACAATTTTATTAAAAAACAATATAAATTACTTTAATGTTTTATTAAGGTTCACTCGCCAACTTTGTTGACTCGAACTTTCTGTTTTACGCATGATACAGGTGAACAAGTGGAGGAAAGAAACACATAGGATGGCCTTAGAAAAATAATTTATTTCGTTTGGAACAATAGTTGGTTTAATGTTTGTGTTTGTATGGTATTTGTGCTGGATATTTGAAGTAAATTTGAATTTAATAAATATGAAACTTATTAGTAAATATCATGAGTTTTGGTGATAACCCAATCATGCCCCGACTTTTATTCCGCTGCGGATCGGGGTGTGACAGATTGGTATCAGAGCTTGTGACTATAGGGATATAGGATAGGTTATTAGACCCTTAGAGCCTATATTATAGTTGATTAGATTTTAATTATTTATGTGTTACATGCAAAATTAATGATGTTTATATGTTTCATGTTTATTTTCACGCATAATATTATGCAAGCACTCTCGCAAGTACATGTTAATATGCAATGCTCATCATAGTTCATATCCTCATAACATATCATATCTATGAAAGCACACACCTCACGATTTCACAATTTCCATGATTTCTTTTCAAAGATTTTTGCAATGTTTTCATATTTTTCAAATCACATCAAAGTGAGTTTTCACGACGGGCATGTAGTAACTTGAAGGGTACGAGTACCGATAGTCGGAACGTCCTGTCTGGTTTGGCATTCGTATAAATCCAAAATAAAGGATCAGTTTGCGTACCTAGGGACTAACGATGAGAGTACGAAGGACCTATTAGGCCAAAGCATGCTATACCAAACGTCGTGTGAACTAACCCCACTTTGAGCTGTCATTGTGTCTACACCCGGACACCCTCCGACCTTACATCTCGTAGTCATGTTTTACGGTTTTCATTCGGGTGATGCGAGTGTTAACCAGCCGACACCAATGTGAACGCTACTAAGCCCAATAGTCACGGGGGCCCACATGACTATACATGCTATGGTATGGGAGACATTTGGAGGCCCAAACATGAGCAAGCCTAAGACATCCTATGGATGTAGTTAAGTTATTTTCAGTTATTTATAAATGTTTTTTCATTCTCTTTACGACACATGACACCTAGAAAATTCTCAAACTCACAATCTCCCTACATATATTCCTATAGATGTCTGCTAGACACTTAAGAGGAGGTAGAAGGTCAGGAAGGTCAAGCGAACACATTGCCACGCAAATTGCTCAACAAATGGCCATGGTACTTCCTGACATCGTACTACAAGTTCAACAAGCTCTCGCCGGAAATCCCATCAACCCTCCAAACCAAGAAGGCCAAAACGTCGCCAACCCTCCTCCCAAAACCACTAAATGCACCTATAAACACTTCAAGTCTTGCGATCCCCCAAAATATGAAGGGACTGAAGGTGTCACCGCTCTCCTCCACTGGTTTGAGGAGATGGAAAACACTTTTCTCAATTGCGACTGTCCTGAGGATCGCAAGGTACGTTACGCAACTAGAAGATTGTTTGGAGTTTTACCTGGTGGAACACGGAAAAAGGTAAGCGGGGTGTGGAAGATGCCATGGCCTTATCATGGGAGGAATTGAGAGAAATAATGACAAGACGCTTCTGCCCTAGAAGCGAGATCAAAAAGCTTGAAGATGAATTCTATTATCTAAAGCAAAAGGAAGGGGATCACACCTCCTACAACAAGAAGTTTCTTGAATTGAACCAGATGGTTCCCAGCCTGTTCACCCCATTATACCGCTTAATCGAGCACTATATTCGAGGCCTCCCCTCGAAAATCCAAGATTCGGTTTTAAGCACTTCACCCGCAACACTCGAAGCCGCAATGGAATTAGCTACGGAAATTACGGAAAATCGCATTCGAAATGGCGATTTTAAAGATGAGAAGAATAGAACGACTGTTGAAACCCCAACTCCAACCCCATCTGGTTCCTCCTCAAAGTTTGCTGGTAAGAGGAAGTGAGGCAAGAACTTCGCCATCACCCAAACCAACTCTCCTATCACTGCTGCTCCAATCACCCAAGTCGCCCCTCCAGCCCCACCATTCAAAAGGCCATACACTGGCCCACACCCAAAGTGTAACTGTTGCCAATACCATCACCCTCCTGAGAACCCTTGCCAACATTGCACAAGTTGTGGCCGTGCAGGTCACACTATCCAAACTTGCCGTACACTCTAACGATCAAACCGCAATCAGGCTCCAACCCAAACCCAAAACCAAATGGTGAGCCAAGCCCAACAACCCTTACTTCTACTACCT